>OY390721.1:17792849-18275373 GCA_959613375.1 Heteropelma amictum
TTTGTTCAGCGTAAATATTGAAAATCGATCAAATTCAGAGAAGCGAGGCAACTACTGTGTGAAGCTGTATATTGCGCTTTTCTTTTTTTTTCTATGGCAGAGTATGTTTACTCTTGCTATTTTATACCTTGACATCAAATATGCATTCATTGCCAACAGTCCGGCAATAAAATAACTAGCCCGTCACCGCGGAAGTCTAGGTATACTTTTATGTTTCACGCGTTACGATCTTTATATGAGCGAGTTTTGTTTTACGAGAAAACGGGAAAGTCTCAATGTTGGACGTCCTGGGTCAAGGGAAGAATCTGCGTCATTGTATAATAATGAGAAAGAAGCGAGCAATATCACAAGAGCGAAGACCGAAATAGGCAGTGGAAGGGTTAGTAATTTTCGTTGTTTCTCGTTTTCTGCTTTACCAGCTTAATCTCCTTCCGTCCAAATATATGTATTGTATCGATCTCTCGACGCTGGACATGACACGATTTGTTTACGACAAACTAACATGAATAACAGCAATATTGAAAGGAAATTCAAATCGCATCAGAGACATAAAATTGAAAGCTTCGAAGCATATGCTATGTTCAATGGCAAAATAATCACCTCCGCTAAAAGGATTTCCGGTTAATTTTGACAGACGTCAAAAAAGCATCCGAAGATAATTCTACTTTTGCTCGTACATTCGCCGACACGACCACGCATCAAACATGACAAGATAGGTTTGAGTCATTTCTCAGTGTCGAGGCGTGACTTGAGGTCGCCCATTTCTCGACGACCCCTGCAGTGGTGGATGTCAGCGCGCGGGCTTTTGCGAATTATCACTTGGCACATACGATATATATACACACACACACACACACAAACACACACACACACACACACAGATATATTTATACATATTAGCAGACTGAGAGCAGGCTGGGCAAGGTGTCAGGATCGATTTCCAATTTCTACCTCTCGTCCATGTTGTACATAAGACCACGGGCTCCTCGCCATGTATATACATATACCCATCAGGGCGCAGTCCCTATTAGACCGTAACCGTTCTCAACTCGTCTTATTGACGTCCTGACGATTCAACCCGACACGACACCTCCGGGAATAGCTTTGGAATTTTTTCACTCGAGTGATTTCGTCACGGAAAAAATACTTCGATCGATTCGCGCTTTTG
The DNA here is from genome assembly GCA_959613375.1 of Heteropelma amictum. NCBI lineage: Eukaryota > Metazoa > Arthropoda > Insecta > Hymenoptera > Ichneumonidae > Heteropelma > Heteropelma amictum. The sequence continues at coordinate 17,794,018 of OY390721.1, forward strand.
AAGACGGCCATTTTCGCTTTCGATCAACGAAGATTCAATAGATACCATGTAATTCTTTTATGAAGTATTCTATTTTGGTGAATACATTGAGGGGATTATACATCAGCTGCGAAGGCTCTCATTGTTTTTATATAGAAATCTCGATTTGTATCTTCCGATTAAAGTAGAGAACTTTGGACAATTAATGAACCTTTTTAAGCATACGGTTACACCACGTTGGCACCTCGATTTTTTAAAATTACTCTATAATTTATTTGCGTTTCCACATATGGCGACCCGGTTTCTTGCGCTTTTTAGTTACTTTAGTGATGAAAGAACATAAAAATACAGTCTCTTTGACGTAATTGTTTGTAGTATAAAATTTATAATTAAATAATGTAAAAAAATTGTCTTTTTTTCGGAAAAATTCCTTTGCGACGAATATATCTAAGGAAATAGCTTGACATGTGATGGGAGTAGGTTTTAAGGTTACTGATCACGAACCTGATGTCAGATGTTTGAAATTCAATATGTGCGGATCCAAGATGGTGGACGTCAAAAAGTAATTCTACGAGAATAATGATGGAAATTTTCACTCAGAGGTTTTTGGAGTCGCTGATTACAAATCCAATGTCAGATTCCCATAATTAAAAATAGCGGATCCAATATGGCCGATATCAAAACGTACATTCAAAGAATTCAATAAGATTTTGAAAATATTCAATGTTTACGAAGAACCACCGGTCGATGTAGCCCAATGTATTAAGTCCACCATTTAGAATTACGCAAATTTGACATTATTTTCTTAATCCGTAATGCAAAAAAGCAACCCCGACTTAGAATTTTCATGAGCATATGATCAGTTGAAAAATGTATGCTTCAAAGGGTTAACATTGTGACTGTCGGTAAAGCAGGAGTTTATTGATTAGCACGGACCTAATTGCTGGAGTGACACATATGGGGAAAGCAAATGTACATTGAAATATACATGTATGATATCATCTATGTCTTCCACTTTCACTCTCTCTCCGTCTCTCTCTCTCTCTCTCTCCCTTTCTCGTTCTCTACAGCTTTCTCTAGGCCGATTACTCCAATGTGTTTGGTGACATGTCCTGCTAACCCTTCGGCCTACACTCACACAGAGTATGCAGAGTCTATAGACAGTGAGTACAGAGATTAGTGTGAGACGAAGGAAGAGAAGGAGAAGGGGAAAAGTGTACTCAGAGCGTCCAGTAGGTGTAGTATAACAGCAATTGGTATAGAGCCAGGTTGTTTAGTGGTTTACTCGAGCATTCTCGGGGACCTGGAGAGCCATATTCGTGGCCATGCTTCTGCTTCTCGTGTATACATTGCCGTTGCCCAATCCTCCGGCCATTTGCCACGCCGTTCTCATGTTTTGGACTATGGCTTCGCGCTCCACAACAAGCCCAGAGAGCTTCATTCGAAGAATCACCGAGGGTCAGAGAAACAGATAGAGGGACAGAGAGTCAAGAGAAGAGGAAGACGAAGAAGAAGAAGAAAAGTGACAAATAGGATCGCTCCGGTAGTTTCGTTGTACGGACGTAATAGTGAAGGGTTGTTCTATCGTCGAAGAAAAGTACCAAGAGCGAAGGAAGAGAATAGCCCGCTGCTTTGGTCCGAACGAAACTGCGGGATCACCACTCCGGTCCATTTGCTTCTTCTATTTTCTTATCTCTTTAAACCACTAAATCTTGGTAGAGTGAAACAGCGAAGTAAAACGAGAGGGGGAATGAGGACGAGGAAACAGAGACAAGGATATAAGTCTGGTCTTTCCTCGAGGATATAGTCCATTCGGTAAATAGGGGGCGGTGAGATACGCTATCTTCGGGCGTCGCTAGAATACGGCGACGAGAGAATGAACACTGGAGAGATAGAAAGAGAAAGAACGTCGAGCGCGAGGGGGTGAAGGGAGGATTCAGTTGAAAACGCAAGAGGCAAAGGGGTTAAACCATAACTCGCCTCGTCAAGCCGAGAGAGACCGACACTTAGGGGTAGTTTTCTTCCGACTGCGTTCACTTACAGTGTGCTCCAATATACACTTTTTCTTTTGTCCTAGTTCTTTGCTCTCTGTTCCCCTTTGCTACCTTCTTATTTCCATTCGCTGCTCTACCATGCAAGCCGACTTTTGAGAAAAATAGAATGGGTGACAGAGAGAGAGAGAGAGAGGGAGATCGAATTCTATCATTTCTCCACGTCTTTTTATGTACTTCTTCCTCGCTACCTTTTCAACGGGTCTCGTTCTTGTTTGTTCCATCCTTGACGCTTATATACACGTGACACACGTGTGTTGTATATATATCTACGGTCTTTTACGCTCGGACATCTCGTTTTCATTTGTTACCATACTCATTTCGTCTATCTTTATTCCTCTTCTTTCCTATACTTTGATCAATTGCACAGTCACATTTCTCTATTTCGTTTCGACATTTCGTTTCGCTGTATGTTTATGTTTCTTTTTCTCAGGAAGAACAACGTAGTTTGCCACGATACATAAATTATACATAGAAATTTGAAAAAACACGAAATAGAAATTGAAAAAATATCAAGATTCAGAAACTCTGATGTGGGTAATGTTTTTTGCGATAATCAAATAATTCGACACCACCAAAGTCCCACGTGATACGGACGAGCACTTCGATTTCATTTCAACATCACTCCAAGTTAAACAAATTCGTGAGTTTGGCGACCAGATTACGGATTCTCGTGACAATTGTATCATGAGAAAAAAAGCTTTGTACAGGCATAAAAGTTTACCTGTTTTTTACGAACTTATTGTTCCCCTCGAGGGGCTGTTTTTCCGCCGCGGAAGAACGCCAGCAACTTTGCGCCAGACAAAAGTTTCTCATGGGAGCGAAAAATTGGCAGAATTCAAGGATAATATTGGAGTATTTAAGCTATACATGAATATACCGCGCGTGAGATGATGGGTTAACCGAGATATGTTTTTGTGTATAGGTTGAAACTATTTCGATCTTCGTCGCATTTAAAATCAACTGAAAACACAAATTTCACCGCTTCCGAGAACTGACGATGCAAGTGAGGGAAAGTCCATGTTCGTTTATTTGTTGTTTGTTTAAAAGCTTGAAACGCCATTTAGTTTCTTATTCATCGGATACATCACTCGTAGCTTTCAACTCAACTGTTGATCCTCTTCGATGCTTTTAAACGGTCCGAAGGTCCAGTTTGAATGCTCTTTCATTTGCAAAATAATCACCGTTGGGTTCAAAATCGAAAATGGTGATGAAATTCAGAAAATGTTCAATTTGAATATATGCAATAATCAGGCGCTATTGTTAAAATTTCACGACGATTAAGAAGCTCATTATTAAAAAAATAATATTAACAAATAACACGTAGTCTTATGAAATCTGACGTAAACTTGCCGATTCTTTCGTTCCCGAAAACGCACAGACAACAACTCACCGACGCGACGGAAACCTCAGTATGATTCTTTTTGTGTGCGTATATTTGACATCATATTTCATGAACGAAAAAAAAACTGCAAAGTTAGGTCAGTTTCCATAAGACTACATGTCATTTGCTAATATTGATTTATTATCAACGAGCTTTTAATCATCGTGAAATTTTTACATTATCCTCAAAATATTACATTTAACGATATAGAGAATTTTCAGAATTTTATAACCATTTTTCATTTTGAACACAACATCTGTAGGTACCTACACATCTCAATCTGAAAGTTATTGTCGGCAGTCACTGAGTTTATAAATCCCTTCGATGACAAACCTATAATTCCTTCCGACACTTGAGAATCACGCGTTTTTCCTTTTGCATCTTCTGTTCTCAATTGCCGTGCTGATAAATGATGTTACACGCAGTGAATAAAATTCATGTCGATTCCCGAAAGTCAACGTTATTCTCATTCGATTACTTATTCAAGGCAGGGTTGAAATGATGTTAAAATTAGTTTTCTATCGATAGATAATTGTGGAATTCGGAACGAAGAGTCGCGCAAGTCCCGATAGGGAAACAGGTAGAGACTAACCTAGCCTCAACATTTTCGAAACAACTTGGATCTTGATACTGGCTTTATAAACTGGGTCGTGTGGCATTACAAAGTACGTAAATAAAATTTGCCTTGATAAATCTTGGTTAGTTGGCTCAAGTCGCGTTCGAAACATTACCGTAACGAGATTAATTTGTTACACTCACCGAATGACCTTTTTACGAGCTCACAAGAAACATCGAATCAAGAAAGTACCCGACTCTCGTATCACCCGAGGTATAAGGACGTTCGGAGTTAAACGGTTACGAGGATTATAGTAGTAAACCGACGGAAGGTTGGACTATGTAGAGGAGGCTCATCGTCGGTGTTGGCTCAACTTCCGCCATGGGACACCCCGGGCTCATTCCTTGGTATTGCCAGTGCAGACGGTTAGCAAGAAATTAATTCCCGTTTAATGCAGTCCCTCTGGTTAGCATTGCAAATCTCGTCGAGATGAAAGGGAGATGGAGGAAGGGAGAGAAAGAGGCAGAGAGAGAGTGAAAGCAAGAGAGACGCTTTGGTTGACTGGTTCGAAGGCCAGTGAAAAGGGAGCGAATTGAAACTGTCGCGGAAATGAAGCCAGAGAAAAGTGAAAATCTCTAGCACCACAAAGAAATCACGAGCATCATAAAGAACCTCATTTCTCGACTCTCTCATTTTTTTCGTCTCAATGATTAGTGAGACATCAATCCCTTCGACATTATAATACTTTTAATCGTCTACAACTTAATCCCCAAGCAAATGTTTTCCGCTACTTTAAACCGTAAATTGGAAAGGTCAAAATGCTTGATGGATAAGAGGATAAAAGCTTGAATCCTTGACAGCAATGAAAAAATCTTGACCTCCACGAGTTTCAATGATATCTCATGTTTTTTTTCTGTCTTTTCACTCGACTTTGATTAAATCTTACTTTGGAAACTAATGAAAAAAAACTTTCTCCCAAATAGTTATCGTTTATCCTCGCAATTTCGAGATCCAATATTCGCTCGTTATGTAAATCCCGTTTACGAATACGATGCTCGTCGAGAGGCATTGATGAATTCATTTTCGAGGCGAAAATCCCAGCTGGCAAATGTGCGATATAACTTGTACAGCAAGGTTGCATTTGTGGTCAAGCTTTCGGCCATCCACATGTCAAAAGGGAATCAACGCGCGTTGGTCCATGGCATACAAAGTATACTAACCGTACATGCACAAATCAGTGATGGCACGGTTTGGGACTGGTTCTCTTCGATTTGCTAAATTTATGGGATGGATCCCATCCCTTTACCATCATCCCTCCTTCTCTGTCTATCTCTCTCATGACATCTCTCTCTTTCTTTCAATTTCTCGTCTAGATCGTCAATGTGGTAAAATTGTTGTGCCTGGAATTGCGTTTTGCACCAATGAATTATTCAAGTGTGTATATTCGCAATATACAATATAAACACAAAATATACATATACATACCTAATATCTATGTGTATAATATATACATGTTCTACAATTCATAGTATATACGAGTGTGTACAGTTCGCGTGCCACTGACAACCCTCCTCTTTAATCAAATAACCATCATTTTATGTGATTGAATGGACTGAAGCGTACTATATAAACCTACAATAGCATCTAAACGATCAAAACGATTTTTCTCTCTCGTCGTTTATTCTTCACCCATTCGTAACCGCAATCCATATCCATATTTATGAAAATTAATTCATATTTTGAATAATCTCGCAAAGCCGTATCAATTCGCTAAATTATGCTGCGTGCCTGAATCAATGCAATACCCCAAAGGAGAATGATGGTGAGAATTGTATTGGAAACAAAGCATTTGAGATGAAAGATAAAGAATCGGGATAATTTGAAATGAAAAACCCAACATATATTGTCATAATTGGGTCCATATTTTTTTGAGAACACAATAAGGAACATAAGAAGCTCAAAGGGAATATATTCAATCAAGGAAATGTTATTGTGTGAATATAAATGATTTTTCAATTATGCTTACAAATCCGATAATTAATTAATCTGGCTCGATTGTATCTAATCATAATTGTAATCGAGATTTGAGATTTTCCTCATACCACGGTTATTTTCTGCCACGTGAGGTCGACAAGACTTGAGGAACAATGAGGGGAGGAGTAATACAGTGGACAAGGCAACAGCAAAGGTGCGACAGACGACACAATAGGCTAGGGGGTGGCAATTCCAAGGGTTGGAACATAATGGAAGATAGAGGGGAGAAAAGCGGAAAGGGTTGAACGTTTCCGAGCCTACGTTAGTAAGCGACCCCTGTGGTAAACGGGCTAAATTGATACACTCGTACTTGTAGCCGGTTCGCGGTATGAATTGCCACCGGTCACGTAGGCTCTGTTATATGCCATTATTACTGCCTAGCCTGGAGAACGTTGCAGTTCTAATCTACCCTCTGTCGTATCTACGAATATACATATATTGATACATATAATGCAGTATATATATATCAGTATAATATCTGTGCATAATAATATGAAACGGAAGAACCGTAGTATATATTCCATTTTGCAATCGCACGTGGTTCCGTTGATAACGCACGCATTTCCCTTTTAACTCAGATCCGGCTTTATGTTTCTCTCTTATTGTGATATTCACTCGGTGCTAAAAGCTAATTCTGTAGCAACAATAAAAATACATTATAACTTTGTCACTGATTAATCAATGGTAACAGTTTCAAAATCAACAACAAAATCACAACACGCGCAATATTCCATCGTTTGGAATTATCTACGTTCTTTATTATTCGTGGAACCTGTGAAAAATCTATCAAGCAAACTCCAGCCTTTTTGATCCTTGATGAATTCTGCGTTTGATATGCGATAAGATTCTCGTTTATTTGTTAACAAATGAACGAGAATCTTGGCCATTCGTCATTGGTAATTCTAATTCAACGATAATTTTAATTCCAAATCAACAAGCCGTACTCGATTCTCAAGCTGGATAGGGAACTCGCGTATATCATTAGTGGATGAAACTCCGAGAGACAACAGGCATGGACGCATACAGCTCTAAGGTTGATAATCGAATTTGGAATGACGATTAACGATCGAACTGTAATGTCCCATGTAGTTCACGACTGAATTTGTTACAGGACACAATTATTAATCATCGATGAGCATCTACGATTGGCAGAGACACGTGAATAATAATCACATTTACGACTGGCTTAGCTCTCATGTGTCTCTTCATCGTTGCAGGATTGATCTACGGTCAAACTCCTCTTAACGCGATCATCTTCATTGATGAATTAGAGGACCGACGACCTCGCTGAACTGATGTAACATTACGGGGATCTAACGGCTTATACTCTGACCTCATTGGGTTGAATTAATTCTCATGGTAGGAGCGATACAGAACGCTGAATCAATGAGGGTCGTCGCTATCTCTTCCGCATAGAGCATTGTTCCCTCGAGACTGATAGTTTCTCGCGTGACTTCTGAGTTTAGTTTAGGGATTAGAAAGTGTCGTGGCAGTTGTCGAGGGTGATTTTCGCGATTTTTCTGTTAAGGGAATAAGCTTTGTTTCTATACTAACGTCATAGTAGCTATGGAGAATCCATTCCTCCTGCCCATCAACGCGTCTTTTAACGGAACTTTTGCCAATCATAGAACTTTTTCTCATGCTATTCGAAAACTCCAAGCTCTTGGTAGCTTGCATTATTGCACTCGCACCGACGACAAGGGCAACTTGATTTAACGGTATACTGTGAGACAAGTGTCAAAAGAAACAGCTGTTAAACCGCTGATGTTTCTCTCCATGATATGTTTACGTACGTTTGTGAGAGAGAAATATATCGAGAGAAGGAAACATTGAACTTGTAAGCCAGCCGAGAATGTCAGAGGTCTCTTGGGACTCTGTGATCTCTCTTCGGTCGTAGGCCGCGTGACCCTCGATCGCAGCCGCAATATAACAGGCGCTCAGCATGGTTTACTACTTATGGCCGTTGGTGGGTTATCGTACTCACTCACAAATTGACCGGCTGGAAAACCTTGTCAGATTCCTCTGTTGGTTTATCCGTAGCCACAATGTTTGAAGTTCGTTTGGCTGTAGGGGCGGAAACCTCTCCACCGAAATTTTGCAGCTGCTGCGTCGTTTTCGAGGATTCGATTGAGATGTGGTTTGCTGTGGATACTTGTTTGCCCACTTATCTACAGACTCAGCAGTATTTTTCACGAGTATGGGAATCGATTAAATACTCTGGGGAATTTTCGCCTATTTCTTTGGAATCCGTCAGAGCTTTGTCTCGTGCTGTTCACTTGCCTCATCGAGTATTCCATACTCTCTCGTGTACTTAACGTTTTTCCTTTACCAAGGACCAAGGCTTTTGCTCTCCCGATCCACAAGTTTTATTCCTGGATCCTAGCTGCTGCTAGCGTTCCTCCGTCCAGTCTCGTAACTTTTTATCAATCCCGACATTCTCCCTCCCTCTAATCACAGAAGTAACAGATCGTTTGTCTTTGGCCAAGTTTACTCGGTAAATATGTTCCATCTAACAATTATTTCATCCCACTCAAAGTCGATTTAATTCCGTATACCGTGTTAAAAGACTGTGTCACAGTGACAGCTGATCAACCAACGCCTTTTCCTTCCAAACCCTGCTGTATTATGGCCTTTCAATGATTCTTAGGTTTCTCGGAGCACTGTGACAGCCTTCAGTTTGACAGAGTCAAAGGTCTACCCGCTGCTGTTTCCCCATTAGATTCCATTTAAATGGGGAAGCTTAATTCAGCAGGTAAACAAACAATACTGTCTGGGCTTTCTAATCCTACGTAAGACGAAACGTATCGCGGAATATATTACGATGTCATACATGACACTGGTAGGGTCGAAGGGGCCAGGGTGAATATGGCTTCTTGTCGTCGTATGGTTGTACGTGTACACGTAGAACGGTGATAATTCCGTAGCTACACGACGATAATGAATGGGGTATAACCGAATTGTTCAAGGGCTGTGTGAGTTAACCAGAGTTCACAGGCGTGTATACAACGCGAACAGAATGTACGAATAGTCAGGCTATACTGTGCGGGTACGTACTTCGATGGATGCGGGTACATACGATATTGGGTGGTATATGTCCTATATTCACTAACCCCGCTGGGGCTTTCCGCTTACCTAGATCCACTGGCGAAGCGTGGCCTGTCCTTCTCATTCTCTCTCTCTCTCTCTCGCTCTCTCTTCCTCTGTTCCCTTGCCAGCTCTTTCCACGTTACATAGGTTGGTACCGATAGGCTAGCGCACGCAAACCAATGTGCCGCAAACACGAGAGATCCATACACATGTATGTTGTTCCTATATGCGTAGTTGGAAATAGAGTATGAAGGGGTCGGCGGGGAATGAGAGGAGCAAGAACGATAGAAGCAACGACCAAGACGACAACGCCGACGACACGATGAGAGAGACCGGAGGTCATGAGGCTAACTATTTACGATTATAACCCACGGGGTGAATTTCGGCTTGATAGTCTATCGTTCGCTCACTTCACTCGCATTAGGTACGAGTTTCCCCGATGGTACAGGACTCTCGTTTCAGAGACCGGAAAGGACGGGAGTGTATTCGATAGTCATGTGTGGACGATCGATTTTACACGTACAAGTAAAAAAAACACGCTACGGGTCACTACACTTTCTTCTATTCCATTTTTCTTTTACTCTTCCTTTTATCCGACAGTCCTAGTCGTCCTAGAAGAGCAGCTACTGCCGTAACTTTTGGCCGCAAACTCGTTAACTTTTCGATTCCTCATGCTGCAACGAGTGTTCTAATTGACGCTTATATCGGCCTATTTTAAGCCCGGTTATCCGTAAGAATTTCCACTTTGGTATTTGGAAGAATAAATTGCAGGTTCCCCAAACAAGACGAGAATGATTAGCCAGAATAACAGGTGGGTCGCCATTACGATTCCATGGATCTCGGCACTTACCGATTACGGATTTTAGAGCAAAACAAAAGAAAAATGGAGTTCGATGTTCGTGATCTCTTTGCGCAAACGCGGGGATAGTATATACGATTAATACTCAAGCATCGGAATACTTTATCCCACTGCATATTTCGATCGGAACAAACGACCCTTGAAAAATGTGGGCCAACACGACAAATCGGTATCAGAAATGGATGCCGAACGAATCATCGGATTTTGTCGGGTCAGTTGAGAGGGCATAAGTGCAGGTGTGTTTTACGAACATCATGCGTGTATCACAGAATCCCTTCATGGTTTGCGAAACACACACACACACACACATACACACACATATTATATACAGATGTACAGAAACGCGTATATCTGCTTAATACGAATACTCGTATACAAACGTATAACCGTGCACATGATGGCAGAATGTAACATTTACGCGTTAGTTTGTACGTTTAATCTCGAAGAGTGCTTCCTCGTATAATCGAGCTCTGCCATCCACTCATACACAGTGGAGGGATGTTTTTTTGCTTCCCTAAGCAAAAAAAATTCCGTTTTCCATGTTGCGCTTCTATTTATCTAGTTCGCGCATTCAAACGTTCTTCCCCCTTGTTTGTCATTATCACTTTAATCTGTCTTTCTCCATTAACCTCCTTCAGTCGGATGAATTTTCGATTTGGAATTGGTATATCGAGTGGCAAAGACAAAAAAAACGAGGCTTGCTGCCATAAAAATCGGACTATGGTATATACTATCTGGAATCACATAAATTTATGTATATTTGTATGTATGGTGATGCAAAGAGACTCGATAAATACATGACAAACGGATATATAGAAAGTTCATTTAGGTTGATATAATGGGTGTTTAATGAGCATATAAAATCGTCAGCAAATACGACTATTGTTCTCACTTGAGGCGTGACAAGACTCGTGTACATTGCACAACTGCGAGTGTTATTCCCTCTGTGCGTATACTATGTGCATCCACTCTGAAGTACGGCATGAATTGTAACAAGTCTATTAGCGAGTATGTGCAAGCCCGGTTCGATTCCCGTCCATATTCATTTTACGCCCCCTCACTCTCTCCTTCTCCCTTTCACTATGATTCACAGCTTTAATTTGTTTATTCATCGAGTGCATAGGTAAAACAACGGAGAGTATAAACGCAAAAGCGAGAGAGAGAGAGAGAGAGAGAGAGAGAGAGAGAGAGAGAGAGAGAGAGAGAGAGAGAGAGAGAGAAGAATTATTACACAAAAGCTTTGAGTTTTTGAGATCAAGTAGATATTAAACTTTCAAGGTGAGTGAGAAGCGGCGACGATCAAATGATAGATGCGAAAAAAGGAATAATGTTGACAATGGAAAAGGGGGTGAAATCATTGTTCACTGGTATTACCCAACTCACACGAATCTTTTTACCGCCAATGTGAGAGACTCGATTCAATTTGTTCTGAACAGACCGAGAACGATATAATCCCTAAAGGAAACCAATACACTTTTCTCCCTTTTATCATTCTGTACAGACATTCGAAAACTCGAAAATTGCTCTCATGCTCTCTCGTAGATACCGAACACGAGCCAATCGTGACCTATCGAACGGCAAATTACTTCCTGGCACTGACTAGGACTTGATACTTTTTTTCATTAGAATTCAGATATTAAGCAACGTTGAAAAACTGAAAAAAAACTACTTGGAATGAGGTTTGATTCTCTAAATTCGAAAAACCTTGATCTCTTCTATATTTTTTTTCTCCGATACTTACTGTATTTAGTCTTAATGATATGTATATATACAGTATCATGTGCGTGTTCGTGTAATACTGCATAGGTTGAGTAGTTCATCGGAAAGTTTTATGTGTAAGGGTAGGAGGTTCATGCCTATCGTTTTCGTTTTTTCCTCACTAAATCTATCTATGTTTAGTCTCTCTCCTTTTGAATACGAGTGAAAAGTTCTTTCTCTTCAGACCGAAAACTCTTCTGCTGATGGAAACTGGCCAGTTTGAAAATTGGCACAGTACTGTCGAAGAGAGAGAGTTGAAACGAAAAAGAGAGAGAGTTTACTCGTATTCTGAGAATCTGAGAGAGTCTGGGCCAAAGTGTGTGTATGTGAAAGAGAGAGAGAGAGAGAGGATTTTCCTCGAGATAAAGGTGTGCAAAGGAACTAAAGTGATAAAGCTTGAGAAAAATAGATATAGAGAAGAGTCGCATGAGATCGGGTAATTTTTTGCCTTGCAGACTTCTCCCTCTTTCCATGCTCCTCCGTGTATTATTTTTACACGTTTTCTATACACTCTCTTTTCAAGTTCTATATGGCATAGCGAGTTTTTATTTCTCTGCTGCAGCTTTAACATTAGTTATTTGTTTTTCAATGAACAACTAAAATCAAATCTAGATTTTTTAGGTTTTTGATGGTAATTCGACATGTTTCGTAAACTTAGGATAATAAAAATTGACAGAGAAAAATAAGTAAAAAAAAACGGTGACGCTATCAGACGAAAAAAAATGCAAGGTGTGCATGGTTAAGGAAAATAAGCCCGAGAAGTTCAATGGATTGTCACAAAGGAATTGCAATTGTGTTTGACATTTGATGAGGACATTTGACTCTCAGTATCTCGGGATCAATCTTGCAGTAAACGTTTCAAACCGAACATCAAATTTTTCAAGGTTCCCAGGCTACTTTTGGGCCAAATTTGAAAAATGAAAGATCAATTTTATTAGCAGTCGGAATATATATTTGTTAAATTCTTTTCTAGAGTAAAACATAACATTATTCGTATAGATTGAATGAGAAAATTTTTGTTCAAACTCTGGATTGTAATAATGCATGGAGATAACAGCTGGCAACTTTGAAGAGTCGACGTGTGAACACGCGCTACGATAGAAGAAAACACTTTCGTACCAAATGAACACACCTGAAAATAAGATGGTTTCGAATAGTTGGTGGTGGCTGGCGGTACACGTTGCTCCGTTCACAGCGACATTAAAGCTTAGCCAGTTTAGCAATCCGTATATAAAACATATACACATATATTTAAGCGGCAGGATAAGGGTGAGTTGAAAAGTCGTAGAGGGGTTGTGTGTTGGCGTGCCACAAGGTAATATCAGGTAATTCCCGAGCTTCCCGTGGTATCAGCCAGTTATTTTATCGAGCTGCCAAGTCATGGTACACACATTCCCATTCCCTTTATGGACTTTGACGATTTCGTTCGTGCGTGGTAGCGCTGGATGGTGAAAAAAGTGAAAGAAGCACACGCGAAGAGGAAGAAAGCATTTACTACGTTCTCAAGCAACGAAAAAATCCTAGTAAATGTGTTGGTAAATCAAATTAATTCGACCAAAAGTACAGCCAGAGTTTCATGACGAAATTGACTGCAGAAAATAGTTATCTACGAGGAACTTGTAGACAGATTGTATATGATAATCCAAGGTTGCCGGACATTCCAGAATTCGAAAAGTGGTGACATGGTGGACATGAAGAACCTTTCGCATGGTAACGTGGATTGGGAAACGATAAACCGCTTTTTTTTTAATTCTTTGCACGCACAATGAATATGGTAATGTATTATTTTTGGTCAATTAACTCCATGGTTCTTGCCGTCATCTGAATCAGGTCAAACTTCGAATTGTTATACATTATTGAAACGAATGCATGTATCGAATTTATAATTTCTTCGAACCTTCATTATCGAGATTCTTCATGCAGTATACTTGATGAATGTGTTATTATTTTTTCTTAGAGTTTTTTTGTTGAGTCCCATATTAACAGATAACGCGATCGTTATATGGCCAGGTTCTGCTCTTCGAGCTTTCATCTGATTTTTATGAACTTCCGGGCAAACGTTGTGAGCCTGCTGTAAAGAATAAGGATAAGAAAAGTGCGAAGAAAAAGTTAGATAGAAAGAGAGAGAGAGAAAGGGTGAAAGAGAAGAGTGCAACCAATATATAAGTTCATACTTTCACTAGCATGAGAGAAAATTACGTTTTCCATCGTTAACTCTCGATAGTGAAAAAGGTTATGAGAGCTCGTGATACATGGTGGACTATACGTTGCCTTAACGTTCGATTTTATTATCCGAGTATCTGTGAAATGGTCGATAAACCAACAACTATGATCGTATGAGGCCGGAAGAGTGGAAGAATCGGATATGCGATCGTAAAATCTTCATTTCATGATCATTTCAGGGGGATGAAAAAAAAGTTCTTCAACATCCTGTCTCTTTTTCCTTTAGCCAATGGCAATAAGTCGGAGGAATATATGGGATAGGAAGGATAAAAAGAAGCGATTCTGAGTTATCGTCACCTTGTTATTTCCGTTGCTAATGACTTCATTTCAATTATCTCGCAGCTTCATTTCGAGTTTTTATAAGCTCAGAAACTGAAGTGATACAGCCACAAAGATCTATACGAGTATCTATTTTTGCTTAGCCATGGTTGCCACAAATTTCGCCAATGGGGTTTCCTTCTATTCCAGCTTTTTGTTTGCTCGTCTCTCGTTACATTTCCACAGTCAGATATGAAAATTCAGATGGGATGTTTGCGAGATAGAGTCTGAATTAATCCTTAGGTTGAAAGGTAAGGAGATAGACAGAGGAAACGAAGCAAGTGTGCTGCATAAAGCGCAGGACATTTCGGGGGTGAATCTCGGGATTGCTTATCTCGGTCTGAGGTTTGGCAAACGTTTTGTCGCCCGAAGGAAGCGAAATGCAAGCGAAGAAGACCGCGAGCACGATCAAATGGTGGCGTCATCACCATTGCTTGAGTAACATCGAGAAAGGTTACTGGAGCTAGTCAGATCTAGGAAAGGAAAGAGAGACGGAGAGAGAGAGAGAGAGAGAGGCAGGTACATGCAGAGAGACATGCGTGAAATCGACCGACAATAAGATCTCTCCTTCTCTCTTTGTCTTTCTCCCTCTCACTTTCACGTTCTTCGTTGAAAATTAGAGAGCGAGAGAGGAAGAGTGAGGGATGAAATTGAGTTGGCACTGATTAGACATTGCGAGCATGCCGTCATGCGACGATGGTTCGTTGGAATTTACTCCACATAGCTAGGACACACTGGCATCACCTGAATATGTCTCACCACGTTCCTATTCTCGATATTTCAATCCGTCTATCCTCGTCCCTAGTACTTCTTGAATTATAGCCATACGACCAGAGATCATACTTCTGCGTCCCTTTCATTCATTCAATGCAACGAGTCTGCTGGTCTTAGTCGTTATTACCTTGGAAGCTGAGTGGAATTCGTCAAAGAACCTTATTGGTACTCTTAGAATTAAACTTTTACCGTTGCTCAAAATATTGCAGGGTGATACAAAAGGTATAACGAGAAAGATAAAAAAAATAGAACAATGATATTTGTCATAATAAAGCGTGCTACAATGACGAATCAAATGCAGATGTGATTTATTAATGTTTTCACTTGGAAATATTGAATCGAACAGTGGGAAGATGAATTTCATGGCACGGATGAGTCGAGTACAGGTTGTACGTACGTAAATAATGTAATATTCGACGATAACAATGACGGCGATAATGATGGGGATAACTCGATAGCGCAAAACTAATTTTGCCCTGTAGCGAGTACTGTACGTATGTGGATCCTCGAGAGTCACTCTGATCGGTATATTATACAGGGTGATTCATAGCAACACTGACAGCCAGTAACTACACATTCTCGACGATATACTGAGCATATCTACTTAACCGTTTTTCAATTTTCAAAATAGTTTTTAAACGGGGAGCAATAGAATTTGGAAGTTTTAAGCCAATCACAGTCGTTGTTTTATACGCGTTCGAAGACCCCTCAGTGCCGGATCAGCAAGGCTCTGATTCTAGACATATGAAGAACCGGCAGAGTTCAGGCAGAAAAGCATTTCGTGAGCGCGAAGGTCTTTTGTTCCAATTGAATTGAATTGAATTGAATTGAATCCCCATGTGATGGACCGTATTTTTGCTCAAGATAATTTTTTCCAGTGTTTGTTTTTATACAGACTACTAGGGACAAGAGACGCGCGCTCCCGCGCGCGACCGGCTGCGTTTTCGCGCTACGGCGCTCCGTCTTGAATTAAGTATAGACCCCTTGAGAACACATTATAATTCGGCATAAGTAGCAAATTGTGGAAAGCACAGAATTTAAAAAAAAACTGAACCAAAATTTCCGAAAACCGGACATGGAGCAACTTGCTTAGAGTCGCTTCCTCTGCGCGTGGTTAAATTTTGATGGAGTTGTCGATCGTTCTTTTCATTTGCCACTACTTTCGAGTACTACAGCGTCAAGCGGTAGTACTGCGCCTGCGAGACTGTTTGCCCGCCCGACATTGCTGTAGAGCGGAAAGATAGCCTCTCCGGGCCAGCGTTGAGCGGTAGTACTGCGCTTGCGAGAGTGCTTACCCGCCCGTCATTGCTGTAGAACAAAATTTCCGAAAACCGGAGATGGAGCAACTTGTTTAGAGTTGTTTCCTCTATGCGTGGTTAAATTTTCATGGAGTTGTCGATCGTACTTTTCGTTTCTTGTAAATTTTAGAAAGGAACTGAAAACAATTTTCCGGAAACCGGACATGAACCAACGTCTTTGGAGTTGCATCCTCTATGCGTGGTTAAATTTTCATGGAGTTGTCGATCGTGCTTTTCGTTTCTTGTAAATTTTAGAAAGGAACTGAAAACAATTTTCCGGAAACCGGACATGAAGCAACTTCTTTGGAGTTGCATCCTCTATGCGTGGTTAAATTTTCATGGAGTTGTCGATCGTACTTTTCGTTTCTTGTAAATGTTAGAAAGAAACTGAAAACAAATTTCCAGAAACCGGACATGAAGCAACTTCTTCGGAGTTGCATCCTCTATGCGTGGTTAAATTTTCATGGAGTTGTCGATCGTACTTTTCGTTTCTTGTAAATTTTAGAAAGAAACTGAAAACAATTTTCCGGAAACCGGACATGAAGCAACTTCTTCGGAGTTGCATCCTCTATGCGTGGTTAAATTTTCATGGAGTTGTCGATCGTACTTTTCGTTTCTTGTAAATTTTAGAAAGAAACTGAAAACAATTTTCCGGAAACCGGACATGGAGCAACTTCTTCGGAGTTGCATCCTCTATGCGTGGTTAAATTTTCATGGAGTTGTCAATCGTACTTTTCGTTTCTTGTAAATTTTAGAAAGAAACTGATAACAATTTTCCGGAAACCGGACATGAAGCAACTTTTTCGGAGTTGCATCCTCTATGCGTGGTTAAATTTTCATGGAGTTGTCGATCGTACTTTTCGTTTCTTGTAAATTTTAGAAAGAAACTGAAAACAATTTTCCGGAAACCGGACATGAAGCAACTTCTTCGGAGTTGCATCCTCTATGCATGGTTAAATTTTCATGGAGTTGTCGATCGTACTTTTCGTTTCTTGTAAATTTTAGAAAGGACCTGAAAACAATTTTCCGGAAACCGGACATGAAGCAACTTCTTCGGAGTTGCATCCTCTATGCGTGGTTAAATTGTCATGGAGTTGTCGATCGTACTTTTCGTTTCTTGTAAATTTTAGAAAGAAACCGAAAACAATTTTCCGGAAACCGGACATGAAGCAACTTCTTCGGAGTTGCATCCTCTATGCGTGGTTAAATTTTCATGGAGTTGTCGATCGTACTTTTCGTTTCTTGTAAATTTTAGAAAGAAACTGAAAACAATTTTCCGGAAACCGGACATGAAGCAACTTCTTCGGAGTTGCATCCTCTATGCGTGGTTAAATTTTCATGGAGTTGTCGATCGTACTTTTCGTTTCTTGTAAATTTTAGAAAGGAACTGAAAACAATTTTCCGGAAACCGGACATGAAGCAACGTCTTTGGAGTTGCATCCTCTATGCGTAGTTAAATTTTCATGGAGTTGTCGATCGTACTTTTCGTTTCCTGTAAATTTTAGAAAGAAACTGAAAACGATTTTCCGGAAACCGGACATGAAGCAACTTCTTTGGAGTTGCATCCTCTATGCGTGGTTAAATTTTCATGGAGTTGTCGATCGTATTTTTCGTTTCTTGTAAATTTTAGAAAGAAACTCAAAACAAATTTCCGGAAACCGGACATGAAGCAACATGTTTAGAATTGTTTCCTCTATGCGTGGTTAAATTTTGATGGAGTTGTCGATCGTTCTTTTCATCTGCCACTACTTTGAAGGAAAACGCTTCTCGGGAGATCGTCTGATCGCACAGTAATTTCTTGTAAATTCTATAAAACATTAATGTGCAAGGGAGAAAAGAAGAAAGAAGGGAGAAAAATGTTTGCGTGAATAAAGTGCAAGAAAAGCTAGTTCAGTTTATTCATTCTTATTTTCCCGGATTATCTCTCATTTTATCTGAATATAATATAAATGCAACTGTGAAATATAGCACTCTTACTTACTCGATATGGATGATTTCTTTTTCACAGAATGAATTTTCATACAACTATACAACCTTTGCTAACCGCGATTGATGTCACAAGCCGTAAACTGTCGAAATCAGCATGAAAAACCGCGCGAATACAGTCTCGCATGAATTTCGCGGCTACGCTCATCACCGACCAATCACGAAACGAATAAAACGACAACAAAGCATGCGATATTTCGATATTTCGATAATTTCGATCTATATCTCCTCATCAACTTTTTATTAGAAGGATAAGACTGTGTAGTGAAAATATGTATAGTCCCATTTACAAAAAAAAATACGGCGACCTCGAAATCTGGAAAAAAATGATCTTAAGCAAGAAATACGATCCATCGCCGTATTGGCGCCTTTGAACAGAATATTTTTCTCCTTGTAACATTATTTCTGTCATACAAAATAAGCGAGATATTTAAGGCGTCTTCTCACTTTGGAAATTTAAAAAAATCGATTTTTTTTTTTTTTTAATTTTGAAAGTACATATCTTCAAAAATGTCATCTCGAAATTTCATAAAGATCGGACGAGTCTAACTACATTTTTTGGCGACCGTTAGGTGACTACCTGAGAGTACCCGGCGATCCCTTTCACGCCGCTCGGACGGTCCCTGTATATCTGACTCTATACAATTGAATAGCCGTGTTCTTTTGTTAATGTAGTACCCCTTGCTTAGGTATATTCTGTTTTCGGGTCTATACTCATGTAATAAGACCTTAACACGTGCATTTTTCAAAAGAAAATCACTCGGCAACGATGCTAAACTGTTATTTCATCAGTCTAATTTGAAACTTCGTAACGGCAACATCTCTGCGCTCAGGATTGTTATAATGGATAAAAAGACTTCGCAACAAAGTGCCACGTGGCGACGTCCAAGTTCGAAATCTAAAAAAAGAAAATTTCGTGGAGTGCTTCCACACCAGTCTGAAGCAGATACGAGTCATGCTAGTGCGAGTGCAGCAAAATTAAAAAAATCGGACGATACAAGTTTCGATGTACACATCGATCCAACGGCTGGATATAGTATTATTCAGTTTTTTCTTGTTTTTTCTACATTACAACAATATGTGACGTGTAAAGTTTGTAACAAAGATGTTTCTTTTACAAAGTACGGTCAGCGAGGACTCGGTTTCAAAATTTGTGTGACTTGTGATTGCGGAGAAAAATATATTAACTCATTACGGGAAGAAAAACCGTGGAAATTGCTTGCCAAACAGCGGCATGCATTTATAACGAAGGGCTACAACCTGTTTTAAAAATTTTGGAGGTGATGGGTGTCAAACTAGGCCCTATCGCCGTTCAATACGCCGAGAAACGCGACAGTGATCGCGTACGCGTAGGGAACCGCCGCAGCTCTAACGCTTCAAAAGAGACTAGGTCGAGACGAAGGGAAGCTATTTTGGACGAACACACCTTCTACGAAGAATCGGAAGGTCCATTGTATGGAGCAGGCATCGCTGATTAACCCGAGGTAAGGTTTTTTCATGATTTTTCTGCAACCAAAACTTTAAAGTTATCTCAAAACAAGGTTTTTCGGTGCTTTGTTGATGAAATTTCGGAAACTATCCGGCCGATTGTCATGAAATTTGAATGACATATGCTTCATAGTTATGGCTATAGCGCATATCATCAGATTTTTGAAATTTTGATTTTAAGAATTTTTTTTTTACAAAAAACTGCAAAAAAATCGTGGTTTTTTTTTACTTTTTCGAAAAACGTGCGCCATTTTGTTATTTTCGCGAATATCAAAAATCTGATGATATGCGCTGTAGCCACTGACATACTGAATCTAAAACAGTTTTATTTTTTTGTTTCAGACGACCCGTCTCGGAGATACCATCAACAAGCCACGACCATAACATTTTTACACGGGTTTTTCGATGCTACTGATGTATTATAATAATTGTTTAAAAAAATAAAAAAAAAATTTTTTCATGTACTTGAAAGATGTGTTTATTACATAGGATCCGTTTTATCCCATAATTTTAAGCAAAAATCCTCGAAAAAAAATCGCAAAAACAGCCTATTTTTGAGGCGCTTAAAGTGAGAAGATGCCTTAAGGTAATCAAGTTAGGTGAAACACTCGGTATAAGCCTGTATGACATGTGTATATGTAATCATGTATTGCAGGTTTATTTTTCAAAGTTAGACATTAAAAGCATATATATGTGATATTTCGATTCCAAGTGGAAAAGGTCTTGGGAAACTCAAGGTAGAGAAGAATTTGAGCTGAAGAAATACCAGTAACGTAGTTCGATGTTTCTAATCTTGGTATAAAGTCCATCTTTATTCTTTACTGACCCGCCTAACCCCGAGGTAACCCTCCAGTTCGTCTTCGCTACTGTTGCCATCCCTTCCGTGAAAGATAACCCCAAGCTTCGAACCCTAGAGCGTTACGCCGATAACGAAAACCCGATTTCGTAAACCAGTGTCGGGTTTCAAGGTTTCTTTCTCTCTCCCAAAACAAATACCTTCTACTTCCTCAGTCTTTGGATGTCATTGTCTTCTGATGGGCTATACAGAGATTTTAGAGACAATATGGACCAGCATTCGTTATTACTAATATTAGAGAATCGCATAGAGATCGTTTTAAATATCGTGGTCTTTGGGTTTATTTTGTTTAGGGTATCATTGATACGACCTTGATCTTCTTTTATATCGAAGGTTAATTGTCGCATTAACATTTCTGTGTGCAGTTAATCGACTGAGTTGTGATAATTCATTGGTATTATTATTTATTTATTCTTTGCCTTGATCGATTGAAATTGAGACTCTTCGACGTCTCTTGATGTGTTTGACAACGGAGCTTGCCAATCGATCATCTTTCAGATAATTATTTTTAAACTCATCGATATCGTTACTTTATTACCATCACTTTGTTTTATCTGTAAATAACAAAATAACGAGACGACATGATGATATACAGCAATAACAAAAACGATAATAACAGTTACTATCGTGCATACATGTAAAATAAAAGTGAATTACAGTATGATTTTTGACATAATTATTATGAAAAAAGGTATTATCATTATTATGATTATACATCGGATCGTTGATCATCAGACAGTCGAGGTTAAATCGTCGATAACGAGTGATTCGAATGAATTATCTGGTTCAAATTGTCACCAAGTCCTTTAGATGTACATGTACATCTCTGTCGTTTCAGAGGCTCTCCGTCTTCCGTTCGATGAGGGTCGTACATACGTAATCCATTTTAGCCCTTACGGGGATTACTCCGGGATTCCCATGGGCCATGCAGTTCTTGGAGTATCCTTGGAGTAATAGGATGTAAGAAAGAGGAGGAGAGACAGAGAGACCATATACATACCGTCTATTTTTTCAGTATACACGTATATCCTCTTCTTTCTGATCAGCTACTTGTCTTTGCCCAACTATATATACTCCATTTTCCTCTTTCACCATGATCATTTCACCTCTGTTATATGCGGCAGTGAGCCCTATGTTTTCGATTTATCAAACTGACGCTCGTGTGCTCTAAACAGATCATTGATCGAGAATCGAACATTCATAAGCTGGAATTACAAAATTTATCGGTATTATCGTAATACAGGGATGGGAAATAGAGATTTATGATGCATAAACTGAATACCACAATGGTTTGATTACGAACTTCCTACACATGCAACGAATTTCCATAATTCCTTGCTATACAATTTCGAGGCTTCTAAGGTAAAGAAGTGTCTGTAATGAAGAAAAAATTCTACAGCACTCTGAAAAATCGGGGAGGTCTCTTTTTCAAACCGAAATTCTTGATCACAAGTGTTTTCGCTCACACGAATGCTCATGCTCGTCTCAATCCGCTGTTTTTACTCCCTACCAGAAAATTGTGGAACGTTTTGAAAATTGTCTATGTGATGTAAACAAACTGGCAATGACTGTGATGCGTGAAAAGGGGAATGGAAAAAATTTGAAAAAATGACTGGACACGTACATACAGCGAGGAGTAAAGGATGAAAAAGAGGTGGGGAAAAACGTTTTTTTTTTTTAAAAACGCCATACGTCGTTCAGTTTGGATAAAGAGGGATAAAACTGCAAGAGTGAAAACAGCGAAGTCGGATTATACACGCGTAGCACATCCCTGCTGTGTTTGGCGATCATATTTTTCTATCCGATGACAGAGCGTTGGCCAACGGGACGGCTAACGGAATTTCAAACTTTGGTAGCCTGCCAAATTATTGTCGCTTCACTCTCCGCCTCTCTTTTGTATCTCACTCGCTTCTTTCTCTATCGCTTTTATATCACTAGCGAGTGTCGCACTAGGATGCTTTTGCACACATTGTGTTCGGGAGATTTTTCGTACAGTCCGAGAATAGGAAGAGTAAAGTGGGTGCAAAAAGGATTGAAGGAGGAGCCGTGAATGGACGTCGCGACAACGAAACGTAACCCGGATTTCTCTCATCGATTTCCCTATTACTTCAGGAAATGAGTGGGGATAGACAGAGAGAGAGAGACGAGAAAGAATAATGCCAGTGTGTATACAATCGCGACAAAGAGTAGCGGGTAAATAAAAATTCGGAAAAAGCTTCACAGCTCTTCGACGCATACAGATTGAAGTCACGAAAGAGAAACGATAACACAGGCAAAGAGTGAAAAAGTGGAAGAAGTGAGATGAAAGAGACTTCGAACAAATATACGAATTGTTGCCTAGGATCGCACGGCGATGGGTGATAGTGCTCGCTTTTCTCCGTATATCATACCGGAAAAAGCCAGCTATAAGTTATAAAAGATGGAGGAGAAATAGATTTGCGATGGTATATGTTTGGTAGATATGGAGAATCTCGGATGGCCTATAGATGTCATTTCGCCGATGAGGCACGGCTTCGTTGACTTCGTACCAGTTGCAATCAATCAATCCCCAGCCTCGAATGGGAATATGGAGCTCAGCCTCATCGTTATTGGAGATTCCGCTGGGGTGGAAAAGTGCAAAGAGACGTGAAATCTCACGATCATCGTCGATTCAGCTTTGATAAGCGGGGATCCCTGAATGATATTTTGGATCTGGAGTAATGGTATGGAGGGGCTGGAAACATCAAGTTGAATCTTAAAAAGTTTCTTCTCCCTACCTGTGACGATTGTAAAAAATCGATTGAATAGAAACTGAAATTTGATACGGGGCTGTCAAAAAGTAAAATCAAAATCATGAAACAAATTCGGGACAGGATTCTAAACGGGTAGCTATTGTATAAGCATAGACTAGAAGTCTGTCAGGGTGTCACTTTGATCGTTACATTGACGGCTTCCGGTTTTTTCATAATGGAATTCATGTCAGATTCGAATGAATCCAGAGCATCCAGGCAGAGTAAGTCCGGTTTTATCCATGAGTTTATGATTGTCGCTGTACCAGCCTAATTCTTGAAAGACTTTATGTAGTATATATGTATACTCTATATTATAGTCTTTACTCCCTGAGGAACATTTTGTCTCTGTCTTTTCAGTCA
This sequence comes from Heteropelma amictum, assembly GCA_959613375.1. NCBI lineage: Eukaryota > Metazoa > Arthropoda > Insecta > Hymenoptera > Ichneumonidae > Heteropelma > Heteropelma amictum. Next base: position 17,817,800 of record OY390721.1, read on the forward strand.
ACCCTCATCGATCTCATCAAAATTGGCTTCGTTATACTGTCTCGACGATGGTTCGATTCTCGATACGTCCTTGGCCAGGCTTGATGCCATCCCAGACATTCTGGAAAGCACAAACTCGCTGCACGACCAATTTGTATTCGCTCTTCGACATGAAGGAGACCCACAAGAGTTATATTGACATAGGCCTCTGGCTGCTTTGTTCCTCCCACTCCACATCACTTGAAAGCTTCTTCATCGATCTCTTCTCTTTCCCCAACGTCTTCATTACGCTGGTTCAACGATCAACGTTGCTCTCAACCTGACATACTTCCCCTTCTCCCCAAGACTTTTCGATATTGTGGTACAGTAACAATAAAAATCGTAGGGAAATTCAAAGAGATCGAGAAAAACCTTTCTTTGAATTCTTCCGATTCTTTCGTTGAATTCTTTCGTCATTTTGATGGGTCTCATTCGCGGAAATAAAATTCTAATCGCTGCAATCATCGTAAAATGATATCTGTGTCATCGAACACGGGGCGAGATGGTTAATGGTACAGTGGTTATGTTGTCGCCGACGTAAAAAAACTATTCGCGATGATCGAGTGTTTATATTCTGAGATAAAGGCTGGTTGGGTGTTGAGCATTTCACTGGGGGGCTGGTGATGATGAAAATGGCGGCTATCCTGTGTTGTACGCTATAACACGTATTGTGTATATATATATATATATATATATATATATATGTGTGTGTGTGTGCGCAATAAGTATCGTATAAAGTCTTTCGAGGTCGTAACCGTCCTAGCGTGTTCTTCTCGCTGTTTCTCTCTTTCTACCCTCTTCATCTATGGTGCCGAAGCACATAAACAGCTCGATGAGAGCGCTCCTGAGAACCATTCGTTTTCTAATTTATGGTGAACTCGAAGTAAGGTAAGGATGCATTACGGGGACAAACCGAGGGACAAAAATGAGGCGTTGGGGTACGAATGAGATACTCGTGATGAGTGCTGAGGAAAGGCAGAGACGGATACAAGAGTTGAGAACATGTTTGCTGTTGATGGTTGTATTACAAGGGTGGAGGATTTTTAATGGAAGGATGTTGCAAAAGACCCGGGGGAAACAAGCGATGTCTAAAGAGAAAAAGACAGGGTTGCGATGCAAGAAGAGGGAAGGAGGCAGCTCGTAAAGCGTCTGCCACCTCGTAAATATCACAGGGGAACGTCGCCATCAGGTATTTTCAAGATACGATGATGGGGTAAAATTGAGGACAACTCTTCAGCCGTGTACACAGGTATTATGTCGAATATTGCTTTCACCGACAAATCTTTCGGAAGGAAAAAACTTATTTTTCCTTTATACACCATTTGTGTATACAGGGTGTTTTACCGAACTTGACCATCTTAAATATCCCGCTTATTTTGTATAGTAGAAAACATTTCACGAGAAGAAAAATATTCTGTTTGAAGGTGCCAATATAGTGATGGACCGTATCTTTTTTCTCAAGGTAATTTTTATCGAGATTCCAAGGTTACCGTGGTTTTCAAAAATGGGACTACATATTTTCACTACATAATCTTACAGCCGATAGAAAAATCAATCCAACGAGGTGCAACATGTTGACCTTCACGTGACCCTTATCGAGAAGATCGAGAAGATCGAGAAGAAATGTTTGTCAGCAACTTCAGTACGCGTTCAGGGACAGTACATCAAGAAATTTCAATTTGTAGGCTATAAGACTGTGTGGTGAAAATATGTAGTCCCATTTAAAAAACATACGGTGACCTTGAAATCGGGACAAAAATTACCTTGAGAAAAAAATAGGGTTCATCACCGTATGGGCGTCTTCGAACACAATATTTGGTAAATTTTCGGAACCAGGGATCCACTTAGAAATCGAGTCGATCTTATCCATCCCACGGTGACCGTACCACGCTCTACTGTACGCGATAAGTCGTGTTGCAACAATCCAATGAATCGTTGAACATTTCAATGAAATGTGTGTGAGTTCTGAAATTGTGAAAGCTGTTATGTTTTGGATTTGGGTTATTTTTAATAAAATTTGTTATATAATTTGGAAAAAAAATGTTATCACAAACCTTTATTAAAAGCGTAAAAAAGTCTGTTAAGTGAAATCTGTAAAATCTTGAAGGCGTGAAATCTGGTTAAGCGAAACACCCTGTATACAGCGAATGCCGTGCAAATAAATAAGTGACGATGGTTTCGTTTTCTTTTCTCATTATTCATTTCATGCAACACGATTCATCATTCGGCGAATAATATAAAAGTTCATTGATGAAAGAAAGCTACAGGCTGGCCCAAGTATGGAATTCTCATTTCATGCTCCTACACCGCGAAGAAGGTTTCCGTACTTATATGGGCTACGGTATCGTCGAGTCAGCCTCTATACATAACCCGAGATGAGAATAAGCAACGATGCGGAGGCAAAATTATACCGTCAGAACCGATGCAAGGGGTTTGACGATGGTAAAAGAGAAAAAGGCTAAAAGGAAAGACGGAGTTGGCTCGAAGCCAAGTGGACCTTGCAATCCTTCACGTACTCTTCTTCAGATTTTTCTTTACGACGTTTTTTATTCATTTTTTGGCCTCTTTTTCTTTACTTCATTTTACCTCCAATTTTTCTTCAATAGGTTCTCCACGGTAGATATACAGTTATGTAGAAAACGTGATGTTTCCGCTACTGGACATCATGGATTTTTGAGCTACTCAATTTTTTTTATTCCTTCTGGACGTGGACTATGCTTTTTGCTTAAGTATCTTACCATCTCTTATTTCGAGTCTCGTGAAAATACAGGTTCGACTACAACTCGGCCAGATCGTACTGGAAACATTCGTTTGTTATTCTTCGATGTTTCTTTTTCGTCGTTATACGCCTTCTGTCAATCGTATATAAGATTTGAATATTCGATAGGAAGGAAGTTTGTCGTATATTACATTTCCAATGTTGCATGCTCACTTTACGTTGTGACTCTTTTTCATTTCAAACAGAATACAAAGTATGTGGATGCGTGAACAAAGACTGCTGGACTTCTTTCAAGAGCTTTCCTCTTCGTCTTTTCTCTGCAGCCAACAGCTATGCCGGTTCTTGTACATAGTAAGCTCGAACGATCCTTTCGTCATGTGGTCCTTAAAAGGAACAAAGTTGAGAGGAGCCTGGCACCTCGACAATTTTAGGGGAGAGGCCAGAGTCAAGTAAGGTTGAAGAGTTCAACCGACGAGGTAGGGAGATGTAATGAACAAAGAATAATTAAAATGATAAGGGACAAACTGAAGAGAGTTAGACAATGAAATCATGTAGACGATATTGGTACATCCCCTTGTCGCGGAGGGAATGAAATGGTGATATTTCTCACCCTTCTCTCTTATACGCGTTTTCGACGTTGCCCGATTTTTGTTAACAATCGTATCTCAAAAGATGAAGACACCTTTGTATATTATAACGAGGATAAAGTTGCAAAAAGGGCCAAAAGTGGAGTATCACTCGATCCAACGAGGGTAAACTCGAAGGACCCCTTTTGAATATGCAGAGTCACGTTTTACACTTCGAGCCTCTGCAAAGATCATTGATTTCGATTCTTGCGTTCTTATTTTCTTCCTCTCTTGTTATCAAGTTTCACGGAAACGCTCGACGGTGTCTTCGGGAAATGGATGATGTTTAGCTTCAACAGATCGCAAAGATTATAACGATAATTCCATCCATCCAGAAAGATTATTAAAAGAGAGATGCTGAAAAAAGTCGTTTTGTTGATTATACTGCTACAGCTTTGTTCAGTTTTGTTGCGTCACCAAAGATGGTCCAGCGGAGTTGTAAATTCCGCAGTTATAACGCGAAGTACAATCGTAATGATTTGAACTTACGACACGCATTTTCCTTGTGTCGTTGGTAATTGTAATGATGTTGTCGACGCAATGACTTATTATCAAACAATTACTTTATTGAAACAAGTATAACGATTGAAGATATATACAGGGTGATTTATAGCAGCACTGACAGCCAGTAACTACACATTCTCGACGATATACTGAGCATATCTACTTAGCCGTTTTTCAATTTTTTAAATAGTTTTTAAACGGGGAGCAATAGAATTTGGAAGTTCTAAGCCAATCACAGCTAATGATAAAAATAGAAAACATTTTAAAACCATTATTTAAAATTCAAAACACGACGAATTATCACGGTGTTATTGAGCATAAATATTAGCATTAATAAATAACGTGATAATAGTTGTAGTCTAAAATATTATATTGGTGATATCTTATCAATTAGCAGAATATGGAACAATTGGAAGGATACAAGAAAATAATTTATTTCGTAGGGTGACATGTTAAGGGTGGCCACCCCCTTTTATTTTGCCCCCCGTAAAGATAATCGGACGGGTCGCGGGTGATTTTTGAAGGAAATTTTCTGAACTTTTCGATAACAAATACGGCGTTCATCGGAAAATGATAGGTTTTGCAGGACAAAAGTGGCCACGACGAAAATAATGTGAAAACACATTTTTTTCTGATAGGAATAAAGTAGACTTTATTCCGAATACGGGACACACGCGAAAATTTTGTTTTGCGTATCGCATCATTAAGAAAAGTTATGTCAAAATTAGGTGTTATAATACCAATTTAAACTTATCTGAACGAAACGATGGAATGGAATGAGCAGGGCTGTAGTGTTTTGTCTCAAAGTCGGTTTGTCTTTTGCGCTCAAGTTCACTCTCCCAATGTTAATTTTGTATCTGTCAGTGTGAAATGCCAAAAAGGTTATTTAAGAAATGTCAGGTTATTGAAAAATATGCCGTCAACGAGCAGACGACGCAGCAAATCACTCTCGTACCGCTCGTTCAATTCCCTTGTTTCGTTCAGTCAAATTCAAATTTATTCGATAACGCGCATTTTTGATATAACTTTTCTCAATGATGCAATACTCAAAAAAAATTTTTCGCGTATGTCCCGTATTCGGAATAAAGTCTACTTTATTCCTATCAGAAAAAAATATGTTTTCACATTATTTTCGTAGTGGCCACTTTTGTGCTGCAAAACCTATCATTTTCCGATGAACGCCGTATTTTTTATCGGAAAGTTCAGAAAATTTCCTTCAAAAATCACCCGCGACCCATCCGATTATCTTTACGGGGGGCGAAATAAAAGGGGGTGGCCACCCTTAACATGTCACCCTGTATACTTTTCCTGAAGATAATTTTTATAGCGAATCATTTTGACTTTCACACTATCATCGGAAGATGTTTTATGACAAGGATATTTTTTAATTTAATAGATTTACTCATGGATATTTTTTTGGGCCTATGTTTTCAGGGATCTGAAGCTCTGACACCGACTTGTTTGCTGTTTGAAGTTATGATAAGTCACAAAGTCATTATAACCAATTATCGCTGTGATAATATCGCTGGCAGTTGAAAGGTACTTTGGAGTTGAGAAGTTGGAGACATGGGCTCATTATCGGACGAGAAAATAGAAAACGAACCAACCCTATATCTTGAACTCGAATCGATAAGCTTACACATTCTCGTAATAACTCAAACTCTGAACTTGAATACATGCAGCTATCAAGGAGCACATATAACATGAAGAAGAGTGCACCAGTGGATATTGAAGGTTCCCTTTATCTCCGAGCCCTTTTTTCGGCCGTACTGTCGTGTTTCTTGAAATTTTTTTCCCTACTCTGTGGATGCAGCGGCAGTCTATTTCACATATTTTTATTCCAAACCGGGATGGGTTCTCGCACACTTACTCATGTGGTCTCCATTCCACATTTCAAGGCAGCAACGGTAGCGGAAAAAGTAGCGGCGGTAAGGGTAACGTGGGATTGCCAACGTATATATAGAAAAGAGCGGAGAAAAGCTGCCGCGGGGGTTTTATACATTTTTCATAAATAAATTTCGTTCTGGGGAGAAGCTCGGAGCGTCATAGCAGCGGAGCAACGGAAACCGCGATTGCCTGATACTCGTAAACCGAGGATCTTTTATCGCGTCCAGGTCTCTCGAACGTGAGCTTAGACTGAGAGAGCGACAGAGAGGGAGAGAGAGAGAGAGAGACGTGAACGTGAAATCTCTCGAGTGTTTATTCGAGAAACGAGCTTCTTCGAGAGAAGCTGTGACGAATCGAGACCCTCGAAAACTTGCTGGTGAAAAGTATTTTACGTTTTGTAAGCCCAACTTTCACGAAGATAGTCAGAGTTGGGACCCCGTGAATGCCAACTTTGTGTATATGCTTCCACGCCCATCATGGAAATTGAGAAATATCGTTTTTCAGTCAACGCACTATAGCACACGTTTCAAGTTTTTTTTTCTTTTGTTCGAAGAATATTCGAAAACATTAGGAAATTATCGAGATCAAAGAGAGAAAGGGAGAGAGAGGACGACGATAATGGTGGATGAAAAAGAGACAATTGAATATTGCAACTGAAACTGCTGTAAACTTTTACTCTTCGAGAAAAGTCGAACGTGTGCTTGAAAATAAAAACTTCCATTTGACCTTTCGATTTCAAAACCCCTCATCGTCGCCTCCCTTGGTCGTATTTTTGATAAACTGAATAATTTATATTTTTTGACCTTTGCCCGTCCGGGTTCAAGGGCTCAATGAAGAGAAGAGTCGATTCTTGCAGAATTGCTGATTTTGTGTTCGGCATTTCAACGATCCTATATAATCTTCAATGCTCGCTCTTTATTTTCATCTGTGTCCACTATAGCTATAGAAGGAAAGAAGGGAAAAAACCTGCATAATGAGGCCAAAAACGATTTACCGAGTCTAGTCGGACGAATTCCCGTCAATCGTGAATTTTGTCTGTTTTGGTGATCATATACATTCTCGTATTTTGGAAAAAAGAAGAATGAATCCTGGCTGCTTTGACACGTGCGTGCTACGTTCCGTAATTTTGTTGAACTTCGGGTCTGCAGCAAAGCTCGTTCTTAATATGTCGACATTAACGTTCCGAAAGATTGCTACCGTGTGGAAGAACTCGTAATTAGTAGCTGGTGCGGGTAACTGAACAATCCCGAGAGTATTCTTTGTCCTTGTGTCGTTTCTCCCCTCTCTCTTTCTCCGTGGAAATACACTTTACGACCTATAGCGATTTCAACAACTTTGGCGGTAATTGACTTTTCGCTTAATACGGGAAGAAGCGAGAGAGGAAGAGGCAACAACGAAAAAGCAAGAAACTTTTGAACAACTGTATACTGCAGTTGTTGGCTCTAACACTATTCGTTGGCTACCACCAGTTTCTCTTCTTATACATAAACAACATTTTCCATCGCTTTTCTTTTTTCTCCAAAGATGTTCTCGCTCCTTTTTCCACTGTGTTTTCTCTCAATCCATCTCGGTAGACTTTACACTCAAAGTCTTTGATGTTCCAGATCGTATGAACAATGAAGCTCCTTATTACCACGCTTTTCCATGTACCCTCCATCCAGTTATCCAACACAGAAGGGAATGGAAAGAAGGCTCCGTGGCGACACACTGTGAGAGAAAGGGAAAAGAGAGAGTAATCTTTTGTAGAGAAAAACATTAACAAAAGCTTCTTTCTTGCACCCTCGCGGGTCATCTCAAAGAGTGCAATGTTCTTGGTTGTTAATTGCGGAATACGGTACCAGGACTAATTAAAAGTTGTAATTCGTCGCAACCCTCTGTGCCCTTCATATTGGGTGTCCGTGAAGTGGATTTGAGCAGGAGGCAAGGAATGTCTGAAAGAAGAAGAATGCAAAGTGGAATTATATGGAGAACGAAGAAGGAAGAGAAAATAAGTGAGTGAGCCGAAGTGAATGAGCTCCACTCGAAAGCGCAACTTCTTTCCTTGTCCGCACCAATTTATTCTCACCGTGTCTGCTGTAGCATTACGCGCAAGGCAGATCCTCCTGCAGGTCTTTTATCCTTCGGATTCTCAAAGTGAGTTAAATTAATCCAAAGAATGGCTTAAACAAAGAGAGAGGGCGAAAGGAGACTTGGTTCACGATTTTCTTGCTCTTTGTATCTATTCGGATTGTCACGGCAATTTATATTCCCGCATGGACCACGCTAGTTTGTTAATTTAAAAAGCCCGCAACTAAATTCTTCCGTCACTCCTACTTCCTCTATTTGAAAAAAATCCTTCCCCTTTGCATCTACCGCAATGAGACTTTGCTCTCTGCTACCCTTATGAACGGGAATGTCGTACCGTCTATTACCGGTTAAAACATATCAAAAAAGTGAAAAAGAAAAAAACATATGACGATAAAAGTGCGGTATAATTTTCATCGATATACTTCCTCCCTGGACCTGCAAATATACGGATCAAAGGTATCGTTCTCTCTTGGCTAGCAGGTCATATATATATATATAACTGCGTAAATTTCTGTTTGCGAATGAGCCGTTTACAAATTAACACCATCCAAACTCGATATCGAACGCTCTGCGTCGAAACATCAACCCATGGAAACAGAACGAAACAGAGAGAGCAAGAAACGTGGTTACTGGGTTTTCGACTGCTGCTCGAAAGCATGGATGTATACACGAACCCAGTGGAGAACGACATGGATACCATAGGAAAAATAAAAAGGCCAGTGGGGTTAAGGGGGGTCTGGGTAGTAAAAGGGCATTGTCGGTATTTCGTTGCGATTGAAATACGGGTTTGGCGCATTGGCTACTACTGCCTATCGGCTATTACCAGCGGCAGACCTATTCATTATCCACGAGCTTTCCTGCTACTCCCATGCCAATTTCCTGTTTGATTCATTATAATTGCACAGATAGAAAATCTATGTATACATACGAATAATGTACCTGTGCGAATACATTTTTGTTTTCATTTTTATTGATACGTTCAGTTCAAAGGCTGGTGGGGAATGTAACTAACGACAGAATCAATGAATCAAATATCGTATGAGACAATAAAAAAGTGTCGACTCAACCCAGAATCGTGATGAAAGGCCTTACTCTACATTTTCCAATCATCTGTTGGAATCTTGTTTCTTCATTTTCCGTTGTGATATCAAATAGAAATAGTTTACGCAGAGCAGATAATTGAGAATGAGACGTAAGGAAGCGATGACGAAAGGGGAATGCAATTTACTACAAAATGGTGTAAATTCACATTTTTAATGATTTGATCAAAAATCAATTGGAAAAGGGTCTGGAAATTTGATTCTTACACGCTACTTATTCAAGTAATTGATCATCCCATCTTATTCTGTTTCCCCTTTTCTCTTTTTCTCGCTCACTATATACTATGTATATCTGTCTCTCTCTCTGTCTGCACTCTATACTCTTCTTTCTCCGATTGGCTAAACTGGAACAGTTCAGGCATAGAGCATGGACGAATAATGGTGTTGAACAGAGATAGCACAGCTAGTAGCGATCTGGTAATTAGTAGTTCGGCGCCTGTAGAACCTCCCAGGATTTTGCCAACATTTCTAATGCTACCAAGAGAGAAAGGGAAAGCAACAAGCCACAGAGGGGGCGAGAGAGAGAGAGAGAGAGAGAGAGAGATGCTGGAACCTTGAATATCTATACAGTAATTATCACCCAGTCGTTACGCAGCCCTGAGGCTGGTGTGATCCAGAGTGTTCTGTACGATTGGTTATATAAGATCGTATATACATGGTAAGCGAGCTCAGCAATAACGACTTCGTGTGGAACTATGCTTGACCCACTTGCCACTCTATATCTTCAATTCTCTTCTACTTTTATCTTGCTATTCTACCATCGATCCCCATCCGCTTTCCTCTTGGTTCTTGCAAACGTCCCAGTGTGCCTCTCTTTTCCTCTCTCTCTATTTCGTGATTCTAGTATGGACCTGTCGCGAATGGCATCTTGACGATCTATTTCTCAACCGCGCGGACTTTTATCGCCTCCATAAACTTCTGTCAAATTCATTGACCAAACTCCCCATGAGTCCTGTCGATATAATCGCGAAAATTATTGGAACGTGTGAAAAAAAAACACTCGTTTTTATATAATTGATATTATCGTTGTTCGTTCGTTGCTCGAACATATGGCATTTCAGATTACTTTAAGTTGCACAAAATTGGATTACGGAATATTGACAATTTTACATCACGTTTCGAAAGCACGTTTTTTTTTCTTTAAAAAAAACACATATAATTTCAATTTGGGGAAAAGGGGCCTAAAGTGAAAAATGACCTTTCTTCAGGGATGGATGAACAATTTTCGTCGACGGGAAAAGAGCTTGATCGAGAGGCAAGGGTAAGAAAAAGTGGCAGGTGGGGAATTAATCTTTCACTTCAACAAATATTTTGTAGGTAAAGTATATTTTTTCGTGTATATCTCCAAAGGAATCATCTCTCCATCCGCTCTCCCTTTTTTTAATTCCTGTAATTCAATATTTTTGTCTTCCCTCTTTCTATGTATGCAGAACTTTCTTCTTATAAGCATACCATTTCCAACATACGCGCGCCACAATTTTATTCATTCGCATTCGTGATACCGAGGGACAAAGAATACTCGCTCGAGGGATGATGTTCCGTCGTATCTGACGAGAATGCCATCGCGATTTCAAACTCGCCGGCATCCTCGATATCATCCCCAGGCTATTATGTCACGATCGAAGTACTCTGCGGTATTGGATCACTCGCATATACGCTCACACACATAAAAAGCTTGAGAGATGTTCTTGAGTCGGTGAGCTATGACAAACGCTTCCTGTTCATTCTCTCTCTCTCTTTTTCTCCCTCATTTCTATCTCATCTTGCAGAAATGATTCAATGCTCTACCCTCCCTTCCGACACTCTTCACATTCTCTTACGTGTACAAACGCTTTACCGTGCTTGCTCCCTCGCTCTTTAACGATTTTTTTTATTATCACCTATACAGAGGAATATTTTTTTACTTTCAATCACAGCGGAGATTTTTCCACTTGTCTCCCTTCGTCTTTATCATCAACCTCGATTTCCGCACCCTGTAGTTTTGCGGCTACAAAAAAAAAACTATAGATGGAAACCCAGTCGTTCCGCTCTCGATATTTTTACCCATTTGGCTCCTAAAAGGGGACGTTTACTTTCACTATTGGTGGGGTGGAAATATCGTTATGAAAAGGATAAAAGCAAAATTAAGTCTGATTTGTTTGCGATTGAGAAATCAAACTAAGATGAAGCATTACGCAGATCTTCCATCAATAATCATCGAGTGCACGTATACTCGTGATTATTTTACAGCGCGACTCGTGATTATCTGAAAGCCGTCATGAAAATGGTGGACGAGTAAAAAAATTAAAAAATAAGTACAATATAAGCTAAATATATTTCTTTAGTTACGAACAAATAAACTTCATTTTAATAGCAAGACATTTTAGCATTTTAATAGCAATAGCATTTTAATAGCAATAGCATAGCATTTAATAGCAATAGACATAGCATTTTAATAGCAATAGCATTTAATAGTATATCTATATTAGACTGATTCAAAAAAAAACTTTTTTTTTTTTTCCTTCGGGATTCTTGTGCTACTGTTGGGCACTAATAAAAGAAAATTTCTCCAAAAAGATGGGCGCGGTCACTCAATTTTTAGAGGTGGCTATCTCGACTTTTTGTTATTTTTTTCATGATTTTATTTATTAAATATGATCATAGTATAGATTACACCGGAAATAGAATAAATGAAGGAAATTTCACAGCTGTTTTGCGACAAAGAAAAGTATATCGCACACACATTGAATCCCTAAAAACCAAAATCGAAAATATTACCGGTAAATAAATTTAGCCCAAACAATATTTTAAACGCTGTTTAATTAAACATAATAACTTATTATTATGACGACTTATTTTATCATCGATAATTCAACAAAAATGGATAATAATAATGAACTAAATAATAAAAATCATATTAACGTAACCATAACGTAACGGTAAAGCTTTTACGCTTCCTATTCATTATTGAACCGAATTTTGAATCGATTGTTTTTTATTGCACTTTGGAAAGCGTTGTCGATGTAGCTGGATCACTTACAGCAAGTACTGCTTTTCATCTTTTTTTTTGTCGAGCTATTATTGAAATTTTCGACAAGAGGTACGCCCTTTCAGCGACATAGTTAATTACTTTTAAATTTTGCACTATTTTTCGTGCATTTTTACTGCGCAGTGGGATGCGCGATGTTATGCACAGTAGCTGGGAAGAAATATGAATGAGTTTGAAGATAATGTAAGTGTAGCATTTTAAAAATGTAAATACATGATTTATGAAGGAAAGCTTATAATTTAATTTTTCGTACAGAGCACGAAATGTTAATGCGTATAAATATATCTATATGAATAACGAGAGTAGTATAGATGCCATTATTGAGCTACCTGGATTAGAATTGTGAATATTGCAATCATTTCGAATTGTAAGAGTTTCTTTTGGTTACGAAATAGAATAGTTACGGTGCTGGATCTGATTTTTATCCGTAATCCGCAGCCATAACTATGGTTAACTGCAATACGTTCATTAAAAAAAATTCAAAACAAAAAAGTCGAGATAGCCACCTCTAAAAATTGAGTGACAACGCCCATCTTTTACGGAAAATTTTCTTTTATTACTGCCCAACAGTAGCACAAGAATCCCGAAGGAAAAAAAAAAAAGTTTTTTTTTGAATCAGTCTAATCTATATGTATATATGTATGTACAGTAAACAGGTGATGAAATTAAAATGATGACAGAATGACTCGTATTTTCGCGACACACTTCGCAATACACATGCCACGATGATGATAAGGGAGAAACTTTGATACAAAAGTCGTGAAAAAGGGATTAATATCAAATTAACACTAACAATAAGTCTACCAGAGTCACTCAAATTGATCGTTGCTAAAGCTTACTCAAAAACGTATAAAAAGTACGAAATATAGAGTGTTAAACATTGCGTTTGCTCTACGACCAAGCTAGAAACATAAGCTGACTTATTTTCTGTGAAACAAATTTTTGGTTTTTTTCAAAATCTCTTTTATCAACGAATGTTTTATATTTAAATAGTATTTTCATATCACCTGCATTGAAACTACGAGCTTCGATGCCTGTATAGTCAGCCGAAACGACCGAATTTCCGACCGATGCGGAGAATGCAAATATTTTATGTCCTAGGGCAGAAAACATTCAGTTTCTGACTTCATTTCTCGACACACAATATACTATTTTATTCGAATTGTGATAAAGAAAAAAACGATTTGTGTCGATCGATGAAAAAACGTGAGAAAATATTTCGGAACAACCACGTGGTCAACTTCAAGAACACAGCAACATTTTTTGAAAAAATGAATGATCAAAAAGACGAAAAAAATGAGTATCAAAAGAAGCAATAAGATCAGTTGTATTCCTCGTGAGTTCCGTAAGAAGCTGCATATGCGTGAAGACCTTCGTCGTTCGGGGTCTCTTCCGAATGACTTTGAGTCTCAACGTTGACTTCCTGATGAGGATGATGATGACCTTGATGCTCGGGATGAGCACCGGCGCTATAAGTAGCACCGGAATGATCATTTTTTTCCGTTCCGTGAACAACAGCGTGAAATCCGTCCTTGTCCGCGTGATAGGTAACGACTCTGATGTTACCACCGGGTTCCATCACACTGTATTCCCCGGAAACGCTGCTTCCTAGTTCGTTAATGATTTGTCAAATCAATCAAAGCCACAATGTTGTGAGAAGATGGAAAAACAATAAAACAAGAAAATCATGATTTTACAACGACATTCATGATTACTTCGTTAGTCGACGATGCAGACCATACTTGGCATCGTTAACTTACCGTCTCGCGTTTCTTTCTGACTGTGGAAATCGCCGGAGTGATAATCCTCGACACCGTAAGAGAATTGATACTTCGGATGTGCCACGTAATCAACGGTATAACCATGGTGAAAATCGTGTTCCGTTGTCTCACCGCTATGCTCGTGATCGGCAGTACTTTCGTGAAGCAAATGGTTGTTTTCGCTATTGTGATGGATCACGTATGGTACCTTAACCTCGTATTCCGGTCCCTCGACCGGGCCGTGGAAATGCATAAACGAACTTGCCACGGAAACGTGTTGGTCGTGAAAGTCATGATGCTGTTCGCGAGGATGGTGTGGATCAGAATCGAATGTTGCGACTCCAGCTTTGGCATTACGACAAAGTGCCAGGAAGCTCAGGACGAGCGTTCTCCATGTTGGCCAATACTAACGATAACGTTCACAGAAATTAAATAAACCGATACAATGAAAAAAGAACATTTGAAGGACTAAAATCTAATTCGCGCTACCAAGGCTGCAAGAGGCGATTAACGTTGAACAATCTCGACGTTGTGACCAATTTCGTCAATCACACGAAAACAATTCTACTGAATATTGGGCAGCGAACGTTTTGAACTTAAACTATATATCGAGGAGATGAGAACTTTTCAGTTCCGCTGTCTAACCTATTGCCAACTTTAACACTCTGGTTAGAGTCATGGTCAGAATTGGTTAGGTAATAATGTATCTGGGAAGTTTTAATGATATTCAGGATTTATCTCTACAAAAACGAGTAATTGGTTCAGAAAATCTATTCGACTATAGACGTTTAACGATTTCAATCGGATGAACCTGTCACAAAGCCGATGAAAGATGCTATCATTGTACATCATGAATTGCTATAAATTGTTTTTTACAGAGAGGATAGAAAAAGTAAAAACAAAGCATCGCATGCAAGCTGCGAGAATCGAGAGCGTATCCGAAGGAACGAAATGAGTTAGGCGACGTCAAATACGTATCTTCTTTCGAGTTCCCTCTATACCTATTATTTTTTTTATTGGACATTCACACGCACAATGATTCGAACACACGATCTCAGCGAGACAATCAGCAGCATTGAACGAGTTTGAGAAGAGAAAACGAATGTTCAGACGACTCGATGCACCTATGTGCTTTCTGCCACATGGATGTATACGAAAAAACAGATCGGAGATATATATGAGGAGCTGATACACAGTAAGCGGGAGAGAGGGAGACTGCTTCGAGATACTACGGTACTTTCATCGTACAGATATTTTCATCTTTTTTTTCTCTCATTTTTTCCCCCCGAGAATCTCTTCGGAAATCGCGTGATGAAAGCAGCCAAGCCGTGTACGAGTCAGAGAGCTCGTACAATTCGTAGCTAGAGCTAGGCCGGGGAGGATCCTGATTGAATGCTCGAGTCTGTGAAACGTCGCACACACGTGTTGTATTTCTATCTCTGCCCAGAATTTCGTTCACTCTTTACATACACCGAGGTGCATGTGTCTATACAAACAAGTATATTACACGTTAGGGAAGGTAGCACATGCTGGATAGCTCTGCAACACCGTACGAGTTTTAATTACGAGCCCTCTTGGATCTTGTTGGCTCATCCAGCATTTTACTTGTAAAACTTCAATTTTATTCCCCGTCCGCGAGCCCTTTGTTGCAGACGGTGATGGCAAAGCGTTTTACCCCGTCAAAAATCGGTAGCGTCTTTCATCCTTCTTTCACTCTACCGCGTTCTTGCAATCTCGTTTCTCTCATACCATTTCCTTCATTCAATCCAAACAACCACCCAGACACACCAAATTACTTCGTCAAAGTACCTGCGTTTTATTGTACTTTTTGTTTTTATTTTATTATTAGTCACATCACGATCACGCTCTACAGGGAACCGATAATTTCACGAAACTTCACTGGATGATATTTAATTCTTCTGTGTTTGAATCGTAATCGAGATCTCTCTCTCTCTCTCTCTCTCTCTCTCTCTCTCTCTCTCTCTTTCCTTCTCTACCTCTCTTTAAATGACTTTGAAGAATAAAATTTTCATCTACCTTTAGAGTCATCTTGTTACTTTACGTTTTATTGAGAGGCGGTCAGGTGAGAACTGCAACTTTCGAACAAGCAGCAGTAGGCTTTTATACCGAATCATCTGCTTCTTTATTCATCATATGTAGCACATATACTTGCAAGATTCTCTCTTTTTTACTATCTTGAGACAGACGGAGCATATGCTGTCTTCCGAATGTATTTTTGTATCCCTACTAAAAGAAAAGTCGATTTTTCCGGACGCTGGTCTTCGCTAGTTTCCCGTCACTTCGTCACGGTACCTCTTCCACTATATCTTCTTTCTCTCTTTCGCCGGTAAACTCGTCTTCACCTTCTGTTTTTTTTTCATTCCCACTCACACTTTCCCTCTTATATTTCCATTACCGAGAGTCGCATTTATGTCTCGCTCTCACTCTCGGGACCACATGCATGTGCAAGTTGCCAAGAGTATGCGTATGTTTTTTTTATTCAAGTCTTAATGCCCATGCGTGCGATGCCATGCCGGCATCGAGCCAGAAATTCTTCGAGTACGTCAGGTGCATTGTGCTTTGAGCATTGGTTAAATATTTATCGTCTGGAGTCTTATTGTACCTCGAAAAAATGAATAAATAGATATTCATATTATAAATACAGAAATAAAACGATGTCTGTTTGTTACCTGTTAACGTTTGAACCGCTGAACAGACATCGATGGAATTGAGTAGGGAGATCACTTGCTTCTCAACGAAGGACGGCTACTTTATGAAAATTATTTTCTTAATCGTTATGATTTGGTTCCAATAACTCACAATTATTGCGTACTTTTATAACTAAACGTTATTTCGTTTTCAGTTGCTAAGTTAGATTTTTTTTTTTATTACAACACATTTTTTGTTTTGAATAATTAAGTTAGATATTGATTTTTGGGTACGCTTCATTGCGATACTTCTTTTGCGTATTGATATGCATTGCCCAACGCAAGTCTGACCAGATTTAAAAAACGCGAACTCCGCGAGAACAAAGTCGCTAGTGAATCAAAAATTAATAAACGAGATTTCAGAAGGGCGTTATGGAATTAATTATATATCTTCGGGAGGTCAAACCTAGTAGTACAAAGTCGATGATCAAGTGTTTTTCTATCCTTTCAACTTGAAATTTCATTTGTTGCATTAAAATCGAAATGTGTGTAGGTGAATAGGTTTAGAGAGAATGCTCCTGTAGGGTGGAACCTTTGGCTCACAAACAAGAGCAGCTTGTCTGTGTGCCAAACGTGTTAGCTCGCTGCTTATATTTTTGACAGTATACACTGAACATCCTTTGAGCCGAAATAAAATAAAAAAAGAAAAGGAAGAGAAGGAATGTGAGATACAAACCGCGATCTTGAAGGCTATGTTCTCATCTTCAAGCTGGAAAAGCTGGAAAAATCGTAAAAGAGTGCGAGAGGTGGTTTCTATTAATATATAACTGAAATATTTGATAATCTATTATATACATATTTGATTATCAGATATAAGATGAGAACTGTTAATTCATTGTCATCGTTGATTTTGCAAGTTTTTTATCGACTTTTTCAACAACATTTTTAAAAAACTTCGACCTTCGGTAAAAAAAGTCACTATTGTTTTCTGAAATTCTAGGGCACAGATACTTTTCTCAACTGGAATGATTCATACGGATGAAGAAATGTTTGTGCGATAATAGTGCGGGGCTCGTATAAGATTTTTATATCGACGTCAGCAACGCGAGAAGTGTACGACGGCGTTAAAATCCTGTGAGCATCTCGGATGATGCTATTTCGTCGTTTTTCTGAACTAACACCCGTGTAACGTGTGTCAAATCCGGCGATAAAAGTTATTCCTATATATATTTCCTCTCCCTCTATGTCTCTGCTATATTTCCTGGCCATTTACAGGATGTTACTTTCTTTCACAGTAATAACATTGACACGCTCTTTCTTGAAAGCTAAATCTTTTGTGGATGAGAGATATATTGAAAGATTATGCAATTTACAAATTCTTAATTTCCTGAATTAGCTTGTATAATGTTAGAAACACTGAATTGAATATATTCACAATCCATTGGAATTGCAAAAAAAATTACGTCATAATTTTGCGAATGCCTCCTGACTTTTCTAGTAAACGAAGATAAATCTTTCCCTGTTTTATTATCATTACACGTAATTTTCGTCAATATTTGTCTATCAAATAAAGTCGTAACAACATTATCAAAATAATCAGCGAAGCCGTATAATTAGATTTATGAGTGTAAATAGATTTGTGCAACTTTTTCGCTCGAGGATGAAATGGAAGATGAATAAAACTGCGAAAAAACTGTAAGATGGAATGAAATGAGAAATTATAATAAAGCTAAAGAAATTTTTACTGCGGTAGCTTTCCTGCGGTTCTAGTAAATTTTTATATCACGACGATGAAGGCCAAACAGAAGTTGCTTCGTCGATGGGCTTGACAATCTTAAAGATTTTCCTGGACGGATGTAAATGTCAGCTCTCTTGAGGAAAAAAAAGTATGGGAAGGCAAACATTTTTTAATCTAGAGACGCGGTAGCGTATCGACACCAAGTAATTAAAAAAAATTTTATGACTTGACGTCTGAGAGCTGCCACGGATATTATACAGGAAAACGGTTTCCAGCTGTCAAACACGAATTTGAATCACGTATATTTCCGAAACCGTTCCCCTGATCGAAAATTCAATGACACTTTACCGATTCAATATGATTTATTTCTTTTCATTCAGCCTAATTAAAGCACTATTTCTTCATTCGGCTTCATTCAACGGCTTTTGTGACCTGCTTCAGCTCTGATTAGTTACAAGATTTTTGTGGCTCGTTAGCATAGCAACGGCCACAACATTGCTCGTATCATGACAGAACTACATGTAACCTTATAACTACGAATAGTATATGTATACAACACAGCGCCGGTGAAGATAATTTTAATTAAAAAAAAAAACCTTAGAAATGAACGACTCCTCATCCGAAGGTTCAGCAGACGAGGAAGAAATTTTCAGAAATTTTGAGGAAGAGGCAAAATCGATTGTGAACAGTGAACCATTGTTTGATAATTGTACGTTCAACAATTGTGTTTTCAATATCACTTCATGTACTTGCAATAAGGAAAATAATCCGTAAGATCTCCTGAATATTAATATTGATGATATGGTATTATTATTATGTATTATTCAACTTAATGCTCATGTACCTTATTATTAATAAACAGATTTTCGATGCCCGCCCCGACCAGCAAAAACCTTGGCTTCGCCTCGGTTTTGTAAAAGTCGGGCGGGCGACCCTCATGCAAGCTAGCAGCCGTCAAACTATTTTATTAATTAAAAATAATTATTAACCGTACTTTCGACTGGAAATGAAGAAAAATAGTATACGACACACGGCCAGAACGTCGGATGCCCTAGCGTACGTAATAAAAAGGTACGTTTCTCAGTTCACTTAATGATATACATGTTCCGGGTTAAAAATGTCTTTCTGTGAAAATATCACTAATTTAAAAAAATCTGTTTTTGTATTTGAAAGATCGCAGATTGAGGTCAAAATAGAACGAGGAGTGAGGTATTTGTCTCTAATTCCTTCCTCTTTGCCTACCACATGTTGCATTCGCTATATCTTGAACTTTGCAAATTCCATAGTAAATTCGTGATCAGCGACCTCAAAATGCTCAGAATATTCATTATCAGGAAATTCAGAGACTTTTTTCGAACTCCCATTAGCCGCATTGGATCTCGCAATATGAATTTTGAAAATTTGACGTTGAATTCATGATCAGCGCCTGTCGAAATAGTCGAATATAACTTTTCATCAATATTGGATCGCTATTGAGAAATGCACGCGATCGCATAGTCTTCGCATTATTGTCATTCTAGCTGTTTTCCGTGAATTTATTATAATTTCACAATACGTTACAATGATTTATGCATAACTTTGACTTTTTTGTCCGCTCATGGTTGCAATTTTTATTCGTTTTATCACTTTTTCGATGCAAAAAAAAATCATGAAAAAAGAAGAATTTCCAAATTTTCATCAAGTGTTATAAATATAAATATAAAAATGTTATACATAATTCTTTTAATGAGGCAATAGTGGCTGTGTCCCCATTAGAACCTAAATCGAAATTGCCATTAGAATCCGATGTACAAGCCTGACGTTATCAAATTGGATTCTGATTACATTTCTGGTCAGGTTCCTAACAGAGATGGGGAAAAGTGGTCTTAGTTAATTTGCAAAACTTTTTTGGAATACTTAAATCTACGTAATGTGTGATAAATTCTCAATTTTGTTTGTCGTTATGTATAATAATCGGTTATAATTCATTTTAATTAAGAAACAATCAATTTATGAATGATGAAGAAGTGCCCCTCGTATCCACTCACATATTACGGCCCTCCGCAAAAGGATTGCCTTAAAACAGACAGAGAACGAAAGAGAAAGACAGCGGAGGGAGAAGGGGCGGAAGTTCCGCACCTCTGCATCCTGTGAGCACAGGGAATGTCTGACAACCCAAAAAACCGGTGTTCCCGTAAGGATGTCATTTTGTTTTGTCGTGAATTCATTTGCACTCTCACCATTCGTTCCTCCTACAACACGAGAGCGATCCATCGCACAAATGAGCTTTTTACGCTGTATTACAGGGTTTTCCAGATTATTTGCTCACGAAAAATCGAAGTTAATAATTATCGACCAACTATAATTAATTATGATAATAACAATAATTATTATTGATTATTACTAGCAATAAACGACAATGGTTTCGTGATTGGCAGATAGATATTTTTCAACGATAATAAACAAAGTGTAAATCCTGCCGATTTCGTTCAGAATGGCCCATGTACATACGTAATATATTTATAAAATATCTGTGCAAAGTTCTCGCGACGTCTCGCACCCGATGAATTTTGCCGGAAACTCGCATTCCCTGTTTTTTTGCTCTTTCTTTTCCTCTTTTTCTCGCTGTTTCTCTCTCACGAGTAAAATTAATGGGTGAATATATATTCCACCGGGAGATTTAAAAGCGAGGGAAGAGAGCCAATCCGCACCTCCTTTTCCTCTTCCTCCTCATTCTACTTTGCTACTCTCGGTGAACGTAACATTGGCGTACTGGTAGCAAAACCAGAAGGGGATCGGCGAAAGAGCGAGTGAAAAAGGGAGAAGCTGTTCCTCTTTTTCACCTATGCCTCTTCATTTTCTCGCGTATAATTCGTGTAGCGTTAGCATCAAGTGCCTCTCTCCTATCTACTGTACAATGCAAGAGCGAACTATAATCTCCATGTAGACTTTACATATATGTACATTTTAAGTATATATGAATATATTTTTATTACACGTACTTTATACCAATCTAATATTTATACACCCTCTGTTAAATCCTCCATCATCCATAATCGGATTTCTTCATCGGTGAATCGCGCAGAGTCGAAAATGTTTCCTTTTTACTGTTAATGAAACTGCATTAGTGCAGAAAATAGTTCTCAAGCATCGTTCGGATTACGCTGAAATAATGGAGATTTACTAGGGGATCTTTTGGTGAAAATCGTGAGTGAAATCATATTTTATCGTTATTAAGATTAATAGCAACGGTGATATTAACAATGATGTTGGATTAATTCGATAATGTTTTTCAAAATTCTAAAGAAATCTATTTTTTTATTGATTAAATAGTTTAATTTCCGTGTGATAATGTAAATAAGGGTGACCTAACTGACTAAATAATAAGAAAACGAAATAATTTGCGGAACTGGAAAGGAACGAGGAAATCCGGCTGGAAAACACGAGGCCGAGTGGTTGCGGCAGTGCGTGGTCAGACGAGCAAAGTCGTGACTATGAGCAATTCCGACCGAGCGAAACAAACAACATTTGTCAGTCTTATAAATTCTCACGGCTCATTGTTTCGTAAGGAAATAATTACTTAATCGAATGATTGGCCATTCGTATTTTTATTGCGAGATTTTGAACTCAAACGCGTTTATCCTCCGGGCTTATCGCGTTTCGTCGTGCGATAAATATTACTTCATTAAAGTACAGACGCGGTGAAGTGATTAATTATTATAATTTATTTGTCGTTATTTCACAGTTCCTACACGTAAAAATGTGTTTGCGAGTGGAAAACACTTCGTTGCTTGATTACAATCTGAATTCATGAAATATGGAAAGATCATTAATGTTTCGCGAGGTAAAAATCTGAATTTGTAATATTTATTTACCAGCGATGTAAATGAATAAGGAAAGTTTCGAACGTTTTCAAACGCAAAATCGATCGCTTTTTTTTTTAATATCTGCTTCGTACCAAGCACTCGTAATTGGTCAACCGTGCATACAATCATTGTTCAATGTGAATATTATAAACTGAAAAATATGTTATGACTGCATTACGGTGGGAAAAATTATTATCGTTATTTTCCTCGTTAAGAATCATCCATTACCATGAATAATAGAACCTCTCTGAATTCATGCCCGCGGGTGCATATGATTTATCGTGCAATATAATTTTTATTATGTGTGTTGTAGCGAAATAAAAATGCAGTTTATTCTCGTCAGGATTCTTCATCGTGAATATCGAATGAAAAAAAAATATTGTCCGCTATGAAACATTAGCAGTCACGGTAATTTAAGTAAATGTAACGAGCGTATAGAAAAGGCAGGTAGTATTTGTATATGGTATCCCTCTCAAGTTAATCGGAAATCAATTGAAAATTGAAGAAGTTAATTGAAAGTTGGGATGACCTTTTTGAGTACCCTCATAAAGTCATCCCAATCGGTGGTCTTTAAACTGAGCTTCTGAAAAATAAAGAATACATGTCATTTTCCAATGAAAACTCTGCTGTGGATAACGGCAAACCAGGCGGGAAATTTATAGTGGTTCTAATGATAATTGATAACTCGTGACTGATTATCTTGAGCGCGATAAAATTCAATATTTGAAAACCGAAAACATTTGTAAACGAAACCGAAATATCTTTTGAATTATAGAAACAGATCGCTTTTTATTAACCGTTCCATTGTATTTTTCATTTATATGACGCTGATAATAATTTATCCAGGTAATTTCAGGTCAACATTTATTTTCACTCGAAAAAATTATCTGTACATTTTTTCAAATCGATGAAAATCATTCAAGATTCTTTGGAAGGGTTATGTGTTTATCGGCGACTTTAAAACGTAGAAATTACCAGTCAGGCATAAATATGGATATTGGAGCACAGTTATTCTCTCGTCAGGGAAAGTAACGATGATGAACGGTCCGTATATATCCGTACATACGCACGAGTTCTTCACCGATCAACGCATCAGACGCTACTTTTTATATCTTTTTTTTCTATTATTTTTGCTTCCTTTTGTACATGTATAAAACTGAGAGGAAAGTGTTTTGGTGTTGTATGGTCGTCGAACTAACTCGCAAATCTGCGTTAGGATTTTTAACCGGAAGACAGAAGATGAAAATGCATTATAACAATTCACAATAATAAAATCAATTAAAATAACAATCGGCTTTCAGTGGTATTGAAGTTCATGGAATAAGTATTTATTTCAACAAAAAACGACAATAATTTGTAATGAAATAATCATGAAATCCCTATTCTTATTGCATGCGTTCTTAATTGTAGACGCCTTAATTAAAAAATGTTCAATTTCACCTTGGTGACGTTAATTTCCTGACTAAAATGGACACTCTTACCCAAAGGAAATACCGAGGATTTTTTTCCTCTTCGCTAGCCATGCGTATGTTTTTTTTTTCACTTCAGCGCCTCGGAAAATGACCGGCTGAAATTCTCACGAAAATTTTAACGCGGTTAACGCCAGGGCTGGACGTAGATTGCATGGGAGAAAGGGTTACGGCAGGGATCCTAAAAATAATCCGAAAAAAATTCGTACACGAGAGACCGACGGAAAATAGGGAAGAAAAGGAAAGGGAGGTTGAGCTTCGTCACGTGGTAGCTCTACCGGAGCTTTTATACGAAATAACACTCCTATGAGAAAGGAGGATGGGAAGAGATATATGTATATGTAGAAAGCTAGAGGTAGAGAGGAGAAAAACGGACTCTAATGTACACACCACGGAAAGTTTTGCCATCACGCCACCCACGGGCGTTTTGCGCCTAACGACGGAAAATTATAATTGTACACGTTGGTAACAGCATGTGCAAATACATTTTTTTTCCTCACTCTTCATGGCGTTTTTTTTACTTCTTTCTTATTTTCGCACGTAATGTCCTTTTCATTATCAATTTCTTCCCTTTCCATTTTTTTTCTTGCAATTTTCGCTCGCGCCCACAATCTCTTTAATTTGTGTAAACAGTATTGGACCAATTTGCGCGATCCTGTTATGATAAATAAGAATCCGGGAAGAATGATTCTATTTACCGTTTGAAATTAAAAAATTCAACGGTATATAGATTAATTGAAAAAAAATCAATGTCATTGAAAAATCATCACTTCTCCTTTCGGTCTTACACGAGTTGCATAAAGATGACTTCCGTTTAAACTTGATACCACAACGGGATGATTATTTTCAACAATTCAATTCTCCCCTTCGTATATGAACTTGTTTGCGTCATCTATTTAGTTCTATCTAATCTATTCATTTAAGGTCCAGTTTAGATTTTTGGAGCATTGCTCGAAATGAAAGAATACTGCAGAGCGATGGAGACTCTATTTTCTTCTGATGTCGCATGCGAATCTCTAGATCCCTCCCTTTTCTAGCAATCCATCTCGAATCTCTGCTACATCATCTCCTCCTCCCCCTTTACCTGCCTGCCCGCCTGTCGTCCGTTAAACCATGCAGCGAATTTGAATTGCAAAGCGGAAACTGGGAAATCGAGGTATACTCGCTGGAGCTTGCTACAATGGAACACTTAAATAAGCCGATTAGTCGATTGGGCAAATAGATTTAACGATTGATGCTTTCGGTCTGTTGATGTTTTCAACAGAAACGAAGATTTAGCACGTATCCACATTCGTATATTTCCCTCAACTGATTGTTGTGTCGGTTCTCGAATGAATTAATAACAATTGATTACGATCACTATTTTCACTGGATAATCAGAGAATGGACAAACGACCGGCCGTCTTTCATCTTGCTTCTGATCACCATTTGATTTATATGTTTTCATTGTTGCCCGACAGTTTTCATTGTTGCCCGACAGTTTTCATTGTTTTTGGGGATGATTCGCCACCCCCCTTCCATCTCCTATCCACCGCCCCAAGCTAAGCCGTTAATGAGGGAGAAAGAGAAGGAGAGAAGACCAGTATGTCTCGCTAATTACGGTACATTGATTTTAGCCCCAAGAGACGTGAATCGCCTCCGGTGTGTAGTACGTGCGTTGATTATACCGATCGAATGGACACCGCGAGTCTCTGCTCCATCCATATACCGCCTCCCCTGACGCCTCCAGCCACCGTCAACAAACCCCGCAGCCAACTCCCCACATTGTATATCTTGATGGCCATTTCCCGAACAACGTTACCCTATGAGTTAACCGATGTTACGCAATGACCCAACGAGTCCTTCATCTTGCTCCTGTACCCTTAAGATCCTTGTTTCTCGCTTTACGAATATTCTAGAGCCACAATTCAAGATTTGTGAGACAAATACATTTTTTCATCCGGAGAGCCTCCTAACAATACTATGATGTTCGAGAAGCATTTTTCCGAAAGCTTTTAACAGAACGTTTTTTGTAACCAGCCATAAGTTCCGCAACGATTATGTGAAAAGTTGTATCACCGATTTGATACGCGAAAGTGATTTTTCTTCGGGATGGCAGCACTCGACAATAACTCAGCGAAATTCGAGATGCATTTTCCCGAGTGCTTTTTATTGAAAACATTTTAAAAAATTGTCCATATCAAATATTAGATCGAAAAATATCACCACAGCAAAACGGTGACAGGTTTGGATCCGACGACAGAGATACTCGGTTTCGAAGTCCAGCTAATTAATCGATCGTTTGTTTTTAAACGCAATTCCTAAGTCATTACTTTCGATACGATTTTTAAAATAAATTTTTCATAAATATGGAAAACATCTCGTTTCAGAGTCAGGTCAGGTCAAAAACATAGGCTTCATAAATTTGCCGATTAATGTGGAATAAAATGATCAGAAACAGGTAATTAATTCAATATCTAGATGAAGACCCAACGTCATGATAGAAGCAGATTAATATATCGGTGTATTTTTGCGGCCCATCACGTTTCATTAAAATTTTGCAATCAAGTATGATAACGATCCAAGAACGATGAGTAAAAAGTAATAATTCCAACCCGACAAGTAAACCAGTGTATTAACGCTTGTATCGTGACGTTGGGTCTTCATCTGGATATTAAATTAATCACCAATTTCTGATCATTTTATTCCACTTTTATAATACAAGATATGCGATTATTTTGCGACGTTTTTTGGGCATGGACAATATTTGGGAATACGTTGCCTGTGAATATACTTGGCTGGAATTTTTGCACACCATTTTTGATGTTTTTTAATTCATTCCTTCGAATAGATATGAATTCTTTCACATGTTTTTCACGTTTTGAAATTTTATTTATCATATTTGTTTATCTAGTGTCATTAAAGATACAAGATCCATGCATTGAAAATTTATTCAAAACGATAAAATATTCTCGTAAGATTCATGAATATTCACAAAAGGGAAAATAAGTAATTGGTTAAATGTTTTCGATTCTTTTTTTCACTAGAATTTTTTAATAAATTTTCGATACTGCTATCATCTGAAACATGTTTGGTACCTTCTATACGACTGATTATGTTTAGATTTTCATAGTATCGACCTAGGTACTTGAAATTTGTATTCTATTCCAGTATTGTGAGAATTATACCTCCGGGCTAAGCGTAAGCCGTTGCTTTGCTCTATGGGAATAAAAATTCTCCTGGGATTGCCAGCGGGATCACTTGTTGGCGCATAGCAAACCAATCGATTAATAAAGAATCAGCCATGATTGAAACAAAATCCCCGAAAAGATTACCTCGTAATCGAAATTTCCGTTCCCAATTCAGTCACCGATGAGTCCTTGCCCGTATCGCAATATCATAATTTAGCTCCCACAATGAGGGCCCATGGGTGGGATTATTTCAAGGCAGATATCAATTTAAAATGGATAATAGGTGACGATAAGTCGGTGATTATATTTCATCTTGCCCGGGCTACTAAGAACGGCTGTGTGCGTACATAAATCACTAACGAATACAAAAGTGTATCATTATGAAATAAGAAGTTTTTAAAGACCCAACACCGTCAAAGTTTGTTATTCTCTGAAGTTTGACCCCTGCAAACTAGAATGTTCTGTTAATCGTAATTCACGATGACCGGGGGGTTGTGCCGCATTCTGTTTAACGCTGATACAATGGTACGACGGCGTTGCCAATGCATGGATGTATAAGCCTTTGGAAGGCCCTATAGTGCGAATCATCGAATGAACCTGTGAGTCTACGATATTCGAAGAAGGCTTAATTTGAAGAGAACCATCTAAGAACATTGATCGCTCGTTTACGACAGAACGAATGTAAATTATGAGATGGAAGCTTGATGTACTTTGCATGCGTTCATGGTTCACAGCTGAGTTAAGGTCCTACAATTCAAGAACAAGAACTTACTCGTAAGGACCATTGGGTCGCGCCCATTTGCTTTGAGATTGGTTAATTCGAGCACACCATCTGTTCAACACTTTTAGTAGATAGCATACACTCTCATACCAGAAATATTCTACATGTGGCACATAGGCTGTGTGCAGTTAATACAAGCCTAAAGCAGCTTGTGTGCCAAGAGAGGTTGGTGATTCTACCAAATTCAGGGCGAAAAGTGGAGTAAGCTGGGATTGAAGAATGGTAAACCAGGCACGTATTTGACAAAGCACCCTACTCTATCCGCAACCGCGGAAAGCCCATTGATAACAAGGTGCTAATATAGCGTAATTCAAATTCTACTGGATATTCTCACTGCGTGTTCTTGTGGCGCTCTTGAAATACGCAAATACACTCACATACATACCGCGTATACATACCGTATACCGATACGCTTGAAAAAGAGGTGGCCCAGGAGATGGTTGTACCGAAACGTCTAACCCGACAATCGGAAAGCTTTGTTTCCTTTGCTACTTCAGGTCCCGTAACCAGCCTTTTCATTGTCTTCTATTCTATTCTATTGGTTCGTTTGGACTGACACCACACAGGCGTCGTTTTTCCAGTGGAACTGGAGTATTTGATGGAAAAAACTGATCGAGTCTTGATGCGGTGTATAATCGATTTATTACGATTAACAATGGACCGTTCAAGAGATAAGGAGCCGAGTGGATGGCGATGAAACTGCAATGACGTGAAGCTCAAAACCAGATAGAGAGAACGGTAGAACGATTAATAATGATTCGAATCAGAAACCACGTGGCACAAGAAATTCTTAGCTAATGTGAACTTCTATGTGGAATGAGCTTTTGACTATACTTATGAGCTAGGTACGACGGTAGGACGAGTAGTACGTGGTTCTGTAAGAATCGTTCATCAACGGTAGTGACGACCGCGTGGCCAACGTAGATACTTCCAGTGTGGTCGTTTCCGCCGGAATTCTGTACTACCATGTGGAAACCACCGTCAACCTCGCACATAGGCGTTCTGATACCTGTCTGTAACAAACTATATCCGCTGGATATGTCTTTTCTATGATTGATAGGCCACGCTTGATTGGCCTAATGAACAGAGCTCCATTAATCGACCGCTACTTTCTGATATATATATGTAAAGCCTTGCACGATAGAATCGTTGAAATAAAAGGATAAAGTGTCATACAGGAAACCACCAAAATATATGGGGCATACCACGCCGAATCAGCCACTTTTGAATCCGTTTTTCAGACCGATGAAAAACTGGTTCATGGTTTAAAAAAAAACATTTTGACCATGCGTTTTTTAAAAGTGAATTTCTTTCAAAAGTAGAGATTTTTTTTTCAATGCTTATAACTTTGCGAAAATCGTAATAATTGGATTTGTATTAAACATGAGTTTGATATAGTTCAGAGCTCTCCAAAATATTACTGTGGTTCTCTCCAGTTGCTTTCACAATCAAACGAATATTTTATTATCACTTGATGAACAAATGAAATTTTTTCGTTGCTCATTCGCTTTACGAACCTGCCGTTTCGTAGCGATAATGAATGTCAGAGAGCACCGTTGATACTTTTGGTCATTTTTTATTGAACAAAACACGTCGTTATCGAATCTTTCGTGGAGAAAATTTATACGGAAATTTTGCTTATATCACCCGACCATTATCGAACATTTTTGGATCAGCTCTTTTATATTCCCGTTCATCTCCCAACAGCGTAACATTTAATCGAGAAAACGAGGTCACGTCAACGAAACGTTCCGCAAACTTTTCTTCTTTTTCCTCAACGCGATTCTGCCTCTGTTAGATTTCTCGATCACCTTTTCGCAAATATTGCGTGCCAGGCATTTGTTATGGATTCACTTTTTTTCTCCCCATTGCATTTTCCTTCTTCTTTCATTTATCATTCGCCGAGAAAATATTTCATCGTTGATTGATGAAAATGCAAGCCACCGATAGCCACGGTTGGAATTTCTTTCTCCCTTTAGCGACGAAACATCGCGGCTGTGACAAAAGAACTTGCAAATTTCTCGATTACGCGAATTCAGCAGCACTATTATACTGTATATTTTTGTGCATCGTCACGACGATGTCGTTAAAGAAATATCAATACCAATTCCTTCGCCGATAAGTTATTCTTCGTCTTCTTTTCGAAAGTGAATTTTCTTTTCAAAAACGATTTCCGGTCACCTATCATCGATCGTCCGGATGAGAGAAAGGCACGTCGGCTAAACAGTTAATCTTTTCCAGCAATTAGGCGAGACCTTCGATATTTGTTTCGTCATGAGGGAAATGTCCCATATACAAAAATCCCTCGATGATATCGAGGTTTTGGTAATTCTTTATTCAGATCGTTTGGACAAGCATCATGGATTTTATACTCGAAAAAAGGAAATAAAGTAGAGCGTTTCAGCATTCAAATGTCAAATACAATACTGATCGAGTGCGTACCAGCGTGAGGACGTGATGACAATTCTAAATCGTACATTTCGTTCGATAAAGTCCGATAAAATCTCGTACGCAACATTCGCCGTGTCAGTAACGCACGCTTGATTTCGCGAAAGTAAAAAAAGAAAGGAAGCGGGTCGAAGATTCGCTGATATAAATATATATACTTTATCTCGTGGAAATTATCAGTCAATATCATCGTTATAGATACACACACACATGTGATTATCGTGAAGAAATTCGCGACACGTTATAAGACAGAATGCACTAAATTAAGATTTAACATTCGTATGCGATCCTCGCACAGCCATACTACGGTTTCCGATTCCGCATAACACAAGAGAGACTCGTGGGAGAATGAGAATAAAAAATGTTTCTCCATACTTGCTATTTTTCTCTTTCTACGCGTCATATATCTCCGATATACTTGATTACTATTGAGCAGTTCACAAATGTCGTGTGTTTAGTGAAATTACGTTAACTATTCATTTGTTGATTATCTAAGGTCGGGTATTATCGGAATTCATTTCACATGGTTTGTGATTTAAACATCTTTGATTATCCGAGTGAGCGAATTATCATTAAACTCGAATGTGAGATAATGAAAATTATTAAATGCATAGATTTCTCAATTATATAAATTTTAATCGTAATGCTTGAACGCGAGGTGAAAAAATTTTAAAAACTTATAAAACTAACGTTAATTTGTAGTTTGAACAATGGTTGTAATCATTTCATATTGAGGAAACATTTGCGAGGCATCGGAAGTATCGCATTGAAAGTCGGTTTCGAAGAGGCTGTGATTGTGAATCACTGGATTGGTTCTTTTCTCATAACATAGTTCAATCGAGTCATCCAAAGTCCATATATACTGTGGATAAGTTTAGGGGTGAAAAACCATTTTGCTATACTTCGGCATTTTATAACTGACTGAACCAAAAAGTATAGTGTCGAAATGTGCGTTGCGAAATTCTAACTCCAGAAAGGTAGGGATAAGGAAAAATTGAATAGATATTAACATGTATTTTATCCCTAAATAAATGATCTCTAATAAATGAATAATGTAGTAAATAGCATGAACAAGAACATCAATACAGTGCAGGGATAAGAATACAGTGTGGATCGTACGTATAATGAAAGAGAGAGAGAAAATATTTATTATATAGCACTCTGAGACTGAGTCCCCCCAAGTGCGACACTTGATGCATTTTTCCCATTGCCAATTACCAATTGTTGT
The DNA here is from genome assembly GCA_959613375.1 of Heteropelma amictum. Classification (NCBI taxonomy): domain Eukaryota; kingdom Metazoa; phylum Arthropoda; class Insecta; order Hymenoptera; family Ichneumonidae; genus Heteropelma; species Heteropelma amictum. The sequence goes on from OY390721.1 coordinate 17,848,836, forward strand.
CTGTTCGACGAATGTATATATGTACTGTAAGTCTAAGCCCGACATGCAGAGGGTGAAATGCAAGGATCGAAAATAAATAAATGAATAAACATGTCATAATAATAATCAAGTAATGATATAATAAATAATACCCCAAAAATAATAACAATAAATTAATAAATTAATAAATATGTGAATCAATGGGTATGAATTTTTACATATGAAGAGGTAGTTTTTTTCAAAAAAAAAGGAGAAGAAACGCTGAAGAAGTTTATTTTTTCAGCTTTGTCAAACTAAAAGAGATTGTATAATTTGTCGGAAAAAAAAGATAAAAAAAAATTCCGTCTGTCCTTTCGACATTTGAATGCATTCCACTTCGCCAAGCATGCTACCTGGATATTCACAAAAAAAAAAACCGATCTAATTCAGTATCGATCATAGCGAGCATCTTTCAAAATCTCTAATGCAGTCAACTCAATTTTTAGCTGCGGAAAATTTATTATATTTATTAATCTACGACCTCGCCATTTTACTAAAAAGTTTCAGTCACTATAGCAAGCCAGGCGAGGGTACTTAGCCGGAGAATCCAGGAGCAAAGTAGCAAGAATATGGAAAATATTGAACTAACCTGGAGGTAAGGGGAGAAAGAGGAAAGTAGATTTATTTGCACGAGATGGGCGCAGCGCGTGAGCTCGTTTACAATACCGATCCATTATATGTGTACCTACATCCATACATCCCTCCATAAGCGAAGGATATGTCAATTATTGTGTCTACAGACGTTTCCCATACCCGAGACACTTATATAGGAGCAATAGCTGAACGAGTTTGGCATGTAGCAAGAGGTATCAAAGTGAGTTGGAAGTATAGAAGGTTGAGCGTGTAATAATAATATGCGATGCATGGAAACTGGATATTACGGAAAATAGAATAGAATCGAGAATACCAATGAGTCAGGGAGCTAACCTCGAGAACCAGAAATAGAAGCAACAACCCTAGATTTTCTAATTCATATCTGCGCGAAATACCATCTCAGAGTTATGCGTTAAATTTTCACATTGCAATAACAAACGAAAGATATTATTACATCACCGCTCACGATCCAAGAACGAGCTATCTTATTATCATTTTTTATTGAGTCGAATTAAATTACTCAAATTTATTCAGAGTCAGAATTAATTCAGAGCGGAATTATGAAACATTTTTGCGCTACTAGAGTTCGACGGACAATGCTTTGGGAAAACATAAAACGACTATCTGGTGGTTTTCTTGTTTTTCGCAGTATAGCAGGTCTGATATCTTTTTCTCCTTTTTCTTTGTAATCCGCTGTTGTTGCCAACGTGTTTTTATTCTCATTGATAACAAAGACCGATCAAGATGAAAGAAGAGGGAGCAAGGGAGAAAGATTTAACGAGAGACCATATTCCAGCGATAAGAAATTTCTCGTTACTGACTGCTGAGACCAAAAGAACGACTCGAAGCGTCGTTCTGATGAAGGAGCTCCTATCTTTACCCTTTGGAAATCCCCGGTGGTTTTGCTCCATATTCACTTCTCTCGTTGTCATCATCACGACATCGAGTAAAAAATGGACCTGGATATGTATACTACACGTATATTATACCGTAGTATGTACATATATAGATTCATACAAATAGATCTCCTGCAGTCCAGACCGCGTCTTTTGTGGCTAGGGAAAGAGTCCTCGCGTTTGATGCGCCGAGAGAGCTTCTTTCAAGATGACACGCAAGACTGGCCGCAAGAGCAAGACAGTCAGGCTATGTCGCATGAGCGAAAACGCGTCTCCCTTTTTTAAATCTTTTTGCTTTTTTCGCCATCTCTTCGTCTCGTTTTTTCTCGTCCTCTCTAATCTCGCACTCACTAGCTAGGGCTCTCAACGACGAGAGTAACGACGTACGTCTTTTGGCTCCCACAACGGCGACCTCTGATCCAACGGGTGCTTCTACGAGACTCGGAGGTGACAAATGTGACAAGTGAACGCGACTTAGACCCCGTGTAATCCAGACGGAATATGAACGTCTCGTACCATTCACCTCAGTTTCCAGCTCTGTCTCCTGCTCTATCTCTCTTGTCATTCCAAGCTCCCCTTTTAGCTTCTGTGTCTTGAAGCCACGGTCCCTAGAGGGCTCTACAGCTGCGACCTACGCTGCTGAGCAACCAACGATGAGCTTAAATACATTTTGCGATTTCTTCATTTCCTGGGGTCACGTGCTTTAGCCCTGTCTTTTTTTCTTCCACTCTCTCCCTCTCACTCTAACTTAAAACGTTGATCCTTTTCTTTGCACTGTCGAATCATTCTCTACGCGACCGCCAGGCTCTCTATGTTATTTTCATATTTCTTATTCGCCAGATAAACTGGATCTATTCGATAGAGGGTCAACGCGACATTGATGAAGCGGAGTTTCAACTAATGTTAGATGAATGTTTAGAATCGCAATCGTACCGAAAAATGTTGACATCGATTTTCGCCAGGGCAGTAATATTGCGCTCATTCTCTCATGACACAACTCATTCTCCCGATGATTGTCATCGTTACCGATGCGCTTCAGTTGATAGATAAGCTAAAACAAATTTTACCATTAATTTACGGGAAGTTCTAACGATTTATCGAATGTCGGAAATTTGCATGCATCATGGTCAATGGAAGCTTGTACGGATAACGCTTTCTATCCTAATTTAGCATATAAATTGGTCCAAGTAAATTCTAGTCTCGCACGAGCTGAAACTCTTTTCTCAATAAAACGTTTATTTTTTTTTATCTCAATGGATCGCCACTTTTTAACCCATATGATTCATACGCACGGGCAAGAATAATGATGGGTTCTCACGCTGCATATATATTGTACGGAGAATCTAGCCTCGACTATTTCCGTATGACTCGAGTGGTGGGTTAAATTTTCACGAACCCTATACGATGGAATGCTCGATGTTACAAATTTTCTGCAAGACGCGAAGACCAACTGTTCGGTATATCGTATCTTCGTGTAACTGTATACTATATTTTATGAAGTGGTGGTCGAGACAGGAGAGTGTCAGCTTGACCTCGCTCTGTCTGCAGGCCTGTAGAGCTCGGCCCTCATAAGATACTAACATCTCTACTATGGATCCCGTACATCATGTAGCATACGTGCCACGATGTGTGTTGTTGTGTTCTCTTAGCTCCGCCTACGTGTAGAATATATACCGCAGGGGTGCATGTGGGTTTCGCATAACCGTGGCCATGAGATGTAAGGGGATTCTGCATTCCAGGCCAGTAGCAAGAGATTGCAATGGAGAATCCTCACAGAAATCACGTTGCGTCGAGGAAACGGAGCCCAGCAAGGTAGTGTGCAAACGGTGATACGTTGCAGTGTCATCAACTACATGGTTAGGAGAGTGGATGATAGTATAGAGGGCTGGATATACATTGGCGGAAAACCTCTTGGGTTAAGCTCGGGGGTTGACCTCGAAAGGATATAGAAGAACCAGCGAAACGTGATGTACGTGAAAGAAGAACGTAAGAAAAAGAAGAAGAAGAGGACGGAGGAAGAAGGTTTGGCTGAACCCTTGGGACTGAAGGAATTTCTACGACAGAGTTCTTCCACGCAATTCCAAGAAGCTGCACCGCCCATAGATACTATTTAATAGTTGAAACAATGTGGGAAGGGCTCAAAGCTGCTCCTAGCACAATCTGTTTTTCCTCTTGTATATTGCGTTACTAAAAAAATTAAGAAACGATGTGTTCCCTTGCTGGAAAACATCGAGGATGGAGCAAAATGTCGGCTGTTTCGCTATAACATTTATTAGAACAAATCCAATCTAGAGCTTTGGGATTGGTTGGTTCTTTCATGGAGGTACTTTTCGCTCTTTTCCGCATTCTAACATCGCGAAAAAGTTGCGACAATCAGGGCAAGAATAAGCGTGAAATATCCCCGGAGATTTCCGTGAAAAGTAAGAGGGGAAAATACGGATACCATTCCTGATCTAGCAAAGATAAGATGTCGATAATGGGATAAAATGTCCTGGAAAAACATGCGGGGTACGAACAGTCAGACTAGCCTGGCATTTCTATAACATTAAAGAAAGGAAGCATGGCCAGTCATATATGGCCAGACATATATATGCTTTACAGACATCTCTCGTGTTTGGAACATTCATAATTTTACCATATGGTTATCTTCCTCCCATTTCCCAACGCATCGTGTTGCCAGCAGTCTTACCATCGTCAAACATCAACGTCATTGTATCGTCGATATTCATGATTATGATGCTGGATGATATGGAATTAAAGAACATCCGGTACTTGTCACTTTCAGAACAGAGCTTGATGCTCCTAACAATAGGCATCAACGTATGCTTGACGGGACGCTTTTCAAGGCTATAAACAGACCCTGGAGAGATTGTCCAATGCTATACTCGAAGCAACCCGGGTAAAAGCGAAATGTGGAGATTTTTTTCATCAATTTCAATGGGTTCAGTGATTTCACATGATTTTACGACTACGGTCACTTTCGCCGTGCGTGCACCGAACGCACAAACTGGCTCTCCGCAGTTTATTTTCACACGTGTTACCGCGAACAGACTGATTAAGAGATGCAGAAAATTTTATCACAATTTTGGTCTCAATTATCTTTTGCAAGATTATTGCAAAGTTCGCAGCGGCTTTGACACGTGATAAGTGCGCGATTCTATTTGAGACAAAACGGCGGATTACAATTCTACCCAAGTCAGTTTGCACGCAGAAGCAAGACATAAATGGGTCAAACGCGGAGTGTTTCCGTTTATTCTCCTTCTTTCTCTCCAGTCTCCTTTTCGGTTGTACACTATTCTAGCGTATTGGACATCGAACGATTTCGTTCCACCAAAACATACGCACATCTACGGTTCTATCATAAGACAGGGGAAAAAACGATTTGCAATTGATATGCAGAAGGTGGCACATCCGGACTGGGTTCAAGAAAAAAGATTCCCAACGCGTTGTTCGAAACCACTTCTGTCTCACTCTTTTGCTCAATCCTCTTTGCTGCCAAATACATATACATTTATGTACATATTTCTTTGATTGGCTACCACCGGGTCGAGCCTACTGCAAAACTCTGAGGCTCCGGTAGCCCATGTAAATTTCCACATCTATCTACAAGTGACGCCCAAGTGGCGTTCGATTCGAATGGAATGATTGGCTTATTCCAGACGGAAGCACGCTACCAGAATTCTCTTTCCCTCGCCCTCTCTTGCTATCTCCTCTATTACTGGGGATGCACGTTTGTGTTTTACTATGTGCACTCAGCGGAGCTTTATACTCGTGTCAGCTCCGATACTACTCACGCGAATCCTTTGTAATAACTTGGTAAGGCTGTGCAAGTGGTCGGATTGAGAGTGGGGTTAAACGGCGTCTACATGTTTTGCTTTTCCTTTTAGACGGAAGACTTTGGAACGTGTACCGATTGCGGTCTTCCTGCTTACGGATGTCTGCGTCGATTCGTCCTCCCGTTGAAAGCGCACGTATGGATACAGCCATCCCTTCCTCCTTTCCATTCCGGTTACATTGAATTCACTCCGCTTTTGGCGCTGATACGGGTATACGGGCATTCGAATACTGGGTTCCGTTGAGCTTTTGACGTAACGTCGTTCAAAAAAGTGACGAATACGGAGAGGGGCATAGAGAGAGAATTAGTGTATACAGGTGTGAAAGGATATCAGACGTCAGGTGCAGCGATGAATCACTGCCTGTCATCGTGTATTACGCATCGAAATGTGCACACGGTGATATGACAGTGTCTCTCCACTATTAACTGCCGACGTATCATATCGGGTTCTATACTCGGTATTCTCGTTATTTATTTCTTCTCCTGTATCGTCGTAAGCTTTAGGCTGCTGGTAGTTCATTTCGTTTTCATCGACCAAACAACGCGAGCGTTATTGTTTTGTATTATCGAAGCGTATTTTTCTGAGTTTAAACGGTGGATAACAAAAATAATGGAGTACGCTTCAAAATCGCGTGAAATGCGGAAGAAACGATCTAGTTGGCTCTTTGAAAATCCTGGTATTTTTTCAAGGATAAACGGGACTTTTGACTTTGCACACAGTGCGTTCTACTTTATATTGGGGGGTGGGGGCAGGGTGGCTGGTTCTAAAACAAACTTGCATTATCATTGCACAAACTCATGAACGTATGATCGCAGAAAATCTTCGGTCCACTTCCTGTAATAATCGTAGTTAAAACCGTTAACCGAGTGCTGACCAGCTCACCGTTTCCGGGGACCACGCGATCTTTATGATTAATTAACGCGAGTGGTCGGTTGCAAAGCAAGGCACTCTCCGCTGCAGGCCCTCTGCTGTGTAAGCTTAGCTAGAATATCTCAAGGCAGTAGAGCAGCCCCATCCTCTTGTCCTATAACCAGTGTTGCCTCAGGCCAATCTGCTAACTGTGCTTTCAGCGGTTACCAAAAGTAGCTTGCATCCTCGGTATAAGCTTTCTCCTCTACTCTCCTCTCTTCGTTTCTCTTGTCTACATGCATTAACATTGGCGCTACGGAGTTTACCAGTAGTAACTCTGATAAACATTTCTCCACTCGCGTACTTTGTAAATACATAGTATGCTGTGGGTAGCGTAAGTAAAAAGTGTATGTCAATTGCCCTCTCTGAACATCCTTGCGATGGATCATTACACTTTTTTCCAATTCTTAATATGATGACTGTGAGTCTCACGGTGTTCGATTGGCCTGTATGTGTTTGTTTTTCCGTTGAGTTTTTTTCTAATGCGGTTTACCTCGACCAGTTGAAACAAGAATGCAGCTGAGTTTGCGTCTCGAATTTTTCAAAGAATCTTTTGCGAGAAACGTTTCATAATTTCACATGGAATGACCCATGTACTGTACAAAAAGAGTGTCAGGACAGTAGAACGCTCAGTTTGGGTGATGTAGGGATCTTCGGGATGTCGATTTCTCCACCCTCTACTTTCTACCGCACTTTTTCCGTCTCTTTCTTTACTTGGTCCCATTTTCATCTCCTCGCTTTCTACTGTCTCTCGCCAATGTTGGCGGCTTATACGGACACTTATGAATAATGCAGAAACATAAAGACGAGTGCAGTGAAGGAATCGAGCGAGAATAGAAGTGTAGATATAAACTATGTATACATAGTTATAGTGTTCTGCATAAGCCATCAGACCTCCCGCTGCTGTCACAGTGTCGTCCCGCGAATATCCGAGCTTTTTTCGCTTCTTGTTTATACTAAAACACAAAACTCTTCACTGCCTGACGTTGTTTTTTTCCGCTTTTCTCCCCCTTACTGGCGACGTTGCATGATCTCGTCGCGTCGAAAAATCGCGTTAAGCTCCAAGCTATACACTCGCACCGTGTTTGGATATGTAAATAAGGCTCATCACTTTTTTCCCCGCTTGCATTTCATTTTCGAGATTTTTTCCTGTTATTTATTATATCATTTATTCATTTTTCGATATTACCTTAAATACTCTTTTCCACACTCTCTATATGAGCATCTCCCCGCATCTTTGGAATTTTCAGGAATTTTTTTACAATTATACATATTTTTTCCATCATCGGTGGAAAAAGTGTACGCTGTTTTTGGAATTGCGTCGTACAAATTTTATTAATTTAGGTAAGTATTATTTCTCGATAAATGTTTCACCAATTCTTGTATTCAAGCAGCGTGTTAATAACAATGATACATAAAAGATAAATGTGGGAGAAAATTACGTTTTTTACACGATGAATGTATTTATGATCAACCGCGGTTCTATACGTTCTCATATCAAGTGGATTTTTAATTTCCGGTTCAAGATGCATGCGGCGATTGATTCGTGAGGGAGAGTAAATGATTATATGCGTACTTATATTATAAAATTTCTATGGAATCGATTTCTCTCTTCTTTTTTTATAAACCCACTGTGAATTTTTGCCCACCCTTGCGTAAATGGATGAGTAGAAAACCATTCGGTTGTACACACACACACACCCACGCATACACACTCTTGACCAAAAGTGCTTCCGAAGTGCGCTATTGCCTACTCGTCGATAAGAAGAAATATTCTCTCCGGTTCCGAGTTCGATGTTACCTACATTTGGTTACTCCGTGAAGGTTCACCTCCAGAGGGAATTCCACATGAAATCAGCCACTTGGGATGGGTAGAGAAGAAATGGTCAATGCTTGCACGAAAGTGTCAATAAATTCGGGTAACAAAACACGGATCTATCGCGCTTGTTCTTTGCGAATAAAAAGAAATCTGTGTAATTAACTGTGACATGATTTTCTACAATTCGGAATTACACATCGACTGTAAATGATAAGATTGAGCAAAATAAATTATCGACCACGATAACTAGATTTCGATGACATAATTTTGATTTTTTTCCATTTTGACAGCGTAACGGAAAAATTTATCGAAAATATGAACGAATTTTTCCAGATAGAATAGCCTATGAGTCTGTGGTACGAAACAGCGAAATAAAAAAACGGCAAAAATGATGAAGATCATACGCGGATATGTGCGAATTTGCCCGCAGAAACCAACTATATACATAACTTTTTTTTTTTCTCCTACGTATTTGAATCTTTTCGATACCACTTTTTATCCCCCACAAACGTCATTGTGTATACACAGACCCACACCTACATTGCAGTCGATTCTCTGCATTCGTTGAAAGTTATATATTCCAATCCGATAGACACGTTTCCCCGGACCAAAGTCTGATAGGAAAATAGCCAGCTCTCTTCTCGACTTCCTTTTTCCTCTCCCTTACTCCTTTTCTCTCTCTTCCTATCTTTCTAGCGATATATTTTCGCCAGGTATGTAGACACGTTTAAAGCCCTCTCTCTTTCTCTTGCTTTCCCTTTTTGTTTTTCTTTTTTCATCTCCGAGCTCATCTCAGTCTTCGCAGGGTTATATCGTCACGTTTATCGATAAATACTTCCGTTTCTCGGTACCTCGATCAATATAACAGTCAGGAATATAAGAAAGCAACGATCGAGTAATCAGAATGAATTTTTAGTCCCAACGAAAGGAACATTCTCTTCCGGACTTTGTAGAGGATATCCGCAGGAAAATTATTTTCCAAAATTGAAGTCGCTGGCGCAGCCGAGAGTATTATATATTGCACATATTCTGACAGGAAATAACATGGAATTTCCGATTTTGTGGAGAAATCCGAAGGAATTTAAGGATTGATTATGCACGTTTTACGTGCGATTCCGGGGCAATATCACCCAATGCCATAAAGGAAAAACTGCTAGAATAAAAAGTCTTATTGAGGCGTTTTACGGAAAAGTCGCGATTCTAAATCACGATTCTTCCCGGCTTTTTGGGAAAGATATATTTTTAAATTGACAAATGTTGGCCTCTCCTGACTAATGTTTACTATCGGTGCTCTGTACTACATCATAGAAAAGTTGAAATAAATGTATTAGTATGTTTGAGAAATTTTTGATGGTAGAATCTTACTCCTTGCCCGGAGAACGTTACGACTTGATATCAACGCCCCCTCTTCGCTTTCCAATTGTTCAGGACCGTATATCGAAAATATATGTGCTTGACTACTTATCTGTGTGCATAAGTATTATGTACACATATACATATATGTATAATCCATGAAGATATTAAATTCAAGTGTTCTATACAAGTGGCTCTCATCGGGATTAATTAGCATTGAAGATCGATAGACGTAGCAGAGAATGAGCGAAAATGCTTTGAGGTATTAGAAAAGAGAGGAATATGAGTTATACACAGAGACAGATACAGACAGATACACGGAAAAAAAAATCCCGTAAATTTTGATGGAAATCCCATCAAAATGTACTGTGTTTTACATTACTAGCGCCTCTCGGTACGAAACCATCGATATTTGCTACGTAAAACTGTAAAAAGTACACGCCACGTTTCACACAAAGAACTGTATGACTACTGAATTTATGCTAAGCGATTGATAAATTTTCGCAATGTGAAACTGAAAATAGTAGATGAACGACTCGCGACTTTTTACAATGTGGACCTGTAAACAGTAAATGAAGCGACGCACAACTTTGTTTAATGTGAAACTGTGAACAGTAGACGAATCACCCACGAGTTTTTACAATGTGAACCTGCAAGAAGTACACGAACCAACCCACATATTCTTACATTTAAAAATGTTATAAAATGAACGACTTGATTGACAATTTTTTATACTGTGAAATACACAAAAATGGCTATAACCTTAAAAATTGTTTATGACATTTTGAAAAATTGTAATTTCTCACATGTATGTAGTATTACAATCACAAACACAAGTACTGCATTGAGGAATGCTTAGATTTGTATCTGTGATTGCGATACATGAAATAAATTCAATTCCAATTAACCAATCCAGGTATAGCAATAATCCTCATAACGTCGAAGACAATAATCATCGTTGCTGCTATTATATGTTCTCCCTGGCTCATGGTCGTTTGTGAGCAAGATTGTGGCCATGCGCCGCGCTGCGGCCAACGCATGAATGCGTGGCCAAGCTGACGCGTCCACGCGTTTACGGTGTACATTGTAAAAATTCGGGGATACGCGGTGAAATGTCCAGTGCCTGTTGTAATTTTAAGTAAGCGCATTGAAATTTTGTAAAGGTAACACGTTAATATGTGCAAAATATTCGTATTAGTATTTACCAACAATCCGCTATTAAAATTTGTTTCGCACGATTCATTAGAAAATAACATTCGGCACTGTAAAAATTAAATTTGTACGTATTGAATTTTTCAGCAGATAATACCACATTTTAATGAAATTTAATCTCTATTTTGACATTCACTCGTTGAAGTATTTTATGGTTTAAATCGGTGAATACCAGTTGAATCTCACTGTTATTTTTTCAAATATATTTTTCAATTTTTCTTCGGTAATCTGCATGTTTTACGTCTGAAGTACAGCGATATTTTATATTTAATATGTAACTTCTACTATTTACTTTTTAACGGTGATCATTAGGGTTTTTTTACAGTTTACAACTGCATTTCTTCGAGTTCAAATGGTAAAAAATCACGCCTGATCCATTATTTTTTAGTGAAGGTTCAGTAATGTGATTAGTTTACAGTGTGAAACTGCATATGCTTATCTATTCCCCACTGATTTTTGAACATCAGTCATTACTTTTCACGAATCATTTTTTTCCGTGTAGAAATAATACTGTAACTGTAAATGGAGAATCGTTGTTGGATCTCTCATGTTTTTTCTTCTTGTTAGAATCTCTTTGTATTAATTTTAACATATCAAAGGAATGAGAGTAATTGTCTCAGACGAAAATCGAATGAGAATTTGTTTTTTTCGTATCATTCAAAATTTTTTTCTAAAAATAACTGAATGATTTCAATTACTGTTTCATATCGCAAAGTCATAAACGTACTTTTTCGTTTTCATCCAATGAAAAGTTAGGATTTTGTGAAATTGAAATATGCATATGAAACTTTCGCATCGAGAAGCTCGAAATTCTCTACTCATTAATTCATTTGACTCGTATGAAGCGTATATCGTTGTTAAATCGTTAAATGGACGATCGTATTTTTCATATCAATGACAAACAAATCTTTTATCGCCGGAAAACATAAAAGGCTACGACCGTTCGATTCTTCGTGATAATATGGTATATGTGACGATGAAAAAAAAAACAGATTTTTTTTCTTTTGCATACTCGATACAGTGAAATGTTGATACAATTTTGCTGGCTTTGAGCGCAACAAAATATTCGGACATGTATTCACCAATTTTCAACCTCTCCGATAAATTTTTAGAGTCTCGTGTTTACGAATAAAATACAAGACACTTCAAAAGTTGTTGGAATTTAATTTTCTCGATACAGCGTGGAATAAATTAATACTACACTGACGGTACTGAATGATGCAAAAAATTATTAATTTTCATCTCACTGATAACAATTTGTTTAATAATATAGGTTATTTGTAGTTTCGGATCTGTTTTCTATCTGATTTACATGAAAATTCTTGTATCTGTTTTGTGTTACAGGTCCGTTTGTCTACCCTTATGAATGCATCTGTATGATTTGATTTGGAGAGACTGTAGGGGTGCAATATTGAGGTTATCCGTATGTTTTGGCGAATAGTATCTTTTTCCATATTTTACGATAAAACTCGGACAGCGATACTCGAAGGGAATTCAGCGTGAGTTTTTTATCCCGCAAAAATAATGTTTCACATCGTTGGATAGCACCACAAAGAGATTCATTTTTTTTTTCAAATTTTCCAGAGAATATACGCTTCTAACCAGAAGGTTAAATTCGCAAATAAACGATACATGTGACAGAGCCTTATTGGAAGACTATTGGAAATTCATTAAATACCGTGGTACATTACAGTATTGAATATTCACATTGCGAGTTGCATTACGGCCTGAAATTTTCTGATGAAATACAAAAGATAATCAAATTTCCGCCATGGGACAGATACAGAATGAAAACATCTAACGAGAATTTGACAGGAGGAACGAAAAAACAAAACAAAATATTTTGAATAGAAATTAAGAAGAGAAGGATCTTGTGTTGTAAAGTCAACACCCTTCATAGTGGGGTTTTCTTCTTCTACCGGACTTAGGAACTCTCTGGAGAAAAACGGCATCGCGTCCCATTGATTGTCTGATTTCTCATCAACCTCTTCCTCTACAATGGTGAGTAGACTCTCCGATATTACCCCCTTTGCCACCCCTGTTAGTTCCATCCTCGAAGTACCGGTATCATCCGTTGATGAGAATTCTCGAAATAGCTCGTTACTTTTTTGGAACTGGAACTGGAACTTTTTTTATTTTTCACACTATATGAAAAAAGTATTTTTAAAAGAAAGCTACGATTTTAAAGACTGCGTGTACATTTTTTACTTTTTAAAGTTTTGTGGATGTACATTAATAACATTAGATTGAGGTTTAAAAAGACATTTTTTTTCGAAAAATTTGGGACTTCATAGATGCTGTTATAGACGGTGGAATATACAAAATTTGAACATATACGTATAACTAAATGTAAGAATGTGATTGAGCACACGCGTGAATACACGATAGATATATTGTAAATCGATTTTTTATTATACCCACGATGGGAAAGGGTGCTCGAGACGCCAGAGTTTGAGACATATTCGGATTTTGACTGATGGTGCTTTTATAGTTAAACCCTTAAAATTTTCTCCCAGAGCGATATGCCTTGAGCTCCTGGCACAAAGCGGTATCTTCTCTTAACCGTGGTCCAGGACAAGATTTCGTCGAGTTCCTGGGACAAAGCTGGATTGTCCCAGTGTTCTTGATTGAGGCACGGTTAAGCGGCGGCGAATGAAATTATCATTCACATAATCATGATTTTATAGATCTGTAATGACGAAATCGAAGAATTTTGAGCTAAAGTGAAGCGTACCGGAAAAAAACCCTTCCGTCTTTGATTGACAAAAAGATCGGCCCAACTCATTTTAGCAATATATTCGAACTAATTTGTTAAAAAATCCCCAAAACTTTTCTTAACGCGTTGCAACACTCTTTTTTACTTTGTGTACATATGAAAAAAATATTGTGAAAAGGAAAATGTGAAACCCGTTGTTGAAAAATCGGTGTAGGCAATATTGACATTTATTGTTGTCGATTTATTTGCTTTTCTATGAGCGGCTGTTTTAAGAGCTGAAGCTGCTGTTGTCAGATGAGTAGCATCACAAGTCGTATGGATGTATCCATATATGTAAGTTGACGTAGCTAACAGATAGTAAACTGCACTTAAATAATGAAAAAAATGAAAAAATTATGAAAAAAAGAGATTGATAACTGATTGAAAAAGTTTATTTTTGAAAAATTTGGCATTCCAAAATATTGAGTTGTTGATTTTATGTTGATGATATACGCGAAATATGTATGGGTGAAAAAGCTGCAAAATTATATTCAACACGTTTTATCTATATTCTCTGACGATCCAAATGCGTATTCCAAATGTTCTCTCCCCCCTCCCCATCTAATTATTAGCCAATTTGTATCGAACCGTCGTACATTATCGAGGCAGAATGGGCTCGAGAGGAGCGATTTCATGATAAGCAGTGATGGATTTCGGGTCATGCTCGTGAGCTTGCACGTGATTCAACGCTCTGGTATATACATTTCGTTCGTTTGTTCCAAAGTACGGACCGTACTATATTGGCATTAGAAATTTGTAATAATCCAATCGAAAGCGAGCCATCGAGAGACCGAGCGTAACAGCAAACGGATGATTGGCTTGCCCGGACATTTTCATTACCAGTCGAATAACCGTAAACGTTCGACTCATCATGGACGCAATGAGATAAAGAGTAACGTACAGACAATGAGAGAAAGAGAGGGGGAGAGAGAGAGAGAGAGACAGAAAGTTCAAATAAGAGGTAATGGAGTTAATATATATATATATACAGTATAGAATGATTCTGACAAAAGCTTCATTCAGAATGATGCGGCTTTCGATTGTGCTGATAAGTAAATTCAGTTCTAAAGGGATTGATGTAAATTGAGGAGAAAATTAAACACTGTCACGTTTATTTCCCATTCTCTTTAATGTGCTTCTTATTCGGGATATTACGATTAAGAGAAAAATGAGTTTAACGCATTTGTTTTCTTTTTAGTTTTATTACCACGAAAATAAAAGAGTCGGTATGTTCGAACGGCTTTAAAAGCTTCATTTATTCATGTTGTTGATTGAATAAATATTTGGATCATTCATTTGCTAGTTCAATCAACTGTTTATTGTTTGTTTGTTTGTTTTTCCTTTTGGAAACACAAGGATAGCAACTCAGTAAATTATTACTCATTTTGCAGAGGTTTTTGTTCATCATTTACAATGAAGATCATTCCAACACGAGAGAACCGATACATGTTTATAACAGGTACGAGAGATATTTATCGACCGCAAAACCGGAACATATCACACGGTAGTCTGACCACGAACAATTCGACAAACGAAAATATCACGTCTGCCTTTCGCCTCGGTGCACTTCCGCTTTACCCATCGCCCCCTCTTCGAACGCTGTAAACCATCAGAAAACTAAAATTTTATCCCGACGCCGTGGGTTCAATTTTTTATTTGATGCTTTTTGTTTTATATTCGAAGATTTTCGTTCAAACTCAAGCAACAATTTTTTTTCTTTTTTAAAGTAATTTTCGTTACCATATTCTATCGAGCTAAGCACTTTCCCGCGACTGAATAAATTCGTAAAATTTTAAACAAACGTCTCAAACTTATTGTCATCTAAAAATTCACATGATCATTTGTCGGTAAATTTTTCAATAGTGATTCCTTTTCCTTTTCTCCATCCCATTATATCAGCGAAGGTTACAACATTACATGTATCCTAATAATTATAATAATTACAATATTATATTGCTCCATTTATCGCGAGAGAGCTCGTATATATTCAAGGATGTATTTAGATGCATACGAATTATATTCCGCCATTTTCGGACTAGTATTCCATTTATTGCTTGCTCTTAACTCTTTAACGTCACAAAGACACTTTTCAGAAGTACACTTTTCGACGTGATTATTTACCGTGAAAATGTCAGCGAAAAAATTCGTAAAGTACCTTGTCAACTGTTTTCAAGGGTGCTCTTTCGAATGGAGCAACTCAAATTTCGATAACATTTTTTTTTATATCATATTTTTGCAAAATAAGTTGAAAAGACACGAATTTTTGAGTGACATTTTTTTTCATTTTGAACTTCGGAAGTCTTATCGGATTATTTTCGGACCATAAAGTGTTCTAAAGGTGTTCTCGATGGTTGTACTTTTAAAATATGCAAAAAAAAAAAAAATTTTCGAAATTTCCGACGTTATACCCGCAAAATAACAACAAACACACTAACAAATTTTGGGGATTTTGGAATTTTGGGACAATTATTTTTTGTTTAATTGCGTTATCTACAAAAAAAGTGATGAACGATGTTTGTAGGATAAAATAATCCAAGAGAATCTTCTTGTTAGATGGGCGAAGGCTGGCTCGATACATAATGTTGAGTTTTCGCGAGATTTAACAGAGAGTGAAATTTCACCATCACGCGAATCCACCACGAAGCCTCGAGCTCTCTCACGTTCACCCTTTTTGCAATATTTCGAACACTCGACTGCCTTTCCGCCTCTTCATCCATTGTAAAACCACGAGCTAACCCAATGCGGGGAGGAAAAGAAAAAAAAGATCGAGTCAATTTAACAAAATCACAAAATTGAAGGGAAAAATGAAAATTGAAATAAAAGGGGTCGTGAAGAAATTGTAATCAAGTGCAGGGTGGAGAAGTGGTTCCTCAGGGCTTCGTTAAAATTTGGTCAGGGGTTGAAGTTTATCGGCGAGGAAGCAGAGAACGTCGTGCGTCATTTTTTTCGTTGTATTTTTTTTGTGGTTAGAGTCTGGAATTGATAGAAAATTGTTTGTTCAATGTCAATGACTATTGAATTGTACACGAGACATACAAATTCATGTAGATACAATTATTTTCATTGATATGACGAAATAACGTGAAAGAACTTTTGCAAAATGGACGTAAAAAATAAATGAGTATCTATGAAATTTTTGAGATTTTTGCTGTACAGTTTCGTGGATTTCTCATCCCTCTGTATAATTGATCTCTTAAGCGTAATGTTTAAGTGCAATTCCGTGTTCGGCATTGAATACAAGCATTCATACAGTCTCGTCCGAGATGGCGCGTATACGTGAACCCGACTGATGTAATCAACAAAACTTTTTTTTCACATGGTTTTGTTACAAATATTTTCAGGTAATACGCAGGAAATGAAAAAAATCGCGAATCAGACTTTAAACTCAAATATTAATTCCTCCAGGTCATTTTGCATTTTGAAAATCATTCCCTATTGAATTATAACTATTTTCATCCGTAAAACTGCCGATTGCTCATTGAAACGTGATGAATGTTTGGAATATTTAATGTCAATGATAATATTGATTAAGTAATGAGAAAATGTTTTGCAACCACTCTTGAATATATCAAAAGTATTCTGCTACAAAAAGATTATTCACCATAATATCCTTTGGAAATATGCGACTGCGTAAGCTAAATGAAAGATTGAGCAACGAGGGAAAATAAAAATGCAGAAGCTTTCAAGCGCAAAAAGTTCTTCTGGAACATACATGCGAAAATGCGCGTTGTACGTCACAATTATGTGTATCTTATGCGTGCAATGGTACGCATCTAAGTACGATTGCACTCTCTCACATACACACTTTTATGCATGCTTATGCTATCTCGCTTCATCGCCTTTGTGTTCGACTCAGTTCAGTACCGATAAGATTCATGATTTCTTTCCATGTAACTACTTTGGATTGGTCATTTGAAAAGAGAAAAAAATACCTGTGTCTTGGCTTTTTTTGCAGGAATTTTCCCGCGAAAATAAATAAAAAAGATGAATTCACGCCGTTTGGGATGAAAAAAAAGAACTTTTCTTCTTTTCGAAAGCATCAAGGATTCCGAACTTTGCTGTTCAAATCAATAGAAAAATCGAAAAATTTTGTGGGAAATGACAGAACCAATGAAAAAAATTATTTAATGGAATAGAAATTATTTCTTTATATCCACTTTGAATTTTTTAGTCCTCAACAAAAGATCGCAGCGATCCCCAATCAATGGGAAAAAAATTAATCGATACAAACTTCGTCGGCGTGAAATTCTTAAAATACAATTTTCTTTCACTTTTGACAATATCAGAATCATTTTCACTTCGTTTTTGAATAAAACTTACAGCCCATGCTTATCATTCTCGAAACACTTTAAACAAACCTAAATAACATAATTACGAAGTTAGTTATGATGACATGAAGTTTTGAATTTTCCAAGTTTCATTCCGGAAAAGTTACAAGAAAAAAGAAGGGAAATTCGGCGTTTTTATTACCGCCGGAGGATGTAAAGACCGACCATTTTCCACTGATTACGTAACACGTACAGACACTTCATTTAATGCCTGGTCCAGGCATTGAATGAAGTATGCCCAGTATGTCCAGGCATTAAATGAAGGCACTGTGCAGTTGTCGTAAAAAACTCTGCGAGACAACCGATTTTATTTTCAATTATTGTTTTATCGAAACTACGTAGATATAAAAGGGCATTTGAAGGAAATATGTAGACTATGGAGAGCCAACATGCGACTGAGCTAATCCTTCCAATATAAAAAGTTGATGAGGAGATATAGATCGAAATTATCGAAATATCGCATGCTTCGTTGTCGTTTTATTCGTTTCGTGATTGGTTGGTGATGAGCGTAGCCGCAAAATTCATGCGAGACTGTATTCGCGCGGTTTTTTATGCTGTTTTTGATAGTTGTCGACTTGTGACATTAATCGCGGTTAGCAAAGGTTATAGTTGTACGATAATTCATTCCATGAAAAAGAAATCATCCATATCAAGTAAGCAAAAGTGCTCTATTTCACAGTCGAATTTATATTGTACTGAAAGAAAATGAGAGATAGTCCGAGAGAATGAGAGTGAATCAACTAAACTAGCATTTCTTGCACATTTTTTCAAGAGAAAATTTTTCTCCTTTTCTCCCTTGCACATTAATGTTTCATAAAATTTACAAGAAATGACTCTTCGATCGGACGATCTCGCGAGAAGCGTTTTCCTTCAACGTAGTGGCAGATGAGAGGAACGATCGACAACTCCATGAAAATTCAACCACGCGCAGAGGAAGCGACTCTGAGCAAGTTGCTTCATTTCCGGTTTTCGGAAAATTTGTTTCAGATTTTTTAGCACAGCTGCCGGTCCAGCGTTCGATCGGCGGATGAGAGGAACGAACGACAACTCCATGAAAATTTAACCAGGCGCAGAGGAAGCGATGCTGAGCAAGTTGCTTCATTTCCGGTTTTCGGAAAATTTGTTTCAGATTTTTTAGCACAGCTTCCGGTCCAGCGTTCGATCGGCGGATGAGAGGAACGATCGACAACTCCATGAAAATTTAACCACGCGCAGAGGAAGCGACGCTGAGCAAGTTGCTTCATTTCCGGTTTTCGGAAAATTTGTTTCAGATTTTTTAGCACAGCTTCCGGTCCAGCGTTCGATCGGCGGATAAGAGGAACGATCGACAACTCCATGAAAATTTAACCACGCGTAGAGGAAGCGACGCTGAGCAAGTTGCTTCATTTCCGGTTTTCGGCAAATTTGTTTCAGATTTTTTAGCACAGCTTCCGGTCCAGCGTTCGATCGGCGGATGAGAGGAACGATCGACAACTCCATGAAAATTTAACCACGAGCAGAGGAAGCGACTCTGTGCAAGTTGCTTCATTTCCGGTTTTCGGCAAATTTGTTTCAGATTTTTTAGCACAGCTTCCGGTCCAGCGTTCGATCGGCGGATGAGAGGAACGATCGACAACTCCATGAAAATTCAACCACGAGCAGAGGAAGCGACTCTGTGCAAGTTGCTTCATTTCCGGTTTTCGGAAAATTTGTTTCAGATTTTTTAGCACAGCTTCCGGTCCAGCGTTCGATCGGCGGATGAGAGGAACGATCGACAACTCCATGAAAATTTAACCACGCGCAGAGGAAGCGACGCTGAGCAAGTTGCTTCATTTCCGGTTTTCGGCAAATTTGTTTCAGATTTTTTAGCACAGCTTCCGGTCCAGCGTTCGATCGGCGGATGAGAGGAACGATCGACAACTCCATGAAAATTTAACCACGAGCAGAGGAAGCGACTCTGTGCAAGTTGCTTCATTTCCGGTTTTCGGAAAATTTGTTTCAGATTTTTTAGCACAGCTTCCGGTCCAGCGTTCGATCGGCGGATGAGAGGAACGATCGACAACTCCATGAAAATTTAACCACGCGCAGAGGAAGCGACTCTGAGCAAGTTGCTTCATTTCCGGTTTTCGGAAAATTCGTTTCAGATTTTTTAGCACAGCTTCCGGTCCATCGTTCGATCGGCGGATGAGTGGAACGATCGACAACTCCATGAAAATTTAACCACGCGCAGAGGAAGCGACTCTAAGCAAGTTGCTTCATTTCCGGTTTTCGGAAATTTCGTTTCAGATTTTTTAGCACAGCTTCCGGTCCATCGTTCGAGCGGCGGATGAGAGGAACGATCGACAACTCCATGAAAATTTAACCACGCGCAGAGGAAGCGACTCTGAGCAAGTTGCTTCATTTCCGGTTTTCGGAAAATTCGTTTCAGATTTTTTAGCACAGCTTCCGGTCCATCGTTCGATCGGCGGATGAGTGGAACGATCGACAACTCCATGAAAATTTAACCACGCGCAGAGGAAGCGACTCTAAGCAAATTGCTTCATTTCCGGTTTTCGGAAATTTCGTTTCAGATTTTTTAGCACAGCTTCCGGTCCATCGTTCGATCGGCGGATGAGAGGAACGATCGACAACTCCATGAAAATTTAACCACGCGCGGAGGAAGCGACTCTAAGCAAGTTGCTTCATTTCCGATTTTCAGAAATTTTTGTTCAGTTTTTTGTATAGAATTTACAAGTAATGACTCTTCGATCACACAATCTCGCGGAAAGAGTTTTACTTTAATGTGGTGCTAGATGAAAAGAACAACCCACAACTGCATGAAAAATAAACCACGAATAGAGAAAACGACTCTAAACAAGTTGATTCATGGTTTGTTTTCGGAAAATTTTTTCAAAATGTTTTATAAAATTTACAAGAAATGACTCTTCGATCAGACGATTTCGCGAGAAGCGTTTTCCGTCAAAGTAAATTTTTTATGTAAAACATGTTTTTTTGTAAAATTGCAATTGTTTTTTTAACTACATATTTGTGATACAAAGATGGCTTATTGAAACAAAATTTTGAGTATTTTGGGCAATGCATTTTATGAAGATTTATTTTTCGAATATTTATGATTTATTAATTATTATTGTTTGTACTTCATTTTTTAATCTAAAAATTTCTTGCTTTACCATTTGCTACTTTTGCCGAATTATAATGTGTTTTGTAGGGATCTATACTCAATTCAAGATGAAGCGCTGCAGCGCGACAATGCAGCTGGTCGCGCGTCTCCAATCCCTAGTTTGGAATTTAAAAAGTTCGACGTGAAGTTTGGTTAAGAATCCAACTTTACATTTTCACATTGATATTCAGTTCTGGGATATTCGTTATATATAAGCAAGCAGGATATTACATTGGTAGAGGGGAGTTAGTCTTATAAACCATTTCCCCTTCAAAATTCAATAGAAAACAGCTTTCCAAGGAGTAAAAAAGGAAGGATGAGGAAGTGAGATGAAGGGACAACTCACTAGAGATTCCAAGCAATATATCTAGTTAAACTTACTCCAAAAGCACTTTGAACTTGTCCCATAAATATCCAAGATTCCCACGAAGCTGCAGCTTTTTCTTTTTTTTCCGTATCCTTCGCACGCCCTCTTTTTCCCCACGACTTTGTTTCATTTTATTCAACGTATTTAGTCCAGTCAAAATGCAAAAAAGATCGTACTTTTTTGCATAAATTCGAAAACTCAAACTGAGGTTGATTCGGTGACGGTGAATCGCATTGAGATCTTCTTTTTTTTTAACGGGACAAATTTTTCTAAAATCAATAGTTTCAGAGTTATTGTGAGAAAAGCGTGTCAATTTTTGCAACTTTGAGAGGGAAAGAGGGCGAACGAATTATTTGCGCCGAAAATTCTTCAAGAGTTTTCATTAATGCACTGAGAAAAAAGATACGTTGGGGGAATAAAACGTTTAGTCAAATGTGACGAACAGTATATACCGTTCATTCAACAACAGTTTTGTTGAAACGAGCGCATAATTTGTTCATGAATGCGATTAAATAAAATAAATTATGAAATCAACAAGAATATTCGATGAAGCCAATGAAACGTGCTGTTGTCCTTATTCAACTACACACGTTTTGTTGCATGAACAAATGTGTTTTTTCAGTGTAGTCTAAATATAAGCTATTCTCAAATGTTTTCGGAACTTTATCCAAATCATGATGTGTTATACATAATTGAGAATAATCGACTATGTTGTAATTTATGATCTTTATAATACAATTTCTTTATAATACAATACTCAATTCATAGATAATTGACGTAGGAATAATTTTTAAATTGTTTTAAATTGAAGGTGATTCATTTTGTCAGTGAATACTACTTGGTTACGTTATAAATATCAAAAATTCATAAATTTCAAATAGATACAACATATTCCAATGTTCCCGTTTCGAATGTAACTTCATACTTTTTTATGTTTTTCTTATCTTAAGGTTGTTAAATCATCTAAATTAATTGCATAAGCAATTCACGGTGTCAAAATGGACCGCGAACAAACGTGCGCACGTATCCTACACACTCATACTGTCATTCTACGGCGCTGACCGCATACATCGACGGGCATGTATAGAACGATAAAGCAAATCTACGATGAGTACGGACGGTACAGCCATAAACTTATTTTCTAACACAGGTTCTTAATCCGTATTTCATTCATGTTTAATGGTAATTTTTGTGATAGTTATGTAATAAATAACAAAATCTCGATAATGGGAAATTAACTCTTTCTGCAAAAGCACTTTGCACTTTTGAAACTTGAGAAGCACTCTAGAATTCAATGTTTCTTCGTCTTTCCTCGAGTATTTTTATATTCTCAACAACTTTGGTGTGCCATATACTTCGATAAAGATTCCCAATTGAACAGTACTCCATACTTTGACCCTTTTTTCCCCTTTTTTCGGGGGTTGATTCTAAAAACTCACCAACTTTGAATACAGCGTCAACGAATTACCCTTAGTTCAAGTTTCCGGATTTAAAAAGTACTATACCTGTCTCGCATTTTGACTGGACTAATTTTGTTTTGGTCATACAGTTTCCTAAAGGAAAAAGAAAAGAACAAAAAACTATTAACCCATTGGTTCTCCAAAGTCTCGAATCGCTTCGGTGGAGGGGACTGGAGGATTGACCAATCAGCCCGGTGCATGCATCGGTTGTGCGTAACGCATAAATAGTAGCATGTAAATGTACCACCATTATTCTTCAACAATGGGCCGTCACTATACACAGAAGCAGTGTTCTCTTGGCCTTTTTGGTTTTTTTGTGCGTTACATGATTTGTAACTTTTATCCAATCGGATATAGGAAATTGAATAGATTAATGGGTAAATGCAAATAACAGGATCTATTGAAATATCAGGATTCATTTTGCTAAGTTATTCATTAATTTTTCAAGCAGAGTTTAATAACAAATTATGCTTATTAAAAATAAAAATGGAGTCAATTTTTATAGTGTCTTAATTCAGATGCATTAAATTCATAATTTGTTAAGAAATCGATATACGCCCACAGATATTTGAAAGTAACGCGTTAACGGGTGAAATTACTTTCCGTTTAAGGTTCACGTGGCTGACGCGCTTGCGGCAGCGTAAAGTCCTTATTTTATAGCAAAGAGGCATGATTTACGTAACAGAGAGGAAATAATACATTGTTGGGAAAAAATTTGACGTTCGAGACGAAAGAAAATAACGAGAAGCAACGTGACTTCGATTTTTAATTTAAAAAAATTCAAGAACGACAAATTAAACGGAGAGCACAAAACTAAAGTCATTGATCGATTTTTTTCGAATAGGCAAATTAATATATTACAGTATTTTGTTATTCTCTCTTTTTTGCATTGTGTGATGGGTCTGAATGTATAATTGTGAATACATAAATACATTTTTTTTAAATTAATTGCTGTCAAGACGCTGCCGCGTCTCTAGATATCTTTTTCTTTTGTCGCGATTGATAATTTCTATTCAAAGTATATTCAAAACGACCATACCAATGAAATAATTATGATTTCAAATTGTTTCAATTTACTGAATATATTTTTTTCCAGTTTACACGGTTTCCCTTCGCCAAGCCAAGCAACATCCAACTCGTGAAATAAGTTTATCGAGAGACTCGGCAGAGTCTCGGGACAAGTACGTGTCCCGAGGCTCGCCGAGTATCTTTTCCCGAACAAACTACTTTCACGCGCATTGCCGACCTTTTCCCATTAATTTTAGATCGATCTAAAGAATGAAATTAACTTTTGATCACAGTTTCATTAGGTAATGTGATAACGATCTGTCGATTGGTGTCGATAAAATTGCGCCCAGACGTCGCATTTTCGTGTTTCATTAATTTCATGATTCCAATGCGTGTCTTAGTTTTGACGCTGTAGCGTCTGCTTGAGATGTCACGCATGCCGGATTTTCATGAGCGCGACTAGTTTTCGGTCACGCAGGGCGAGTTTCCACCGCGTTTACATGCTATATAATCGAGTGGACGAGAGTATCTTCATATCATATCTCGAGTATCTCGACGTATCTTTTTCCCGCAAACTGAGTTTACGATACGCGTTTTCTAACCTCTTCGAACAAACTTATAAAATGTGGATTAGAAAAAAACGTCAGCTCTTATGAATTTCAAACAGTGAAAAGTCCTTTCCAGTAAGATGAAAATATTTTCGTAAATAAAATCTGATGAAATAACCATCGACGTGAGATTTGAATGAAACAAAAATAAATGCATACAAAGATGGCCAACTTCACATAGATCGCTAATGGTGCATTAAAAAACAGTGTGGTTTCAGTTTACCGGTATCATACATAACCTCATCTGTTAATTTAACGTAGAAAAAAAATTAATAAAAACGAATACATAAAAAAAAAAAAATTCACAGTAACAAGATCGACAAAGGTAAGAAGAACAATTAACTTAACAACAACTTGACTCAATCGTAAAGTTATTAGTCAAACGATTTCTCTCTATCAATATTGATTTAAAATCAGTTCATTTAAGAAATTCGATATACTTTGTTGGTAAAACTAAATCTTTACCAAAACGAATGATATCCCAGAAAAAATCGTCTACGACGAAAAAAAAATTGGACAAGTACTTTGTCGTGTGCTTGCTCTATTCTTTTATCACCCGCAAAACTGGACGCGACAACAAAAAACCTTTGATATCATTATATTGGTCAAGTTATGAATGTTTATCATGTAGTCACAAAAACCACACCACATGAGTAAAGCTGTTCGTAAAACGTGCATCACAAAAACCACACCATATGAGTAAAGCTGTTCGTAAAACGTGCAAAACCACTCCATGAAAAAAAGTACTTGGCGCATTTTTAATATACATCATACGGCATTCTAAAAAAGAGTTACATCTTCTACAAAGTATGAAGTATATTAAACATATACGCATTTTTAATATACATCATACGGCATTCTAAAAAAGAGTTACATCTTCTACAAAGTATGAAGTATATTAAACATGCGCCAAGTACTTTTTTTCATGGAGTGGTTTTGCACGTTTTACGAACAGCTTTACTCATATGGTATGGTTTTTGTGATGCACGTTTTACGAACAGCTTTACTCATGTGGTGTGGTTTTTGTGACTACATGATAAACATTCATAACTTGACCAATATAATGATATCAAAGGTTTTTTGTTGTCGCGTCCAGTTTTGCGGGTGATAAAAGAATAGAGCAAGCACACGACAAAGTACTTGTCCAATTTTTTTTTCGTCGTAGACGATTTTTTCTGGTATCTCTATCCTTTCATCGTTCATCGTTCCCGTTTTCCCCTCCGCAACCGTTCATCCAAATTCAATTTAATTGTAATCGTTCTAATTAAAAACTCTCGCGAAATCGCTACGACTTACTTCACAGCTAGTTATGATCACAAGCTCTACTCATTCGACTGCGCTAATTATATATATATAATGCATATATATATATATATATTGGGGTGTGCCAAAATAAAACATTTTTTTCATTTTCTCCCTAACAGGTTGAAAAGTTTTGGTTACATGAAGAAAGAAGCCAATAGAAATTTCAGCTCTTAATATTAATATTTAGAGAGTTGTCTCATCGCATTTTTCTATTTTTCATAAGAATAACATAGGAACATTTTTTCTGAACTTTTGGAACTGTATATCTCGGCAATGGCATATTCTATAGACAAGCCAATAACATATTTTTAAAGAGAAATGAACACTCTAGAAAAAAAACTCTGACACTTTTTTGACAAATACAGTAGTTTAAGTGATATTTGGATTTAAAGTTCAAAATGTATGAAAGTCCGTTTTTTTCTTCGTGTAAATTTCTGTAAATTTCGTAAATTTATTTATGTAACCGGAACTTTTCAGCCTGTGAGGGGGGAAATAAAATAAAATCTATTTCTTTTGTTGTCAGCTATATTCCCATGTTATTCTTATGGAAAATAGAAAAGCGCGATGAGGCACCTCTAAATATTAATACGGTGCAACCTTCAGATAAGATACCCGACAATGAACTGTTTTATTAGCTTCTTTCTTCATGGTACCGAAACTGTTCAACCTTCCAACCTGTTCAACCAAATCAAAGTTTTATGCTGATTGGCGCATAAATTTTGTGACTTTGGACGAACCTCGGTCATAATATATACATGAAGTATTTGAGACAGGAAAGAGGAGACATTTTCTCCTGCTGTACTTCACAGAGGGTATTGCGATTCGATCTGCTCCTCCCCGGCATGGTTTACAAAGATATACAAGAATGTATACATGAATTACTGTGTGCACGTGCGAGTGGATGTACACAGAGATCATATCGTTAAGAGTTTGGTAATGAGCATTATGCACAGCTGAAGCAACGAAACTATTTTCTGCGGTATACATGCTGGTGCACGGTAAAGAGGGCCGCCAGGTCAGGGGTGGTAAGAACAGCGCCCAAGACAATAAAAGCATCATTCAAGTATAACTAATAACTTGTTGTTTATATGTGTTTATGTGTTATTTTTTAGAGCGGAGAGAGGAAGGTGTCGTACTCGGGGAATTCTTTTTTTAATTAGGATTTTTGGAAAATGGTTGCGAACATCTCTAAAATGGGTAAAAAAAATACCCTGGAGGTTTTAAAAGCTGCAAAAGTAAATTATTCGTTCAAGGGGGCCATCGTGCCCCAGTCCCTCCTCTATATGCATGTTTATGTATATAAATTCGCAGTACATTGGGGGAGGGAACGACACGAAAGTCGCGAGACCGTGAAGCGTGAAACCGGGTAATTTGCGAGTAGCTCGGGTGTACTCGATAGTACGTAAATATTATACATTCATGTACATGTTTAATATTAGAGGGAATATAGGTGAAAGGTGGACCAATGTTGATCGTGCGCAGCAAAATTTGTATGCAATTAAAAAAAAAATGCAATGACTGTGGATGTGATTGCATGACGCTGCAAAATATAAAGCCCTCCTAATTTATTAGTATATAAATGGAAACATGCAAGATTCATTCGATCAAACAACTCATGAATCATTAAAAAGAATAGATGCATCTTTTTTGCAGCAGCAGCAAACGGAATCACGTCTATATGGTATACACCCTCTTACCGTTTATTTTGTTCCTGCAAACAGTGTTCAGCAAAATTTCCAGTAACCACGGAGTTATGTATCTCTTTACGCTCCGAAAAACCTGGATTTTCCCTTTGACAAATTTTTCTTTTTTCCCCCCAATTTCACGTTGCAGCCAGAGCTCTCATAGTTTTTTTTATTTCCCGACTCGAGGTTTTCTACGTTCTGGCTTCCACGGCGTTCGTATCGTTTGACTCGCTATTAGCTTATCGGTTTTCCAGCAAAGGAAATCAAGTCGATACACATACTCGCGCGAATCAGCATAAACAAGTTTTGTATAGTTACGTCATTCTTGCGACGCGAGGCGAGTCACGTAGGTATAGTAGAAATAATTCGCTTCAGTCTTCTGGACATTAGTTTGTGTGTCGCATTTCTTTCTTATGTATAAGTTTTTCTACGTTGCGAGTCCCGAGCGACATCCTTATTTCGATGGTTTATGCTTCTTTTTTTACTATAGCGAGTTTGTGATTAGTTGCCGGTCTATGAGTTCGAGCGACGCACAGCCGTGTCCCTTGTCGATCGAGTGGCAATTTTTCCTTTCATTTTTATATTTCTTTATTCCCTTTTTTTGTAATCCCGATTTCTGACCCGGCCCTGATTGTAACTGAAACGGGATTTCTCCGCGGAAGTCATCGATTTGAGCAGAAATCGGGAAAAAAACGATCGTTTACCGACAAATGATCTATAGAGTTGAGAACGCTTTTATTTAAAAGTCATTTTACTCGAAACTCGATGAAAAATCATCATTTTTCATCGAGTTTCGAATAAGAAAGTTTTCCACTTCGGAGATGAAGAAAATAATGGAATGAGTGTACAATAGTGGACAGTGTGTACTGTTATCTACAGTCGGTGATTACGAGGATAGTCTTAAACTCTCTTTTATGTCGTCGTCGGGGTCGTATAACGTTTTGTGGGCCCTGAGAGGGTTGGAAAGCTTATAGCTTCGAGGTTCCGTTTCTGGAATGTAAACACGACTATCAGCATCCTTATCTCTTATTTCTCACCTTTCTCTATCAATTATGGAAAACCATCGAATTCATCAATTTTTTTTGTACGATGAAAAGTATCTCATAAATTATGTTCATTAATTTTTCCCCATTAAAAACTTATCTGCATCGTGTACGAAAAACATGTTTAGCACATGAGACACAACTAATATGCTTTTTATCCAATATAAATGGTCAATTGACCATTAATTGTACGATATTTCGAAGAGTTTCGAATTCCAAGCTTTCCAATCAATGGGCTCAAAATTTAGTGGAAAAATAAAAGAAGATTGATGAGAAAACTCGCAAATTGTTTTCATAAATGGATGATAAATGATCGTACAGCTTTCCTCAGTAGCACATGTTTTTTCGTCCAATTTTCAGGGCATAAAATAAATGAAAAAAATAAAATAAAAAACGCCGGCGATCATGGACGAAACTTAGGGGTAGACGATAGCTCGCTGTGATGTTCCGGAAGTTCGAGTGATGTACGTAGGATGGTCGTAGTTGAATGAAGCGAGGAAAAATAAGGGGTGAGAGTGACAAACTCTGGAACCGCTCAAACCATCCTCTGCTATATGCTTGTTCGTAAAACGAAAGAGGGTTTACTGGAAGGGTAGGATAGATCTACTCAAAATAATATCACCGTAGTCGGTGATCAATCATTCTCGTATATAATGAAAGACCGAAAATCCAATGAAGGATCGAGATAGCCTGTATATATGTATATGGATTTGATGGTCGGTTTTTAATCATTCTCTCTCTCTTCTGCGCTCTCCCACTTCCTTCGAAAAACGCAAAATTGACGAATATGGCCTTCGTTTAACCGCCGTTGAATGCTCCATTAAACGAACACCGCACTCGTTAATTATCGTTCGTAATTACCCTATTATAATGAAATAGAAACATCAGATTTATAAATGGAAAATTCTGATTGTAAGAAAATCAGCGAACAATATAATGAGTATCATATTATTGTACGAATCGATTTTTTTTACGTTCCAATCAAATTAATTAATATTGAGGAACATCAAAGTCGGGTAAAAATGTTTTCCTATTTTTTTCAGGAACTGAATTTGTGGAAATGAAATTGAGAATTAAAAATTGAAATTGAAACATGACAGAAATTGTCGCATAAATTTTAAAAATTACTTTTGACGATTTTCCAAGAGTTTTGCTCCTTTACTCTTACGTTCAGTGTGAGAACGTATAAGCTCAGTATCCACGAGAGTAAATTCCCGTCTACTGTGGATTTTTCTTAGCCTGACCTGATTTTTTTCCATTTTTTTCTCCCGAATTGCATTTCGTGTCTCTCTGAGACTTAATTCTGTCTCTTATACGATCCTCGACTCCGAGTGCAAAGGAAGGAAGAAAAAAAAATTTACCCTTCGAAATATACTTGTATCTGTTCGTTCGTGTCCCGAGAAGTTGCAGTCTTTCTCTCTCCGTGCCCTTTCACTGTCTATCACTTCTTCATCCGTTCATTTCGTGACCCAAACTTTTCGTTCTTGTTCCTCTTTGTCATTCATCCTCGAGAGTAAAAAAGGGGTGAAAATCATTGTTAAGGGAAAAAAAGGTGAAAACAAAATTTAAGAATATCTACGAGGAATAAAAAGGCCGACAAAGAATCTGAATTAAAATTTGATCAAAGCCTAACGATAAACGAAGATAGTTGATCATCGAGAAGAAGGCAATAACATGAATTATACTGCAATTTGTATTTTTTTAATTTGACTTATGATTTTTTATTCTTTTATTGAAATGTAAAGTGAGCTTCTGAAAATGATTCAGCGAAAATAGAAAAAAAAAGATTGTGCCGAATTAATGAACGTGGAAATTTAATTAACATATTCTTCTTTGTCGTGTGCCATACACTCTGTGATAACGTTACTTGAGGTTGCGGTTCAGGAGATGGAAAAAAAATTTCAGAAGAGCATGGGCTCTCGTTAAGTTTGTCGCTTCCTCGTTGAACGTCGTCCCGGACGACGAATAACCGTTTTTTCGTCCTCGGTCGCATCTAATTAAGCGAGATTTGTTCGCAATGTTGACGCCATACTTTTTTGTCTTTCCTTTCTTTTTTTAGTCTTGTAAGTTACACGAGTTCTCGAGCTGTGCACACAGACTTGAAAGCTTTAATGAAATTGCTCGTAAGTAGAGAAAGACTTGTGGAAGTAGAGGGAGCTCTGCTAAGTAAAACAATGCTTGTCGGAGGTTGAGGGTGGGCTAATAAAGAGAAAGAGAGAGAGAGAGAGAGAGGAGAGAATTGAAAGAAACTAAAAAAGTTACAAAGATTGATTGCAAACCGTTTTTAAGCACTTGCGACAAATTTTTATCTATCCATATATGTTTTTGAAAAAATATTCGTTTATCCAAAAAGTTCGTCATTAATTCGTCAAAGTTTCGATGTATTACTACGCAAAGTTCTTTGTCATTCTTTGATACACATATGGTAGGAGAATAGAATTTTAAAAAATATTGTCGCAAAATGTCGACTTTTATAATCGCAAGATAATCATGAAAATCGTCGAAAAAACAACCACAAATTTCGTGAAACAATGCCGTAATTGGAATCAAATTAATTCGTTGAAATATTATTCCGACTTCCTGAACGAGACGTCGATTAAGATATAGAGATGGTAAATTAAGTTATATATCGCAAACACGACCTCTGGGATGCATATATCTTCTCTGAGAATTTACTTTTCCGTACACGATTTTGCTCTGCTCGTAGAAAGTAAGAGAGCGAGAGCGAGATAAAGAGAGGAGAATTCGTGTCTAGATGTGGAAAACTATATCTGGACCTATTCAAGAATTCATTACGTGTGTTCGATTCTCCTCCTGGTCCCTCAGACGAGGAGCCATTTTGTCCAGAACCTTTCTACGTAATTCAAATTTCGTATTCGCAAGATTCATAGTTTTTTTTTACAAAGAAGGATATTCTTGGAATAAATTCACTCAAAAATCAAACAAAAATAAAGCAATCTTAACGTTCAACTTTTGGTTTTTTCCAATTCTTCAGTATAATTCCTGTATTAATTGCCAGGATACTCTCAGAGCAGTTCCAGGATAACTTTCAGAATTCAATTAGCATAAAATAGTCATTGTTGTTACTATTATCCGTATTATGATTACTGTTGTTACCATTTAATGTATTTCATATTTTTTGGTGCCAAGTTCGATACCAGCATACTTACACAAAGCGTGTGATTACGTCTGACTACAATTTCAGTGAAAATCTTGCCTGTAATTTAGTGCACCCGGTGCTAAAGCTGAATCCCTCTTACCCGTGCGAGTCTACGAAGTGGTTTTGAACGTTACACTCTCTCTCTCTCTCTCGCTTTCTCCTTCATTTTCTCTTCTAACCCCTTCATCCTATGGTTTGTTTCTAGTTCTGGCTTTTCCCAACTGAATACAGACCACGACCTCTCGATTTACCTAGCCCCCTTAAAATAACCCCCAGTTCCATAGGTGTACGTGTGTGTGTGTCGCTTTGCGTCGCTGCGATCGTTCTTTCCTAGTTTACGGGCTTGAAACTTGACGTTAATTTTTTTTTCTATATTTTTTTTGTGAGGGACTTTCTGGCTCGTTCCCAATTCGGAAAGGCTGAAATTAGTGGTGATTTATGGGGTGTTATGCACCACGAGAATTTAGGTGTTTGTTACCTCTCGTTCCAACGAAAAAGACAGAAAGAGAGGAAAAAAAAGGTGAGTATGTCATTTCGAGATTGAGCTTCTCAAACCCTAAGGTTTTCCGAAAAAATTTATCATTTGACGGATTAAAATCTAACACAATTGTATACAACTTTTTCAAAGGAAAAAGATCTGAAAGACATTTACGTAAACTCAAAGTCCCTCGAGTTCTGTAGTATCGGAGCAAAGGGGTGAATATTGAAAAGAAGAAAATATTATATTTATTGTCAATCAGAGCAAAAAAACTATCGCGATTTGTCCGATACGGGCGCATCGGCTCGTTTATATCGTTAATTAATTATTTGCGTACTCCCGGTTTCTAACCACAGCTAATTCTCAGGAAATTCCCTCTCTTTCTCTCTCTCTCTCTCTCTCTCTCTCTCTCTCTCTCGCTTTCTCTCACCCTTCCGCCTGTCCGCTAAATTTTACGAGACACACACAAGCCAATATCTGCGGTTAAAGCTCGAACAAGCAGGAACCGGAAGTTCCCAATGTTGACCAAAAATGTCTAGTAACACTGGTCTTGTACTTGTGTACAATCAGGAATTCGGGGGGTGTGAGCGGGTGTGAAGGAAGAGCAAAAACGAAATATATATACGTGATACAATGGTCCTTGCTAGTTTCCCAACCCTTTTTCCTCTTCTCCTATCTTTATTTACCTCTCTCTTTCTCTGCCGTCCCAGTTCTCGAGGCTCGGGCGATAGTTTTGCAGTACCGACGTTACGCCTCTAATGTAAATCTCGCTAATGCATTATGAAAATTATGCAAATTGAGAGAACGAAGCGAGCCGAGCTTGGGAAGAGTACCACGAGAGATTTTAACTCCCATTCTCTGTATACATCTAGAAATACATGTATATACATTCTGGAATATATATACATGTCGCACTGCATCTCTCTTGCTCTCTTTCTCTCTCACTCTCGGGGAAATGGATGCAGGCCGTACAATAATCTAACATATGCGTACATATCTAATGGATAAATACTAAAGCTTGGTACTTGTCAAAATAGGTGGCGCTAATATACATACATACATACATATAGTCATACACTAATGATAACCGAAGTAGTCCGCATTTGACGTATTTTGTATAAGTAATTATAATCGATATAATATAAAACATACATTTCTTTATATCCTTTAATCTATAAATCATAAATAGTACACAACTGCTATAATTTACAAGGTATATTGCATTTCATTATGCCTTCTAATCTTTACGTAGTGAGATGTTTTTTTTAAGATTAAACTCTGATGCAACTACGATGATTGAGAAGGATGGTGTTTATAAGCATAAGGAAATAAAGAATAGAGAATATAGATTTGCAGTTTGATATTATTTTATACAGGTTGCGTCTGGTATTTCTAACATCGATGATCGTAAATGTTGTTGAATCAGAGCTTGCTTGTATACGCCGAAAAGCTGAAAGTAAAAAGTTAGGACGAATTGGCGAAAGAGAAAAAACGGGTTGAGTCGACTTCTCGTACATTTAGCAATGGCACGTACGTCAACTAATCAAAACTTGCTTGACACACGAAGGAAGAGTGTCGCAAGTTTCTTCAATTGTCCTTAAAATGAGGCAAAACTTAACTAACGCTAGCGTGTTCAACTCCTCTCAGTGACAAAAAGTCCCCGCTCCTAATCTCACACCCAGTTTAAATTTTGTTTCCTTCACTGTCCAGAATACATTTTGATTTTGTACAGCGAAAAAAATTGCCTACACTTCACGCTCACTAGACTCGAAGGACTTCCATTTGTATTGAAAAAAATTAATGTACCTTTGAATGTATAATTGAATTGAACATTTCATGCGAGCACAAGCGAGCGCAATTTTACTGTCACCTCATTTTGAAGAAAACTCTCCCGATACAACATAATGCACAAATTTTGGGAGAAGAAAATACTCACGATTACTCAAAAGAACCGAACCGATAATTATAAATCTTCTTCGTCACGTTTGACATCTTTTTTAATAAGAAAATATTTAAAAACTGCCACCTTCAAATTTTTAACAATTATTTACCTTCGAGAATAAGTGTTTAATGAACCACCAAGCGAGCCCACCAAAGGCAGGCAAAGCCGGATGATAATTGCACGAGTGTTTCGCCCGAGAAATTACAAAGGATGGTATAGCCACTTTGGGTTTACCATCCACACGTTTAGAGCCCATATGACTTTTCTTTCGTTCACCTGCCAGGGCCCCAGATTTTCTCCAAATTTGATCGTAAGACCCGTCATACATTGCAGAATAAAATTGTCTAAAGTAATCAGTTTCCCAGCCTTCAACATGTACGTTTTAGGGGCTGAAACAAATGTTGTCTCGCGAAGGAAGGAAAACGCTGTTTTTCTTTTGAAATGTGTTAATTGTGGCGCCTTTTTAAGTACAAAAAAAAATATAGCAACGATTTTACGGTTCCGGAACTTGATGTTTTCGATCGTTCCATACCTCTAAAACGCCAAAATGTACATTTTCAGGGGTTAAAAAAATGCTATCTCGTGAACCATGGAGAGTGCTAATTTTATACTGAAATATGGTCATTCTGACGCTTATTTGTCCCCCAAAAAATCAGCATCTATTTTAAAGCTCCGGAAGTTGGTATAAACGACCGTTCCGTACATCGCGTACGTACAAATGTATTATGGTGTTATTTCTGCGTTGATGATACGTATAAAATATCCACGGGTGAAAAAGGCAAAGCCCACGAAGCGCACGTCTGAGCTAGTAATCATAAGTTGTAAAAACTTTGTATATTCTCAGGTTCAAATTGATATTGCCCGATACACTTTTGGGCGTTTCGGCAATGTTAGGTTAAATGTTGGTAAATAACAAAATAGCGCGATTCAAATGTTCATGCAGATCGATGGATTAAGTGCCGACGCGGATCGGAGCGTCGCGACGTTTCTTCTTTTTTAAAATTATTTTCAACATCCTCTCAATTTTTTTTATCGGTCATAAATATTATCGATTTCAATGGCGATATTTTGAAAACATTTGCGAAAATCGTTGATATAAAAGTATCCAAAGGGAAGAAGCTCAGGTTCTGATCATCTGCCTCCTCGCCTCTATGTTACGCAAAGAGTAATGAATCATTTTTTTTTCCCCGACTTCCAGATGATGAATAATGATGGAATTTGATAAAATTGTAATGGATTATTCTTTTACTCATTCTTCGTGCCCCAGAGATTCAAAGGGAGATCAGCAGACTTATATGTATATGGGATGGCTGATTGATGAGTTTTATAAAGTCGATTGTTCCAGAAGATAGGTGAGCTCTCGATACGAGAGATCGCTTTTCACCAAGTGTCAGAAGTCAATAGCTTGCAGTTCACATCCGGATTCTATAACGGAAATATTTAACGATTTATATGCCTGAAGAAATTCGCATGAAATTAGCTTTGAGAAAAGGAAAAATTACGACTTTTCCATTGCGCTTATTAGCGCAATTTTAAAATGCAAATTTAAATAACATTTTTCTTGATGAACATATGATATGCAGCAAGAAAAAACGAGAGCCCCTTGGCGGAATAATCTAAGTGGCCGTGTCGAGTGATCTTTGGCAAAGTCATTCGTGAGTGCGATTTTTTGTGTCCCCTCAGAGAGTTCTTCGACACTGTCGCGCGGATATCTTGAGAATATCGTCACAAAGCCTAAATCGACCATCCCGTAAGTCTCTCAGTACCCCTTCGGCGAGGGTTCTCAAGGGGCTGGGAAAGTGAATAGTAGAATAACGTAGATCGTCACATTTTATTTTACTCAACGCTTACGTTTTATTCATATCTCGGATGCTGGAAAAAAAGTGGGTAAACAATCCCATACATTTTTTAAAATTGGAGAAAATTGGAATGAAATTAAAGTGGAATAAAAAAATTGATAGATTTTTAATTTTCAAAAAAAAATTGAATTTTTTTCGAAATTCACGGTTTTCATTGTGGATTGTATATTTTCCACGTTTTGCCGCTGGTTAATTTCTAAGCAGTCACTGCTCCGCAGAGGGTTCACCTGCTGTCATAACCACATATTGTCTCTTTGATTACGGTATTTTATTCGAATTTTCGTATTTGATTAAAAAAAGAAGATTAAGTTTCATTTCTCTTTATGACTTCAGTAGTTCCCAAATGAAGGTTGAGGTTAGTAGTTCAATTTTTTGAAAATAAATATATTTTATTTCGTAATAATTTTATATTTATAACCGTGCAATTTGTAAAGTGATTACGATTGATGACACTCAAAGTAATTTTCGAAGCAAGTTTGTTCACATTGAGTGTGCTCTTCATCTTCTCTCGACAAAGAAAATTAACGAGAAGAGTCGAGTTGCTCTTCTGTTAAACTCAAAGAAGACTCGTGCTGAAATTTTCAAGTACCATACAGCCAAGAGCACTGGTAAAACAGAATTCTTGTACGGCGATCCAAAAACTTGAAGAATATACAGATAAATGTTAATATTTTCAGAAAAATTTACTGTTGGGTATTGCAAACATAATAACGAATTGAAAACTAGATAATTCGTCTGTAATGTTCCCATGAAGGGAATAAACTTTCACCACTCATAAATACTCAAAGAACTTTCTTTAAAAAGCGCTTTGACTTGCATGACTATTTTTCTATTAATAAAAAATGAACATTATTAATTGGATAAATGTTATAACTTCGTTAAATAATTTCTATATGAAAACGACTGGAAAATTGGGTATATTCATGTCTGTTACATTGACATAAATTACTATGATGAATTGCACATTAACATCGCTTGAATAAGGAGAGAAAAAATCCATGAAGTATTCCACAGACCAGAAAAAATATCCTGAAATGATATGGACGAAAGACAAACAGCGAGGAGTCGTAACTCTAAGATTTGCAGACTCGAGTACGTTCTTCTCGTATTATTGCTTCCGTGCGGCATGGTTTATTTGCGAGACGAAAACTTTTTTGGAAATACCTCGCACACGAAAGCTTGCCGACATGCACAGTGAAGATTTTTCTGACTAATTTCAAAATGAAACTTTTGTCCGCAGTTCAGACACAAAACGGCTCGAATTCAAAAGTAACTCGAATCGTCCCAATGCAACAACGGAAATGAAAAACCTTTAAAAACAAAAACTATGTTGCGATTTTCTTCTTCTTCCGCCAAAAAAATTGTACAATTTTTGGGAGAAGACTCTCTCTATGCGGAGTACTGTTTCCATAATTCAAAATTCGTTCGCTTTGTCTTTTATAATTTGTGTTATTCCTCGTCATGTTCGTTTCGTTATATCCATCTTGAATTTGTACCTCAAAAGTGATGGAGGAATAGCAATAATTATCAGGGTCAAAAGCAAACGCATTTTTGTAGAAAAAAAATGGCGATGGCGGAAATAAATAGAAACGTGGAGCAATTTACTCGCACCTTCTTTCAATATTTGGTGAGAGATTTATGAATATGCCGAAAGAAAATAAAATGTTTTACTCGTTATCGTAAAAATAAAGAAAATAACCGTAAAGAAGTTTGTCAAGGAAGTTTAGCATGATATGCTGATAATTTTGTTGAGAAAGTTGGAAAGAGGTTTGAAAGAAAGTGGAGATTTTTAAAGAGTGAAGACTCGAGCGCGGGAAAATTCCAAGTTATTATCTCTTGGCAGCAGAAGGTAAGAGACGAAAGAAATACACAGGGAGGAAAAGAGAGGGAGAGAGAGAAGGGTAAGAGTGTGTTTTACAATGAAAAGATAGAAGAGTAGAGAGAAAGTAGGCTTCGAGTATTTATCCGGTGCCTCTGCAATCGGCAACTGCGATTAAAGCCACTTACCCTTCCAGATTCAAATGCTGCTACCCTCCTTTCGTTGCCATAGCTTCACAATCATTCTATCCATTTCTCTTCCCTTCTGGCTCCAATTTTCCTGGCAAACTTATAATCATCTCGGCCTCGAGGCTTCGCCAGTACAGCAGCAATAGCAACGTCGCTGCTATAAATCGTTAAGTAGTCTTGAAAAGTGCCAGAAACCATGAGCTTTATAAGAGAATTGAGAAATAGGGAGATGCGGAACGGCACGAAAATGTTTGCGTCAATTTGTCACGTTTTTCCATCTCGCTGCATGTAGATTTTTGTTCTGCATCAATAATCAGCTTTAGTTGATATCAGCTTAACACTGTGTTATTATTTTATCCGTCATTGTACTTACTCAACTACTTTTGACAATTATTCTAACACCTTTTACTGCTACTATAATTCAATCAATAAAGTATGCGTTGCAACACGTGCGGTTTTTATAGAAATGGATCGATTGTTATTTATGATAATTTATAACAGCGACAATAAAAATTCTAATAATAATAATTCATATTGTCGTTATTTGAGTATGACGCAAAAACTCGACGAAAAACGATGTGCACTTACGAAGATCGGAAGGAGAGAGGGAAAAAGAGATGTTAGACAGACCACCGGTTTTATGGTTCCCCAGAGAGACAATTAAGAATCGATCGGGGAAAAAAATGTTTCCTGAGACTCGCTGCTAATTGTCTACGTAGCGATTATTTTGAATCGCATACCCACACTCTCGTTAATTGTTTTAACCGCATTGTGTATACCACCGTTTAATCCACCTCGGTATTTTTTCCTGTTTTGTTGTTTCTATTTCCTTAATCCCCTTTGTCCGCCTTGTAGAGTAATTGGTCGCTATATTATTGCAAAAAGTCACCGAGCCTTCGGCATATTCGTATCGTACTTAAAATTATACAAATGTTCTGTCCTTCTTTTTTCTCGTTCTGCTCGCAGTTCATTCGGACCGTAATCCACCGAAAACGATATCACTTTCCGCTTTTTTAAACCACCTCGCGAAAATCACGAGGATTTTCCACTGAGAAAACAAAGTATCGAGCGGAATCAGTGCCCAGCACAAGGATAATTCTAGAAAATTCCGAGAAAATTTCAGTAGGATTCGATTTTATTATATCGAAATCGCAAAGTCTGGATTAATTTTTCGTATGTTCGTCTTTGAAGGAAACCTGAATTCCGATTGGAATATGTTCGTTCGGATGCTGAAAGGAATCGATTTTATTTTTCTATTTTTTGTTCCATTTTAAATAGGACATGTCGACATGTCCTCTCGCATCGAGCCTCTTTCCTGGCAACGCGCGGAGAGTACGCGATAAATTAATAATGGTCAGCCGCTTCGTGTGGTCACGGTTATCCTTCCCTCCCGCGTCCCCTTATCCCAACCCTCTTTTTCCCTTGCCCTCAATTCATGTTCCGTATTGGTCGTGGTAGTGAAAGTCCTGGTAGAGGAAATGTAGCACGCAGGGTAGATTTCCCAGGTGACGTTTCTCATATGCTCGTGGTCATAAATACGCTTACAATAATTATCATCGCTCGGCTTCGCGTATACACCTTCGGTGACGAAATATATTCTATCGTATGGGAACGAGCAAAGTTGGAGGACACTCTTGCAATTCCACATACGTTTTACCGCATTGCCAGACCGAAACTCAAACCACTGTATGAAAAATTAATTAACCACACGCTCGTGCGCACTAATCTGCGAATGATTATTCTTGAGAAAAAAGTAACGCCATAATATCATTTTTCAGCCTTTTTTCAATTAATGATAAAGACGTACGACATTATTTGTTTCTTCCGCAATAACAACTATTAACAACATCGAACGTAAACGAAAATTAAAAGCAATATGTTCACCGCTGATGATTCAAGAAACGAACAAAAAATAATCGATTCAGCCGGAGGTATGCTTCTCTTTGCTCTCAAAGATCAAAAGTAATTTCGGTTGGAGCACGATCAATGGTAACCTAATTAGCGCCCACAGAGAAAAATAATTATTAAAAAGACAAATTAAATAGCAAATAGAGATTGACGAGAGTTGATAAAAAGCATAAAGTTCCAAAAGCAACATTCGTCAATGTCGAAATGTACAACGAATAAATACGACATTACATGTTTCTTTTACAAACGTAACATTTTTTTTATGATCAAAGACATCGACTGTAAAAAAAATATTTTTCACCCCTGATGATTGTGGAAACGAAAGAAAGGATTAACTTAGCGTGAGCGTGAGTTTTTTTCTTTCAATAGTAGAACAACATTTTGGTTGCATTGTAAGCTATTGAAAGTGATTAAAAGTCTTAAATTGAATAGCTAGGGAAGATTGACGAGTCGATAAAAAGCATAAAGTTATAAAAGGATTTAAATGTTCAATTTTGCTGTAAGATCAGCTTTGGTGACTTAATTATTCATACTAAAGTATAAATAAAGCCCTTGCGCTTTTATCGATCTTCTTAATTTAATTACACAAAAGCTTCTTTCGTGCTACCAAATTGTTATCACTAGAAGAACTTTATGTTCATTCACTATCTGTCGCTTTCTCTATCCATCGTTTTTCATAATTTTGCTACTCAGCAAAAAAGCTTGAGCTCTCATAAGTATTTAAGTGATCGACCACCTTAAAGAATATATACGATTATCATTTCACTCGCTCCTGACCCATCTTTTTGCCGCTTAAGTAGAACAGCCGCGTCCTAGTAGTAATCTGAGGGTTTAGTATAGCGGAGAAAAAATATACACCCTCGCGCAAATTCAACGTCTCAAAGGTTTCTCTTGTCAGAGGAGACTGAATTGCTCGAGGGAGGAAAAAGAATTCGAACGGGAGGAAACGCGTCTGTCAGCCTCAATGTTCGATTTTATCGACGACTTACGAGTAAAACGTGCGTAAAGAGCGACTCATTGTCGCGGAGACAAAGGGAAAAAGAAGTATTTCAATGTTTCCCTCACGATTCTTACGAAGCGCATGAGTGCTCTTTGGAGACAAGAAAAGCACGAAAATAAAAAAAATAATAATACAACCTAAAATCGCCTCGGAACTGCCACGATAATCGTGAAAGTGAAGCGAAAAAGTAGCCTCATACTTTATCTCTTTGCTGGAGAACGATAAGGAGGAGAGAAAAAGCTTCTTTGAGACTATCAATGGTCTTCGTAGGATTTTTTCTCCTCTTCTATGTAACTTCATCCTATCGTCGACCCTTCCATCGATACTCTCGTTTAATTTCATTCGTGATACAACTCGTTGTACGAGTTGCAATATCATTATGTCATTGAAGCATTTCTACTTTAGCGAATTAACGATAAGTCTTGTTGAACAGATGACGTGAATCATCTTGAACACCGTAATGTTGGAAGTTTGCAGGAATTTCTTCTCACTGTTTCGGTGAAAAAAAGAAAATCTCGTCGTCGAAAGACCGCGGCTTATTGTCGAAATATGTCGCTGAATTCCGTACTGTGTAATGTATATTGCAACTGGCTGGAACAGCAGCTCACAATATCTTGGAAATGTTTCAGATATTTAGAAAATGATGTAATCATCCCTGTCGCTTGGAAATCTAGAAAGTTGCAACGACGAGGAGGTGGAGCAGAAGAGAGGAAAATTCCTGCCGTTAATTCGCCCAAATTGTTCTTATGCAACAACACCTCGAGCTAACATCGTATGCACCCCATTGTATCTCACATATTCAAATACAAGTGAAAGAGAGAACGGAAGAGACAGAGAGGAAAAGCAGAGTATACCGATAGAGGACCTAACACACACCTTAGCATCTTGTTGTCGTTTTCTCAAGTTTTCCCAGCCCTGGGGGTTCGCGCAATTCACTTCACCCCTTACTGACATTTCGCCGAGTCCACTCGCCATCCATACTTGCTCCAGGCCAGATTCCACGCATCCACTCTGAAAAACTATTCTCTTACCGTGCAGCACTACCGACTATACATGAATGTCACTAGCTGCAACATAGGAACCGGAGACAAAACCTTCGAGAATTTCGCCGGCGGGCTTTCCGTATCACGATCCACGCGCGTTTCGATAGCACCTGTGAAATCTAACAGCGCGAATCCCCTTCTACACAACAAGTATCAAACTGGTCAACGTTTCGAATAACTTATCCGTCCTTTATTTTCAAGTTGGTATTATACCTTATCTTCTCTCAGCTCGTGTGTCATCCAAGTTTTATAGCTGCAAAAAGTGAGGATCGGTTTATATCTGAAATCAAGAGGCATCGTCCGATGGAATTTTTGTAGCTGTTGTTTGATATTACTTTTCGTCGAGAGTTGAGTCTATAGGAAAAGAGGATAAAATAAATTAACGTATGGTGTATCACCACTGG
The DNA here is from genome assembly GCA_959613375.1 of Heteropelma amictum. Lineage (NCBI taxonomy): Eukaryota > Metazoa > Arthropoda > Insecta > Hymenoptera > Ichneumonidae > Heteropelma > Heteropelma amictum. The sequence goes on from OY390721.1 coordinate 17,890,972, forward strand.
ATGCTGCTTACTTTCTTTTTGGGTTGCATGTATTCAGGGTATTGGATTGGGGTATTTGGGTACATGTAGTCATATAATAATATACATTTAGCCGGAGATTTGTTTCTTCATCTGGATTTCATCACCCAAAGTTGTATTTCAGCCCCAACTAATGAAGCGCCTTCTACATCCTGGAACTAAGTGGACTCTCTTTTTTTCTCTTTTCTCGTGGTGCTTTTCTTCTTCTGGTGTTTACATCGAATACTTACCGCTCACTTGGGTTTTGCCAGTTTCGCTTTCCGCAAATTCCCCGTATTCGATTTTCAATGGATTCCCAATATTTTCATACTATAGCGAGTTCTTTTGCGAAATTGAAATTCGTATCATTTTGTACGAAACGGAAATACGTTCTTACTTTTTATTTTCATCATTCTCAGTATTGCAGGGTTTATTTTTGCATATTTAGAGTTCAAGTTATGCAAGAAATAAATGTGACCTCGTGATTGGGGCGCAACAAGAAAATAAGCGTCCTATATAAAAAGATACAAAAAATAAAAGAGTAAATAATTTTTAAATTTTCAGAGCCGATTCAACGAGGGGTTGGGAAAATTGCAATCCCTGATAAACTTGACCTTTCGATGATATACGATCATTTTCTAATTGAAAATCGAGATCTAGAGACGCGGCAGCGTCTTGACGTCAAGTATTCAAAAGAAGAATTGTTTGAATTTTGAATCGGCCGCGGATAATTATACAGTAATATGGATAATACTTGCTTCAATAAAGTGGTACTTAAAGGACAGATATTTCTTTTAATTTTTTTTTTTGGCATTTGTATTCTACATATACTTGAACTTCACTGAAAATTCATTTTTTTCGTTGCGTTTCAAAGATCTAAACTTTAAAATCACTATAAGAACCACAGGTACAGAATTATATTTAACGATCTAACTATATTATACTTTTGCTCTTTCGGCGTTCATGATTGAAATCCCTTCGCTGAAGCAGTGAAACGAAGTAAGAAAGAACTTCACCAACCGGGACTTGCCTTGAGCCTCCATTTCGGCGATACATGAATTGGTTATCAGCTACCAGTTTTTCCCGTGCAGGAATTGAAATTCCCGAACGGTGTTAAATAACCATAAACTTGTTATTCAATTGAAAACCACAAAGTTCCCCGAGTAGATTAATACACTTGACAATATTCGATCTTTCTGATATTTTTAACTTTTTTTTTCACCTCATGCTCGTTATTAAAATCTTGATGGCTTCTCGGTAGCAAAGCGTGGCATATTGTTCATACTTCCTATTGGATTTTCGCAAAAAAAGTATCAGTGTACGTACGTACAATTGTTAAAAGTTTATTGGTGTTAAGGGATGGCGTTGGTGAGTACCTATAATAGCGCAGCTTCTCATCTCTTTTCTTACTCCGGTTTTCTCTTGTAAAAAAAAAGGAAAAGAAAAAAAAAGTAATCACCGAAGAGAAAGTAAGTAGGTGCAAGATAGGGCGAGCAGCCTCTACGTCGGTTCATAAAGAATCTCAATCATTGCAAAGGCGAAAGGAAGCCAGCTGTAGGCGCCTTTTACTCTGCGAATTGGCAGGCCTCGAAAAAAGTTTATTGGGAAGTGTTCTTCATCGTTCACCTGCAATCTGCTTCATTGTTTTTTTATTCCCTTCGTCTTTGACCGTTTTTCGCCTGCAATTTCTTGTTTACCCTCGACTCGTTCTATTTCAAACCATACTCTTTGACAGACAAACATTAAGATATACTGCTCGCGTTTTCTTCCGTGGATTGCCGATTCTTCGTTGATCGGCGGTCTTTAATGGTATTCTATCCTGGTAGAAATTTCGAACTAACAAAGGTTTTTCCTATGAAGAATAATTTGCGTCATCTCTAATGCAGATTTTGTGATTCTGATGAATAGGTTTTGTCACCAAAAGATAAATTTTTACAATTGAGGTATCGCGGTCCAGAAAGGAGTCAACCCCATTGCACGATTTGCCTTCTGAGGTGGAACCCATCGTCGGCAGGTTGTGTCTGTTGAAGGAAATTTCGCTGGAGACAGATTTCTTCTCAAGAAAAAACAACGCCCCAGGGTAGAATTTCTCTTAGGTAAGAATTCCCCTAGTTATCCTGCTAGAGATTTCACACTAGAAAGAATGTTTTCCCTGAGGAGACAGTTTCCTTATGCTTGTTCAAGGGTTTTTCATCCAAAACAGGAATCTTCCTGCCGTAGGAAGTTTTCATCTATGAAGATATCACCTTCCATAAAAAATCAATCGGTAGTAAGATTTTTATCCTAAGGCCACAATCTTCCATAGAGGAATTTAACTTCCGAAGGAAAGTCGGGTACACTTTCCTTCAGGAGTTAAATTTCGGATTTCTTGTCGTTGAAAAAGAAGCTCTACTTGTTCTGCTAAATATTGCACACTATAGTAAAAACATTTTTCCCCCAAGGATGTATTTCTCTCGTACGTCTACGCCCCCCCCCCCCCCCCCCCGTGTAGGGATTTCTCTTCTGAGAAAAAACTTCATCCTCATGGAAGGGTTGTGGCTCTGGACATCTGTTGATGTTCAGAATTAATTACACATAAGGACCCTCACGCTGCACTTATCTGCACACTGTACGCTCGGGAGTGACTTTTCTCTCGAGATATACGATGGGGACAAACGTTGACATAATATTCCAGAAATGTTGAAGCTTCCTAAAGAGATAGCGTGCTGAAAAGTGATCGTGGGGGAAAGTCCGGGTTGAAAATTCGTAACAAACGGGACAAAAGCGTATCTCGGTACAACGCTAGACTGAACAACGTTTCCGTTTCTGTCTCTCCCGCGTGTGTCTGCTCCAGTTGCTTCATTGTAATTTCTTCACACGTGTGCAACATACAGAGAGCACCATTCACCGACTGTTGAAACCGACCACAAGTAGAAAATTTAGTTTTGACATTCACTAACAGTAGGTTTTGATCAACAATGAGACAAGACAACCAGCAAAATGTTCCCCTACATCTCTTTCCCTCTATCTCTGTATTTTACCCTCCTTCGTAATTTTGTGTTTCCTTTTTCTGTTTGTTTGCCCACACCCTTTCATGTTTTAACTCAGCCATTTCGACTTCAAAATTGTCCCCACGTAACCGCAGCACCGTAAACTTCGGTTTAACAGTAAACAAAGACCAGACTGATGGAAAATATCCAACTATCGAGCCGCTGTGCTCATAAAAAAAATTAACTTTGAGCTTGGAAAAATCATGCTGGAAACTGGAGCCAAACTTTGCCAAGATCGACATCAATAATCTTGGAAAACGAGAATTAATAAAAAAGATGAAAACGAAACAAAATCTAAGAGGATTGCTCTCGAGGATCTCGAGTCTCCAAATGTTTGCATTCGAAAATTTCATCGGTTATGAAAAATCCGTAAGAAGTAGCCTGGAGAGAGAGAAAGAGAGAGGGAGAGAGAGAGAAGCTTATCTGCGAAGACGTTAGAACAGAGAGACGTCGGAGGAGAAACGTTAAGAGTATCGAGCAAAGTCGACGAGCTGTTTGAAACTTTGCCGTGCAAAAGGTGAACTGATTTTTATTCCCGTACGTATCTTCACTCAGCATTGAAAGACGGAACGACGGAGAAACAAGAAGAGGGAAGCAAAAAAAAAACGGAAAATATGAGATAAAAGTTTGCGACAGGTCTTGGAAAATTGCTACGTTCGCAAAGCACTCGCACAACTTTATCATGTTCGTTAAGAGCCATGAAATCCGATTTTATGAGACAATTTTTTTTCTCCCTCCTCGTTTATTTCACTCTGTCGTGCTTTCAAGAAAACGTCACGAGCCGCCGGAAACTCTTATCATCGAAGCGATAAAAATTTATTCATTCTTTCCCCGTTTAGTTTTCATGGCGCTTGCGAAAATCTTTATCGGAAGTGGCGTATTTTTATTAATGCAAACAAATCTCCTAGTATTACAACTTGTATTTTCAATGGTGCGTATAGTAAAAACAAGATGCACACCAGAGTGAACAAATTTGGGACAGATTTAACATTCGAACCTTCGTAAAATAATTATTATCTTAATAGCAAGGAAGAAAAAGCCAATTATTCTAATAATATCCTCCGTCTACTTTTGCAGTCTCTATCTCGTTCGATGCTTATCCGCGGTTTCCTTTTCATTTTTTACGACGGAACGGGCGCTCGCACATGCTACATTACACCTGCACTGAAGATAAAAAGGAAAGTCGAAGTAGCAAGTTGAACGCCTTTCCTCTAAATGCGGCAAGAGAGAGCAAAAAAAACGGGTGCAAAAAATGTAGGGTATAGGTAAAAATAAAAACAGAGAACTTGGTGGAGCTTTGTGTAACCAATAATCTCGAGGTTGGGTAAAAAGTGCGATGGTAACGCGACCGCGACTGGTTACGAGACCAGGTTCTTCAGAAGGGATTCGCTGTTGTGGGAGCGAGACAGCAATGAATTTGACGCAGGAAATACTACGGCGCCGGTATTGCCGTAAACCACAAATCATTGTTTTATGAATATTCAAGGTACCGCTGAAAAAGGAACAGAAAAGAAGGGAGAGGTGAAAAAATGACGCCGTACATACGAGCCACTAGGAGGTCAGATCGATCAAGATTTTCTTTCCACTTTCGTGCTCGTGACCGTTTTTACTTTTTCCCAATTCTTCTATTTCTCTTTCTCGTCTTATGCAAAAATCAAATCCTGGCGACCCTAGGACAAGCTGACGTTTTCACCCAGTATCATACTGTACATGAACAGACAGGCTTTGTTACGAATGCATTATTCTAAGACTTTTTTTTCATACTCTTTCCTTCTTGAGCCCCATGCATCCTTGTTTTACCACACCTTGCGTCTGTGGAGTACCATAGGAGCTTCCATCTGATTAGCAATCTCAATTGTTTCGACGATAAAAAAAAATCAAGATTCGAGGAACGATTGACTGCATCCCGTTCTTAAAGGAAATTTAGAAGGCAAAGTGAAAAAGCCTTTCTCACACCAGTTATTAGCGAGTTTCGAATACGAGAAGAAAGATTGTCGGTAGAAAACAAAGGATACATTGCTCTGTAGGACGGAATATAGGGAGAGAAAAAGAGACACGAGAAGAGAAAAAAAATGAATAGTCGGTATGGTCGGAATAGAGTCTGGAGGAGTTACGAAATGAAAAAATAAACGAACAAAAAATAAATTGAGGTTTCGTGTACGATTTACCCTTCTTTCCTTTTTTCTCTAGTGGTTGTATGTTGTTTTTTTTTCTTTATCCAACCATATTTGTTATTCAGCAGATTTGCAAGCTTTGCGTGAAATCCTTTCATTCCCCGTGTATGCACTTTATTTTTTCGTGTATTTTCGCGTGGTAGAACAAAATCTTTCCGGTACTCGGAACAAGAATAATAAACACCTTTCGTTACTCAGTGGTCTCACAATGTGGTATCAAAGGACGATTGTCAACTTCTTGAGGACTTTTTCGTCGAGTATAATTTATAAAACCTAAACAAAAAAGTAAAAAAATATACGGCAAGTAATTAAAATAATAGCCTTCTTCGAAAAATACATTTGAAAAATAGTATGGAAAATAAAAGTACTATTGTCCAAAAAAGAGGAAATCACGAAAATTAGGCAACTATGATCAACAAACAAATTTGGCGTGCATGGTGAAGAAAAATGAGATCAGACGGGTGGAAGATTCGTTGTAATAAAAACATTTTTGGGCTGCGTGTGACGTTCTATTTGATTTTCGATCCCTGGTTGCTCACGGAAAGGGGCAGGATTCTCAGATATCTAAAAATGCTTTACTCAGGGATGTATGGCACTCATAGTCTCAACAAAACCGAAGTAGAATAAAACTTCCGAGTACTCAGTGTACTCGTGTACGCGTAATACTATGAAAATGTAAAGAAAAAATCAATTGCATGTAAGATACTAAGCATAATAATTGTCAATAATAACAATACCAAAAAGTTATTAACAAATTGTTTTAAAAAAATTCTGAAAGTAAACTGTGAACTTATTATCTTTTCATACTAAATTAATTTGTTCATTTCTTTGAAGGCACATGAATTTTTTCAATATCCTGTCGGCATTTCGAAATTCCTTTTTTCTCATTTTTTTTTAATACTGTATAAATGAAACCGCTCTTTACATGGGTCGGGAATTTCTCAAAAGTAATGAGAAACCATTTTATGTATACGAGAAATGCTGAATAACTTTCAATGTTTTGTCATTATTTCATAAGTAAAAAAAATTTCAAAACGCCGACAAATTAAAAAAAAATCAAGTACATTCAAAAAAATGAACGAATTATTTTATTATGACATGAAAACAAGTTCACAGTTTACTTTCAGAATTTTTTTTTAACAATTTGTTGATAACTTTTCAATATTGTTATTATTAAAAATCCCTGTGCACGGTATCTTACATACGATTGCATTTTTTCAGAAAATATCACATCGCCGCTAGTACGGTATTTTTCTGTTGCGTCATTCGATTGCAACCTTCGAGAATGTCGGATCAGAAGTAAAGAATCTTCTGAATCTTCTGCTAAATAGACAACATCAAAATAATACATGGAACGTCGTAAATGGTCAATAGTGTTTTTTCGTTCTTTCCTCAACATCTCATCTCTAACGGCTGATAGTTTCTTTATTTTTCTGTTTTCTTATCATTCAATAGTAACTTGTTACGTTAAACGTTATCCACTGAATGAAGGGGGAGCAACTTTTTATCATTATTTATCGGCTCCAAGATATTTTCCGAGAGTATATGAATCCTACGACATTATTCTCTCGTAGTTACTATTAATTCACGTGTTTGGAGATTTCAGCAATACTAGGTCAACTTCAGAAGTTGCGGAAATGATTTTCTTCTCAATCCTCAGATCTCAAAAATACCTAAGATTTGCAGCTGGTATTAGAAACTGTCTGAACAAACTTGTCTGAACAAAAACACTATGTATAACGAGTATTCATAAAACTGACACAAATTACAATTACACTCCACTTCAAATACTTGGCAGAAGAATTTCATTCGAGACTAATTCCATTCGAGCCTTAAAAGGGTTGCACACAGTATTAGAACAGAAAACATATTATTGAAATTTTATCCATAATATATTGGAGCTTTCATTGTAATGAAAATTTATCTCATAAACTAGTCGTGAGAATTTTATTCAAAATTCATATTTCTGAAGCATGAAGCAAGTTGCTTCGGACAAGAACACACTAATTATTATTTGTGAAAAAATAGCATTTTTTAATTGAAAAATTCTCTTCCAAGATTGGGGATAGGTTTCCTTTAAAATCAATAATTTTCAAAGAGGTCATCCAATTATACAAAAGGAATCACGGCGAATTGCTATCTATAACAGTTAAAGATTTTTCGTGAATAGAAATTTATTTTTCGACTGTGTCAAATGAATTTCGTTCCAAATTATTCTTTGAAACGTCGCAGGGTTTACCAATGCGAGATTCAACAAAAAATCCTCAATTATTATCCGCACACTCGAAACTCTTTTTTATAGTTTTTTTTTAACTCGACGAATGGCATGTTCGAAATGGATAAAAGTGAACCCTCGTACTAATCAGAGTTCTCGTTATTTGTATACGCTTCACTTATTTTACCCCACAAGCTTTCGAGCTTTTGAATTTTGTCATCTCTCTGTTTGACGTTTTTTTTATATCATTACTCTCATCCAGACTCTCTAAAATTATTTAAGTGTATATGTGTGAGCAGCACACATGAACGTGCACGCGTGTACGTTTGGGGGACTTCACGCTCTAATTATAGCTGGGGTAGTTGCGAGCTGGTGGCGTCGCCGAAGCAATTATCCCTGCAATGCTCGTACAGAGAGCTCGAGAAGCACGGAAAAGAGAGACACAGAGAGAGAAAAGACGATGAAGCCATTAGTTGCACGACACAGGACTAAGTGCAAAAATAATCTTTCTCACGAGACCAACAGTCGATAAGCGTGAACGACGATTTTTACAGTGATTGCATTATTATCATTTCGTAAAAAGCTTAACAGAAAATAAAAGTCCCTTTCGGTACAAGGGAAAAAGTATCTGCTCCCGTAAAAACTGAAGAAAAATATTTGAAACCATGCAGGATGAAATAATGAACCTGAAGAAGAATTCTACGATATCGCAAAACAGCAGTTAAAATGTGTTGAAAACATTATACAACAATTTCAATGTTATCAATGTCATAAATATTGTAAATACTACTTCACAGAGATCTGGAGCAGATTTCAGCTCGAGACGAGGGTATTAAACAAAAAATATTCTTTAATTTGCCATATTTTTTTCGCACCAGTATTTGCGAAATAAATATGAAAAATTTATTGAGCGCTGGAAACCGCCAGCGACAGCGGGTGGTAATTTTTCCAGACCTGGATCACCCCTGTGGGAATCACCAAGCTCTGTTGAAAGGGCGAACTGTATCGGCACGGGTTTTCTGCATTTTCCCTGTGCCCTCGTGCAAATGCGATTCAGTGATGGAGGTAAGACGGCTAAAGGCGCACAATAGAGGGGGCAAAGGGATGAAAAACAAGAAAATGATAAATAATGGTTGCAAAATAAAAGCACAAAAAGGAAAAGCATAAAAACCCGAAAATAGCTGTACGAAACGAAAAATAAAAATACTAATAATAAGCGCTGAAACAGGAACTCAACTGCTGAGGTGTGAACGTTGGTAAAAAAGAAACATCGGAAAAAACCTAATATTGATGGATAAAATCGTAAAACTGAATGAAGACGCTCGTGTGCATGGCGAAAATTGGGTTGATTGACAAAAATTTTTATCTGTTCGTCAGATCGATCGTTAATCCTTGCACTCGACTGTACCAATATTCACGTGCGGATAACAATTTTTCAATTACAAGTTTATTTCATTACTTCGCACACTGTCCCCTCGCTAAGTCGATCGTAATAATCGAGCGAGTATGGCGGAACGGGAGTGAAAGAAAAGGGATAAAAATTATTTTGCTAAACTTAACCATTGCATAGTGCGAATGACGAGGCCATTGTGATTAATCCTCTACCACATCGATTGTATCGAATTTCAACCGGAGCGTGATGAAAGACTACGACAAAAAATAATAGAAAAAAAATTCTAATTAATTATAAATAAGAAATGAAATTGAATAGATTAATTGTGACATATTACAATAATACATATTTTTAATATCAAGAGCGCGGTAGACAAGTACATTTATCCTATCATACCTTAATTGTATACCAACCGAGCTTCTCGAGCGTGCCGTGACTTCCTTATCATAAAGAACGGGAGATAATACACAATCAAACATTAAACAATTTACAGAAATTTAAATCGTACTTTCGTTGCGTCCCATAACGATGCCGAGTTCAATGTTATATTAAATAGACTTCTGGAAAAGAATTGGTTGGAATGAAACGAATTGATTGAATGAGCTACGAAGATACTGCTTCAATATTGTCTTTCCCGAAGTACGCAGTGGTACGAGAAAGTTGAAGAAGAATTCACATTTTTTATTAACCTATGCTTTAGTGAAAATTAAAAATGGAGAAATATATCCTCTCTGTTTCGGTGTAAAATTCGGGTCTTTGTTCTATCTTGTATTTTTTCAAGTAAATACTCCTTACACACCTCCTTCAAGTCTGGCTTGATAGATAGGCAAATCAAATTTGGGATTGAATATCGCACGGACTAATAAGAAAAAAATGTTGAGTAGTTCTTTATGATTCTACATCCTTTTATTGACATAATATATAAGATTTTTTGCACGACATTCTTGTACAAGTGTGTTGACTACGGAAAAGAAAAAAATAATAATCGGTGCACGAATTTTCACGGCCCAGCTTACTCCAATAGAACGAGTACCAAATTATTTTTCATCATCGGACAGAAGAAGAGCACGAATCGTCGTAAAGTAGGAGAATACACTTGACAAAAACTTGAGAAAAAATATTGCAAATGAGAATACATCAGTCGGTTACAAATGGTGCGTAACAACGATGTGTATTGTTTTGTACCGTGGCATAAAAGCGGAATGAGAGAGCAGGCAGGAAACCGCTGACAGAAACTTGGACCGGTCGTTGAGAAGCTTGTAAAACTATCAATATGTCTTGACTGAATTTTGGTAACCTTTCAACCCACGCAGCATTGTACAGAGCTATGCCTATTAATTCACACTGCACGCAAAAGTTTTTAGTGAGTACAAACAGTTCTTGACAATAATGTACATGCAAAGAGAGCTTGCGTTTTTTTTTCAGGCGTTTACAATTAAACTAGAAACAAACAAAAACATATTACTTCAATAAAATCTACCCAGAAAAAACCTATAATTTATTAAGCGAAAAACGTACTGTTGATTGACGGCTTTCGTTTATTTGTATAGTTAAAACACATTTAAGATACTTTGTAAATAAAGGAATATTTATTTTTCCTATACCGTAACTGAACCCGGGAAAAAAGACCAAATATTCTTGGGGAAAATCAACGTCATTCCTCACCACTCTTGCCATATTCTCTGTTGGCCAAGCGGAGATCAGCAAATTTATAATATTAATTAGCGCCACAGGTGCGAATTGCAATTTAACGATAAGCGGTTGATCCTTCGCCAGTAAAAATAAGAAATATTTGCGATGACGAATGACTTCAGAAAAAAATTAGCAATCAATCAATTAGTTTATACTCACACCGATGAGTTGGATGCTGCACACGATGAATGCAACAGCACCGATGCAGACAGTATTGAGGGCTATATAAGACATTATTTCTGATACTTGCGTTGCATAGGTTAAAACTTGTTGATGTTTTCTCACAAATAGTCGAAACTCATTGGCATGAAAAACATTTTCAATCTCGTTCGAGAGAATTTCGAGTCTTGCACCAGCAAACCACACCATCAGTGCCATTTGGCAATCGACTGTGAGCGCTGCGGAAGTTTGCAATCCTATGAAGCTTTGATGAATAAAAACGAGGTACGTAACAATACCAGAATCGATGGAAAACGGATAAATAGCATTTGTTGGCATTTTTTGATCAGGAAATATGAATGGACCAGCGATTATCGTCAAACTTCCAACGTAATTCATAAACGTTATGATACCGTGAAATATCCAACACCTGTTGACGTAAGTCTGGAGAAATTGCATCTCGTGAGACTGCGATCTTTTTATGAACTCCTCCATTTCATAGATCAGAACCTTATATGATAAAAAGCGAGAGACTGTTAACGATCAACTATAACAAAACTCTAAAAAAAAATTAAACTTATTTATTGATTGGCCGATGTCGTCTAGCCTCTTACCTGAAGTTTCGTTCGATAAATTCGCGTAATTACAGCTTTTGTAATAACAACAGTGCAAGCCGAACAGTAACACACCGTTTGCGTCATAATGATCGAATCCAACCGAATTTCGGGAATTGCGTTTATTAGGGGAATCAAAAGACACAGAACACTCACAATGCAGAGAGACAAGATCACGTCATACTTGAGACTTTGCCACCTTCCTCCGCCTGCTGGAGGTGGCCAAGTGCATACGACACTGACACTCATTTTTGTAAAATTGATCGCCTTCTGGATAGTTACCGTATGTTTCATGTTGATTGCAACTCGACGACTGAAGGCTGCGTTTGACGGCTCCGGCTTTTTGCGCCCCACTCTTCCGTTTTGCTCATTCAACTTTCATAGAAATCGTTGTTCTATTATCATATTACATGTAACATAGAATTACCCGCTACTTTGTACTGGAAAATGCTATTATCTCTCATTACGTTTGGACGTAATTGGCATCGTGAGAACATCGCAAGATGATGCATTTGATGTGTACAATGAGAATAACGAGAATTCGTTACATTTAGACTCTTTCCTAGCTAGGTAACTATAAATTGATAAAACGTTGAGTATCTAAGCTACAATTGAAGTAGAAACTATAATGATGTAAGGTGTAATTGCGTAGTAGCGAAGGGGTGATAAAAGAGTGTAGTAGAGAGAATGTACTACATTCTCAAATGTACATATTTCCGAGCGTCATGAATTTATTCGTTCACTCAACGCGTTCATCGGTGGTGAAAATTTGTGCCCGGCAACGCTTCAATAATAACGTATCAAGATCTTGTTCGGTACCAGGTACTTCCACCTTTAACTATTGCATGATGATATCTTTGATATAATAAAAACAATAGATAAAGAAGCAGTAGGCATCGTTGAAGCATGAAAATACGAATTACTTATTTGATTCTCCGCTATTTTTGTAAACCGCAAAAACACCATAAATGGTGTGCAAAAATTCTAGACAAATACATTCACATACGACATATTCCCGACTATTGTCTATCTCCGAAAAAAGTCCGACTTTTATACATAGACTTATCACTCTGCCGACATCTGATGGTCCTTTGTTCAGGAGATCGATAAAAGACGTTTCGCCATTGAAAAATATTTAGCTTCAAACGTAATATGTCAGATAGGTGAGGAATTCCCAACTTTAAAAATTGCATATTACTTGCGGCAAATATTGTTAAAAAATACAATGATATTTGGTACAATGCTGGAAATAATGAATTGTAGATCAATGTAAAATAAGAAAGTAATCAGAAATAGGTGATTAGTTCAATATCTCGATGAAGACTGAAAGACTGAATGTCACGATTCAAGACTAAGCGTTAATGCACCGGAGTACTTGTCCGGCCCAAGCAGCAGACATCACTATTTTTTGACAATATTTGGTAATACCTTGCTGAAATCGATATGCGATTTTTACCGTGGAAATTCCTCGCGAACCTATCTAACATATTACGTTTGAAACTTCATATTTCTCAATCGTGAAATGTCTTTCATCGATCTACTGACGAAAGGATCATCAGATGTCGGCAGAGTGATAACTCTATGAACTTGGCTTATACTTCAAAATGTACGATTATTTTGCGGTTGCTTTTAGTGATAGACAATATTCGCAAATATGTCGCATGTGAATGTACTTGTCTGGAATTTTTTAGATATATTTTGTACAATCCATTCATATCTATAACATAAAAGTATGCTTGCACTTTACTTATAACGAATCGTTTTTTTTTCAGTTATTGGGTTAAATATTTTTCATATCACCTGCATTGAAACGCCGTGTTCCAATTGCAGTGCCAGAATTGCATTTGTTTCTTATGAGCCTCGCAATGTTCGTGCCATTCAAAACTAATCTAATTTTTTTGCTGCGCTATTGGTCGAAAGTTGTCTCGTTTCGACTGGCTCCGGACACTGAAACCGTCATGTCAGTTTTATTACAGAAAAATGAAAAATATGGCGTGTGGCACGGGACAAAACACAATTTCAGTCACACGTGATGCAAGTCCTCGGCTCGGGCATTTTCACACTTGTTTGAAATCATCTTGTTTTGCCCCTAGCCGAACAATATATTATTTTTTGAACAAACCGATTTTTTTATTTTGAATCATTACACTAGATAATTATTTTTGAGTACATTATCTTGCGTTAACTCGTTTCTGCATTAATATTTCTTATCCCCTTTTTAATATGCTGCGCGGGTCTGATCAGACAAAAAACATGCTGAACCGACGCAGACGAAAACGCGCGACGAAGAGCTAGTAAACATATATTTTTTCGAAATCACGGAATTGAAAAATCATTTCAAAACAAAGACAATCTTCATGTACGAAATGAAGTTTACTTGATTTGTGGTTTTTTTTTCATCACGGGTTGCAAAGATCTTTATCTGTGATGTATAAAATAATAGTGAGGCAGAAAAGTGTTCGAACAATTTCATTCGCATGGTTTCAGGACTTGAGATGCTACTTCTTTCTCTGCCTCCCTTTGGTTCAACGTTGAAAGTGTTCTCTTTTATACGCATACTAGGGATTAGAGACGCGCGCTCAGGCGCGCGACCGGCTGCATTTTCGCGCTGCAGCGCTCCATCTTGAATTAAGTATAGACACCCCTACAGAACACATTATAATTCGGCATAAGTAGGAAATGGTGAAAAGCAAGAAATTTTTAGATTCAAAAATGAAGTACAAACAATAATGATTAATAAATCATAAATAATATTTATAAAATGCATTGCCCAAAATACTCAAAATTTTGTTTCAATAAGCCATCTTTGTATGACAAATATGTAGTTAAATAAACAATTGCAGTTTTACATACAAAAATGTTTTACATAAAAAATTTACTTTGAAGGAAAACGCGTCTCGCGAGTTCGTCTCATCGAAGAGTCATTTCTTATAAATTTTATAAAACATTTTGAAAAAATTTTCCGAAAACAAACCATGAAGCAACTTGTTAAGAGTTGTTTTCTCTATTCGTGGTTTATTTTTAATGCAGTTGTGGGTTGTTCTTTTCATCTAGCACCACATTAAAGTAAAACTCTTTCCGCGAGATTGTGTGATCGAAGAGTCATTACTTGTAAATTCTATACAAAAAACTGAACAAAAATTTCCGAAAACCGGAAACAAAGCAATTTGCTTAGAGTCGCTTCCTCTGCGCGTGGTTAAATTTTCATGCAGTTGTCGATCGTTCCTCTCATCCGCCGATCGAACGCTGGACCGGAAGCTGTGCTAAAAAATCTGAAACTAAATTTCCGAAAACCGGAAATGAAGCAACTTGCTTAGAGTCGCTTCCTCTGCGCGTGGTTAAATTGTCATGCAGTTGTCGATCGTTCCGCTCATCCGCCGATCGAACGCTGGACCGAAACCTGTGCTGAAAAATCTGAAACTAAATTTCCGAAAACCGGAAATGAAGCAACTTTCTTAGAGTCGCTTCCTCTGCGCGTGGTTGAATTTTCATGGAGTTGTCGATCGTTCCTCTCATCCGCCGGTCGAACGGTGGACCGGAAGCTGTGCTGAAAAATCTGAAAGTAAATTTCCGAAAACCGGAAATGAAGCAACTTGCTTAGAGTCGCTTCCTCTGCGCGTGGTTAAATTTTCATGGAGTTGTCGATCGTTCCTCTCATAAGCCGATCGAACGCTGGACCGGAAGCTGTGCTAAAAAATCTGAAACTAAATTTCCGAAAACCGGAAATGAAGCAACTTGCTTAGAGTCGCTTCCTCTGCCCGTGGTTAAATTTTCATGGAGTTGTCGATCGTTCCTCTCATCCGCCGATCGAACGCTAGACCGGAAGCTGTGCTGAAAAATCTGAAACTAAATTTCCGAAAACCGGAAATGAAGCAACTTGCTCAGAGTCGCTTCCTCTGCTCGTGGTTAAATTTTCATGGAGTTGTCTACCGTTCCTCTCATCCGCCGATCGAACGCTGGACCGGAAACTGTGCTAAAAAATCTGAAACTAAATTTCCGAAAACCGGAAATGAAGCAACTCGCTTAGAGTCGCTTCCTCTGCGCGTGGTTAAATTTTCATGGAGTTGTCGATCGTTCCTCTCATCCACCGATCGAACGCTATACCGGAAGCTGTGCTAAAAAATCTGAAACTAAATTTCCGAAAACCGGAAATGAAGCAACTTGCTTAGAGTCGCTTCCTCTGCGCGTGGTTAAATTTTCATGCAGTTGTCGATCGTTCCTCTCATCCGCCGATCGAACGCTGGACCAGAATCTGTGAAAAATCTGAAACTAAATTTCCGAAAACCGGAAATGAAGCAACTTGCTTAGAGTCGCTCCCTCTGCGCGTGGTTAAATTTTCATGGAGTTGTCAATCGTTCCTCTCATCCGCCGATGGAACGCGGGACCGGAAGTTGCCTCTGAAAAGTCTGAAACAAAATTTCCGAAAACCGGACATGAAGCAACTTGCTCAGAGTCGCTTCCTCTGCGCGTGGTTGAATTTTCATGGAGTTGTCGATCGTTCCTCTCATCCGCCGATCGAACGCTGGACCGGAAGCTGTGCTAAAAAATCTGAAACTAAATTTCCGAAAACCGGAAATGAAGCAACTCGCTTAGAGTCGCTTCCTCTGCGCGTGGTTAAATTTTCATGGAGTTGTCGATCGTTCCTCTCATCCACCGATCGAACGCTGGACCGGAAGCTGTGCTAAAAAATCTGAAACTAAATTTCCGAAAACCGGAAATGAAGCAACTTGCTTAGAGTGACTTCCTCTGCGCGTGGTTAAATTTTCATGCAGTTGTCGATCGTTCCTCTCATCCGCCGATCGAACGCTGGACCAGAATCTGTGAAAAATCTGAAACTAAATTTCCGAAAACCGGAAATGAAGCAACTTGCTTAGAGTCGCTTCCTCTGCGCGTGGTTAAATTTTTATGGAGTTGTCAATCGTTCCTCTCATCCGCCGATCGAACGCGGGACCGGAAGTTGCCTCTGAAAAGTCTGAAACAAAATTTCCGAAAACCGGACATGAAGCAACTTGCTCAGAGTCGCTTCCTCTGCGCGTGGTTGAATTTTCATGAAGTTGTCGATCGTTCCTCTCATCCGCCGATCGAACGCTGGACCGGAAGCTGTGCTAAAAAATCTGAAACTAAATTTCCGAAAACCGGAAATGAAGCAACTTTTGGTGGAGTTGTCGATCGTTCTTTTCATCTGCCACTACTTTGAACGGAAGTGCTTCTCGCGAGATCGTCCGATCGAAGAGTCATTTCTTGTAAATTTTATGAAACATTAGTGTGCAAGGGAGAAAGGGAGAAAAGTTTTCGCTTGAAAAAATGTGCAAGAAATGCTAGTTTAATTTATTCACTGTCATTCTCCCGGACTATCTCTCATTTTTTCTCAGTACAATATAAATTTAACTGTGAAATATAGCACTCTTGCTTACTTGATATGGATGATTTCTTTTTCACGGAATGAATTATCGTAGAATTATAACCTTTGCTAACCGCGATTAATGTCACAAGTCGACAACTGCCCAAAACAGTATAAAAAACCGCGCGAATACAGTCTCGCATGAATTTCGCGGCTACGCTCATCACCGACCAATCACGAAACGAATAATAAAACGACAACAAAGCATGCGATATTTCGATATTTCGATAATTTCGATCTATATCTCCTCATCAACTTTCTATAAGAAAGATGTCGGCTGCTCCGCTAAAAATGGTTTCTCACGCCGATCTTTCTCAAGAGATCCAACTTACTTCCTCTCAACCACGAAATGTCTTAGACATTATCATTTTTTACTGTGCAAGCCTGACACATGTGCTTCAACATGAACTACCATAGTTCTATTCATCGTCGGTACAACTCATCGTCCGCGCGAAAATAAAGAGGGAAGATAAAATAAAAATAAGACGTGAAGTATTGGGCTATCAGAGTAGAGCCAGTGAGGCATGCATGACAAACCGGCGGTTGACGTGAAATTCTGTGAAGATTGGGTTAACAAACGGAAAAGTAAATACAGTACAAAAAACATATGCTTTGATGATTCCCATTCGTTTAATTATTTTTCTTCAGAAAATTGACCGTTTCTTTTCCAACAGTTGAGGATTAAACGTATTGTTTTCACTTCTAATGCATGTGACCGAACCAAGCCAGATTTTCCGTACTCCAAATGCGACAGTTTGAAAAAAAAAATTCAATCCCTGACTGTCGTCCCGCGGATGCTCATGAAAAATGATATGGCACCATAGAAAACTGTATGATAGCCAGATATAAAAAAAGAAGTCGATTTTAAGTATTGAATGAAGAATCTTGGTTCCCTTCAGCATACTCGTTGTATTGAAACTTGTACGCTGCTTGCATTTCTAATACCAACTTTTCGATCTCGTGATGCGAATTTTCGAAACAGGTAAAAAGTAAAAAAAACGAGAAAACATACATTCATGTTACGACACATAAAAGGTAATCTTGTTCAACCTGCAGTACAGAAAAATCCGAAGAACCGTTTCGTGAAAATGTCCTAGGAAGAATTGAAAACTTCTTCAGCCCTGAAAGATTCGAAGCCCCTACGTGAAAGAACTGACAACCATTTACAGCCATTTCCCCCGTCCAGGCTAACTGAATGCCAAAGTGACATTTAGAAAGGATTTTTTTTACGCAACAATGGCTATGAATTCCGTGTGAGGTGGCGAAAGTAGCAATTGAAGACAATAGACAGCTTGAATATATACGAGTGTGTCTCGTTGAGAATGATTTTCGTAAAACCTGACGTAATAATTACAGCACACCACGATACACAATGCAAAGGGAGCAGTTTCCTTTTTTGAACAAAAGTGTATTGATAAGAAAGAAACTTAAGTTTTAACGGAAGAACAAGTTGGCAAAATGAATCTCCGTTGCGCGATTGCCGTTCAAAATATAAAACAAACGAGAAACGAATGAAAAAAGCACCGCAAAGCTTCGAGATAGCTGAACCGGAATCAGACAGGAATGGAAGATAGTTCCATGGTTAACCATATATATATACACGAGTTGTGAGTATCAATTACACGGATTCCCTCTCTTCCTCTACGTTCCCCTGCTGCCGTCCCTCGTTTCCAACCTCCTATTTAGTCACCAACCCCACAGTTTTCAGGAAACTCGCGGTAGTAAGTCAAGTCCGGGTGAGAAACAGCGGGGAAACTCGGTGCGAACAATGCCTGGAGGTCGGTGCTTTTCATTTGCATATGAATTGCCAGGATGGTTTTGGGAAGTTGAGGTGGGTGGGGAGTTTGAACGCCTGCGGAGGAGAGGAGACAGCTACAGTGGCACAGGTACCCAGGGACATTTTCGTTCGCAGAAGGGTAGGCGGAGAGTTAAAGCTATAGTATAAAAGGGGGGTTTGAGTATGGACTATGGAGCTTCGAACACGCTGTGTCGTTCGAGAGAATCTTCACCCCGGTAAAGCGGATGTGAAATGAGAGAGGGGGTGAAAGATCCTGGTAACAACCAGTCGTAATGCCACCTTCGTGGTTCGGTTTGCCTTGTCCACGATAGTACGTCGGGATAGTTCGAATTACTGCTCCCGAACCTCACTGCTGGCTCACAGTAGAAACGTTTCCTCGCAGAGATGTTGGTCCATTATACATCCAACTCTCTATCCCTCTCTCTCTCTATCTGTCTATTTAGATGCTCGCTTCCATCTTTATTCCTCCTCGTTACTTGAATTGCGTAGACATATCTGTAACTGAAGGATGAAACTAGAGAGGCAAGGATAGAGAAAGACGGTGAGACGTTCTTAAATTACAGCTTAATCAAAGCGCAATTACAATTCGAGATATAAGTTCATTGTCTCTCTCCCTCTCTCTCTCTCTCTCTGGAATTCTAATACCGGATGTTGGGATTCTACGTTTTCTGTTCTTCTTCCATATATTTCCGAACATCCTCTTTACATATTTTCTTTGCAGAAGATTTTCTTAGAGATAGAACAATATTTCTGGCAAGATTTTCATACGTTAAATTACATCAAAGTTTTATTATCGTAATTTTGGAATGACACACGTTGTATTCACTTGTGTAAAGACTGTATACATATGTATATGGTGTATAAAAGGCGAGACAGATAATAAATAGAATAGGATAGAGCCTCGCTCGTAAAGGTTGCAACGAGGTATCAAAGGCCAAAAACCAATTAACTCACCACTATAGGACATCCCACCTATTACACGCCAAGTCTCTCCTTTCTCTTCCTCCCTCTCTTTTCTCCCCACTTGATCATCCTTCTTTATCTTGACTTTAAATTTTCTTAGGCCTCGGAATCCGAGGCCAAAGAGGAAAAGACTATCGAGAAAGGTTACATAAAAATTCGTGGATTCATCATAATCAATTTTGTGATGATTTTTTATGAGATTTTAAATACTTTGGCTGTTTTAAATCCCATAGAAAATCATGATAAAATTAAAACTTTGCAATGAGTTGTTAAATAATCGAGTATTCCACAGAACATACCTCGAAATTTATAAGTTCTCGTTCAGACGAGCGTTGCGAGCGGCTTTTTGACCCGTGTGGATACTTCGCGTACCAACAGCGCAGAATTAACATCATAATTCATACATGCGCGAACATTTCATTGACCTGAGGAAAAAAAATTTCACTGATGAGAGTTTCGAGCAAAAATACTCAAAAAAAAAATTTCAAAGACAAATTCTGAAAAAATTCCAGGCGATCCAGTATAAAGGCACGGAACTTTTTGCATTTTTAATATTTTCTTTTAAAACCCACCGTTCTTGGGTTATTTCGATTTTTTCAAAATTTATCTCTTTTGCCAAAAAATGAATAACTTTACGAAAAAAAATTGCAAAATTTTTTAGAAAGATGAAGTTGGAGCTTCTGTATTCTATTTCAAGTTTTTCATAGTACAAAAAAAATGTCATTTAATTAGCGCCTGATTCACGATGGTCGAAAAAAGGTCGAAAAACGATCACGTACCAAAGTGCATCGAGTCATGAAAAAATCGAAAAAAATATTTTCAAATATTTATATTCAAAACGCCGCTTTGAAAATTCGAATATGTTTTTTTTGGCAGAGTTATCCAATTTTAAGTGTGGCAAGAAATATCGACTGGTCTATCCAAACTTTTGAGCGGTAGGGTAAACTTTTTTTATTAGAAGGATTAATGACGACATAAATTTGAAAAAAATCTTGACAAATTTTGAACAATATCAACATTTTTTGCCGTTAGTTTCAATACGCGGTTATATAAATAGTATATTACACTACAAGGGCAGAAAGTTTGACATTCCTGCACTGCGCGTGATGATGCCCGAGGCGAAGCCGAGGGACATCATAACGCGCAGTTCAGGGCTGTCAGACTTCTGCCCGTGTGGTGTATACTATTTTTCTTTATACCCCGTCGAAAGTACGATAGGTGTATGTTTCAATTTCGGACACGACGATCGCGGCACGAGCGAAGCGAGTGCCGTCGGTTTTGATGCCTGCCTCGACATTTGCAGCACGAGCGAAGCGAGTGCTGCTGGTCGGGGAGGCAGGCATCAAATCCATAAAAAAAAAACAAATCTAATTGCATTTAAAGAAAAAAATGAATTAAAACTTATAAAAGGTTATTTATTTTCATTTTGCACAAAATCTTATTGCGGTTTATTTGTTTCAGCATGAATAATAAAAATTTGCTTCTTCTGAACTTGATAGTGTCAATTGTACCAATCCACAGACTTCTTTGGAAATGTATCTGCCTGGATGATTACTTCTGCTTCCACATTAAATTTTGTCAACATCGCTTCTTCATCGATTGATTCGTCACTTGACGTCATTTCACTCATCTTGCTTCGCTTATTACAGTTACACTTACTTTTCCTTTTCACTTTTTAATTCACTGCAATTTTTAATATATATTTGAGGCAATTAAAACATTGATAATATTTGAATGATGAACTTTATTTATGTATAGAATAACTAAGGTTAATTATAATTGACTGACAGCAGTCGCGATGGTCTTATGGATGCAAAAATTTTTCTCTGCCGATGTCATATTAGGACCGAAAGAACGTACTTTCGACCGAGATATGAAGAAAAAGTTTTCGCGCCCACTGTCACAGAGGGCGAGCGTGTTTTTTTTTTACCAATGCAGGAATCTTGAACTTTCTGCCTCGAAATCCGGGCCGAAAGTGCGTACTTTCGACAGAGGTATGAAGAAAATTCCATTACTTTATCTAAAACAAAAAACTTATTGTAACTTGCTTTTTATCACAAAACGAGCTTACTTTTTTGTTTCTTGCTCGAAACCTGAAGAAATTTGTCTTGCTTTGAAATATATAGAGTTAGTTGGCTTGTCTTCTGAAATATATAGTAACCGAGGGACGCACCCTGGTAATCCCACCCAACATTATTACGCTGCATATAATTTATCACCGTAATCCACACTTTGGATACTTCTTTGTGTTTTTTTTAACACATCGTGACTCGTCCGTACACGTATTCCATGCTTTTTTCTATCCTTGGGTTTTTTTCGTAACTTACTGAGATTTTCAAAAATCCCATTAATTTATCTCTTTTACACCGGAAGCTTCTTTAATCTTTTTTTGTTCTTCGAAATTGTAAAAATTATAAACAACCTCGCTCATTTCCGACCTATCTTGCCGATACAATTTTTAAAATAGAACGTAAAAACATTTTTTTTTCCAAAAGAGTGCAAAGGCAAACAAACAACAATACTAAACAATGACTGATTGGAATGTTCAAACTGAAACTTCCACCATTTGAATGACTGGTTCGTTAGATTTTTAATCATTCGGCAAATTTTATTTCATTCTCCGTTGATTCTTAATTCTTCGTGAGAAAAATTAGAGGGAATGGTGAATTTAGTATTTATGTCGTTCTGTCAGAACCGACAAATCTTGGTTAAGTGAGATTTATTATCGGCGAGAACCAGGGAGCTGAGAAAAGAAAGAAAAAAGAAGAAAGTCTGAGCGAGATGGAAAACTGTGAGAAAACGACGACGTTCGGCGACTCCTTACACCCGGATGTGCTATTTTTCGCTTACAACGATTTTATTCTTTCCCTTTTCTCCCTCTCGCTCTCTCCCCCTCCATCTCTTTCCCTTCATCCATTTCTCTCGTTTTCTTATCGTTAGTAATGTATTTACAGTGATTTTGCCATTTTACCTCAAAAAGTCTCACAATTTAAATCCTGAACTCACCTAACACGCTAGAAATGTGTGTTTGTGCAAGGGGTTGCTTCTCCATCGAAGACTGCCAGCATTACCGCAATCTTAAAAACCGGTACCTTCTACGTGTCCTGTTTCAAGGATCCACCATATTATTTTTTCACTCTCTCCTTTCTCCTTCTCATCAAAACGCGATGAGAGAATTAAAAATATTATTTTTACGGAATGAATGATTTTTTAAAATGTCATATCGTAATTTTCAGGATCGTTCAATATACTTTATCATGATCGTAAAAATGGAGAAACTAATTTCTCGATTTATTGAAAATGGAGAAATTGTTTTCTGCATTGTCACTTACGATTCCTATTGAAACGTGTAACCCAGTTGTGTCAAAGTGTTTGTGCGTTAAAGTTTCGCTCGAATAAACACAATATCGTACAGCTTTTTTTTACTGGCAACATCTCTCTTTTTTTTTGTAATCCCATTTCACCGTTGAATAATTGGTATTTTCGTAACGTGATTGATATCTCCGAGAAATTGGGCAAACACAAGAATCTCTTTTTATCATGAGATCGGATTCGTCCACTTCCTGCCGTATATATACTATATAAAGATCACTCTTGCGTTCACAATTCAAACGGTTTTCGTTACTATCGTCCAACGATCAAGCAGTGAAGTTTAAAAGTATTTTTGAGTCCATTTTTTTAAGTGACATCTCATCTGTACGCTATGATTCTTCAAAAAAAGGTAGTGATAATAGTTTCAAGTCTCATCGGACTATGTTTTAAGTCGGACGTTACGAAATTATTAAAACGCAATAAAACTCAGAGAAGAAAATGTTGATCTTTGCAAAAACTAGTTTTTATTAAAAAGAAATCTCTGGAAAAGTTTACGCAGTTAATAATTTTCATTCCATGTGTACGTAAAAGTTTCGGAAAATATAGTAAAAAACTCCTTTGAACGTTAAAGAAAAAATAAATTGATATATTCATATGATACTTGAACGATTTTTCAATTATTATTAATTGATATTATTAATATTATTAAGCTGATTTATTAATTATTTCGTTTGTCGTTAGTTCGCGACCATCCTTTTCGTACAAATGTTGAGCTTCGTTAACATGGTGTATGCGGACGATCACGCTCATTCCTTTCAAAACTTTTATGGTCCAACTATCGGTAATGGTAAGGAAATTACGTGGAAGGACCAACATGGCAATCATCATGAGGATTACGTTGCTCATCCTCGTTACGAATATGCATATGGTATCGATGATCGTCATACCGGTGATTTTCATGGACAGAAAGAACACCGTGATGGTTCGTTCCTATAATCATCCAGCTTGTGGATCTACACTCTTTATAGGGGAAAAAGATTAATTTTAAATTTTAAACAGATATAATTGATAAATAGTAAACACAAATGAAAATCGATAATAAATAATGTGTAATGGAAAAATTGTCAAAAATAATGGGCAATATAAGGACTACGCACGAGTAATCCATTATTTGGAGTAAAGTTTGTTTATTTTAATCTGTACCGGCCGCAAGGGGATTAAAACTTTACTTTGGATTAAAGATGTCAAACTACAGGCATTGATGGAGATTTTATAATAGATTGAGGAATAAAATCTTGATTTTACTATAAAGTTTCTTTTAGATTTCAAAATAATTGATTACTTACGGGTACCCTTATAATAGTTACCCAAATCACAGATGATAGATGTTTGAAAATCGGTTTTATATTCGATGGTGTGAAAAATAATCGTTTATATCGTTGGGTATAATATATATTGTCAGGTTTTAATATTTGTAATTGATGATTCTTTTTTCGCTGCGATCAGGTCAAGACGTGAGGGGCGAGTACACCATTAAAGAGCCAACCGGAAATATCAGGACTGTCAAATATCAAGCAGACAAAACGGGATTCCACGCTCACGTGCACAACAGTGACGGACACTGATAAACATACGTCGATTGTGCGATTCATTAATCAATGAAACTATAGATGTATATTTATGATAAAAGGCCAAATACCAATTGAATTTTGAATAAAAGTGAAATTTTTCATCGGCTATTATTTCTTTCCATTTCCAGGAACACTGATCGACTTGTATCAATAAATTGTCGCACTTATATTTCAATTGTGTCTTCGACGGCTGTTCGAAATCAGTCAAACAGCGGTAATTTAATGGTAAATATGCTGCAAAAAAATGTAGTTTGCATTTCGTCATAATTTCTCACCAACTGTTTTATATCTTATGAATGAAAAATCTTCGAACAATCTGTTTCTTCAAACAAATCTTCGAACAAACCAGAGAGACTTGATTGCGGAATGAAACGAAAATTAAAAGGTAAAAGAAATTGACCCTGAGGTCTTCCAGCTTCCGAGTAAAAAATAAAGAATTAGTCTCAAGGGACACTCAACTGTCTCGAGTCGACTTCCTCTCCCGGTATGTTCTTTTTCCTTTCTCCTGTGGTAAATCTCAACAATGATTTCTTTCCCATATAGTATGCTTTGCACTGTTATATTCGATTTTCTCAATCTCATCCTGC
Organism: Heteropelma amictum; assembly: GCA_959613375.1. NCBI lineage: Eukaryota > Metazoa > Arthropoda > Insecta > Hymenoptera > Ichneumonidae > Heteropelma > Heteropelma amictum. The sequence continues at coordinate 17,915,937 of OY390721.1, forward strand.
TTTGGTCCATTCGATCCTCTCGTTTTTTTTCTTTCTATGACTCGCAGTTTACGCGAACGGATTCAATATCTCGGGTCGTAACGGTTACGATTTCTCGGAGGTTGTAATAAAAAATATGGACGAGCGAGTGGCTCAATGGGCTGATGTCGTACTAAAAATGAAAAAAAAACAGAGATAAAACAGAGACAAAAAGAGATAGTTGGAGAATCGATGAAAAGATAATATTCGATATTCATTTCATCAACATATATCAAATCCTATTATACAGTCGATGCTCTCCCTCGTTACCTTCTCTACTATCGCCTTCTGCACGTTAACCGAATTCGTGTCCATTTGTTAACTGTTTTGCTCCTTACTGCTCCCGGCTTCCTGTCCGTCTCTCTCTTTTTCTCTGTCTTTCCAAGTTTCGCTTCTTTTGCGTATGCGCGTGCTCAGGCAACTTGCAAGTGGTGGGGATAAGGAGAACGTAAACAGATCAGAACCCCGAGTAGTTAACGAAAGAGAGCGTCGACTGTAATTATCTAAATGTAATTATCGATTTGTTCATTTTTTCCCCCCGTATTTATTACGAAGAAGTAAAAAACGAAAACACCCAAACACTATTGTGGCTCACGCGCGAAAGGATATCGGGGTTGCGGAAAGATAATTCAGGATACACACGGAGCTAACGAATACTAGTGCGTAAAATTGTTACAAGCCCTGGAAGAATACGTCGGTGAGCAATCGAAAATTTCAGTTCATGTGAAAATTGAGTTTGCCTCGCACACATGACGTTCGCGTTCGTATCGACACGGTAGTTGTGATGCCATATGTACGTGCATACGAGAAATTCCGTGCTAAATCAATATATCATTTAGCACCGACTTTTTGGATTTTCTCAACATTTGTTTCTGTAATCGAATTTAAATTTGAAGAAAAAAAAATACTTGCACATATTCTCTGCTCCGAAAACTTCGAAAGAATTGCACGAATCAATGTGAAAGTTGAACAAATTCTGAAAGGATGTAATAGATCGATTTTATTTAAAAACTGCAACTAAATCGGCAAACTCACTGTGTCGACATTTTTCACCCTTATTGAGACAAAAATCTTGGAGAAAATTTGAGTGATGGCGAAAGCTGACCGGATTTCACGTGAAGTGGACCATATATCTGTGTATGCTATACGATATATATGAAAAATATATGTATATATCACAATAGATAGGTCGGTTAGTTTGTCGAACGCGTCGATTCGGAGGAAAACAGTCAGGCGCCCGACGGTTTTATGGTAGAATCATTGTCAAGCCTGCGGCGTTGGTGGCGATGGTCCACAAGCGTGCCAGCAGGCGCGAGAAACCAGTTCGAGGATCTCTGCCCCAGATCAGTCCTATTTCCGTCGCTTTTATCCTCGTACCCGAACAAATCATCCCCCTGGTATGTTCAGCGGTTCACTGTCTCTCCTTTTTTTCTGTCCCGCTACTACTCTTTTCCGGGATCAAAAAGTGACGCAACAAAAAGGCCTAACTAGTACAATTTAAGCTTCGGAATGTCCTGAATAACATGCGAAAAAAAAGTTGGCATTTTCCCTTCGTTTTGTTGAAACTTTCGTTTATGAGCTATGAATATAATAATTGAGTAATAAAATGAATGAGGATGACCAATCTTTTTTTATAACCGGCTAAGTGAATTAATGCGGTGATAAGAATAATTTTTCTGAGGGTACATCGAAATCACCGGGAAGGTATTGAAAAATCATGGATTCTAATCTAATCTGATTTCATCCTTGAATATACACCAGAGACAAAACGTACGTAAAGATACCGAGGAATGGATTGTACACTTTATTAAATAAAACTCTCATGTTCATTCATGGCAGCTTTAAAGTTTTTTCTATTCGTTTAATATCGTTAAATCGTTGAGTGCAGGCGGGAAACGGGATTAGAGTACGTGCAAATCGTACAAGAGTATAAGGGACAGAAAAATTGACTAAAAAAATAGAATAATATCCATGGAAGAGATGAACGCGAGTTGCTCCAATATTGTCACACATGGATAATTTCGTGTCCAAGGTGTGGTACAGACATGATCATGAAATTAAAAAAGGACGCAGCTGTTTAATTTGTATAGGTTTCATCATGCTTTTCATTGACATAGTTTTTTCATGAAAATCAGATCATTTCAGGAATTTTTTACATTTTTGAAAGTTTGAATTGTTATTTCATGCTGATTTTTCATGAAAATCTTCATGTATCTGATATATCGTATTTGCGACTAGATCAAATGTCCTTCGCTCTTTTTTAAGACAACTTTTTCAATGCTCCTAATATACGCTGCAATTAGATTAAGAGAGAAGTGGAAAAAAGTGGAAAAGTCAAAAACGTGAAATTAAGATAGAAATGAAATGAATTTTTTCTTGCAGAACTCAAGTGTTGAGGTCGTAGTTATATTTTTCCTTTATGGGCTTAACCCATTAATACTCAAGCCGAATTAGTGCTAAATAGAATCAAACTAACTATTGGGTTGATGACATAGCTTAAAAATAATTTGTCCGTGTTTTTTTTTCCTAGCGATTCCAATTGTTTATAAAAAGTTATTTGAACAGATTCACAACATTTTTGTCTTTTTGAGAAACGAATAGCGTCATTCGATTCTACGGGGGGGGGGGGGGGGGGAGAATGGAGTAAAAAGATATAGCGTTTCTTTCGTCAGACGCTTCTTTGTTGCTGTAAATTCGCTGTAGACAATTTCAACCTGAGAAGTGCTGTGCTGACCCTGCTATATCACAAACCGAATCTGAGCTAGATTGCCTTAAACTAACGATTGGGTTGACGACTTAACTTAAAAAGAATGTACCCGTGTTTTTTCTTTTTGCATTTCCAATTATTTATAAAAAATTATTTAAACAAGTCCACAAAAGTTTCGTATTTTCGAAAAACGAATAGCGCCACTCGATTCTATGGGAAAAATCATATGAAAATCTGCTTGGCATTTTTTAGTAAAACCATTCCTAATGGTTTTGCGCAATCTGTCCTGAAGAAATCTGCATTCTCTTACAAGAATTCATTTTATTATTTACAATTGTACACCATTAAAAGTGTGACAAAAAACGTTACATAGTTTTTTTCCCTGTAGAACTAAATGACGCTGTTCATTTTTGAAAAGGACAACATTTTTGTGAATTTATTCAAATAATTTTTTACAAACAATCGGTAATGTCAAACGAAAAAACACGAGCACATTATTTTAGAGCTATGTCATCAACCCAATCGTTAGTTTGAGGCTATCTAGCACAGATTCGGCTTGGGTATTAATGGGTTAATGTGATCTATAAATTTATATGAAGTTCAAGTTTACACAGAAATACAAATGTTACGAATAGGCAAAAGAGTGTTGTATTGATAAATTTATGACATACAAAATCATACTTTCGTTGCCTTTACTTTACTTTTTTTTAAATATTTTCTATCATCGTCACAGAAGATTCTTATTTTTGCAAGATTAAATAATGGACTATACATGTAATCTTGAATGTCTGTGGCTATCATCTCGGGGGATTTACCGAGGCGATCTCTGAAGTAGGTACAAGCATACATGTTCCTAAATGTACGTGTGTACGTTACGTGTACACAATAACAGGGGAGAAAACAATATAAGTGATGCATAAATTTATGTATTTGTTATGAACCAGTGGAATGAAGAAAATCGATGCGTGTTGAAAGCAGATGAGAAAACAAAAATGATATTGCGAACTAAATGAAATTTGCGGTGAAATTTTGAAATTTCTATAAATATACACATATACAAAAAATAGCACATGACTTGTTACGAAACCGTATGTAATATTACTTGCATCAGTCTCAACTTAGTGTTCTTTATTTCAGGAAATGTTAAAAAACGCTAAAACGTGTGCTGGTCTTCGTCAAGGGATCTGTGGCAAACGTGAGTTGGAGCGTATGGAAAACATTGCAGCTTTTGCCAAGTCATGTACATACAAAGTTACGTGAGTAAAAACAAATGAAACACCAAACGTTGACTCATGGCATGATATGGAGAAATAAAGAAAGAGAGGCAGAGAAAGAGAGTATACTTTTCTTCAACTTTTTTTCGCCAACATATTTTTTACATGAAACAGAAATAAAATGTTGCCGGGTTGGAGTTTTGTTGCGGAAAATTATTCGATCAAAAGAAAAAGCCTGTGTAGCAGTAATTTTATATTGCGGAATTATCCATTACGAGAATGAATTTTGTGATCAGCAAAAAATTGTAATACGGTTCTTTGTCGATTAAAGAAACTTTGTGAATTTTACATTTCAATCGTTGGGACGCAATAAAAGAAATCAGATTTGTAAATCCGTGGATCGCAGAATATTTTCGGGAATATTTATGACGCAAAATGACAAATAAACCATTGGAAAAAAAGGTTTTTAGCTTCAAAACACCCCTATATAATATAGCATTAATCATTCAATAAACATGCATTCGTGCCATAACGTAAGAGTCATTCATATTATAACCCAAGGTTTTTTTCTAATTTTCCTCAATTTCTTGTCCCATTCTGTTTTATCCACTTTGTTTTCGGCCTTCCGTTATTCAAAACAAAATGGAAGTGGCAAAAGATCGAAGCTGGGCAGCATTTTTAGCGTACACACAAACAACTTTCTCGTACCTTTGCGTACTTTGGGGAAGACATTATTGAAGCAGCACTTTTGTCCACGTTACGTATCTAGAAACGCGGTAGCGTCTCGACACCAAGTAATTAAAAAAAAAAAAATTGAAGTATTTTCAAGATACTCTTATACCTTCGTGTATCATATGAATTCAAACATCGTGCTACAACGACTCTGCTGTTACAGTTTTTTTATAAAACCTATCCTCGAACCTTTCCAAGACCCCATTACTTACCTACTTTAATTGCTGCTTGGAAATTAAATTCTCTAGTACATCAAAATTAACGAACTCGGAAGGTTTAACGTCGGGAGAATTTCTTCCTACATAATGTACTACTACCCTATAATTATCTGAAATAAAACCTCTACATATTGCATTCAATAGTTTCCGGTATTGCCCCTCGTTTACTCGTTTCTTGTAATAGAGGATAATGATTCTCATGAAAATTGAATTAGCAATATGGTTGAGTGGGGTGAAAGACTCTACAGCCTTGACGGACCGTCTAGTCGTCAAGAAACCGTCAAGATGGAACATAAAGTAACTCTGAAAGGAGCGGTCAATTTTACAAAATTGAGTGTTCGCCTTTCATGCACTTGGCCCCCGCCGAGACTTTTAACACAGTGGCAAAATTTCAAGGACGATTTAATTTGGTGTATCTCCATTGTGAGCGTTTTCTGTCTGTTAATTCCACTGATAAAATCGATACCCGTATACCGTTCGAATTCTGTCATTCTAACGCAGACGGGCTGTTTTTGTTCAGCGTGCGTCGTAATTCTTACGAAAACTTTTATAACACGAATACATCGAACAAAACTGCAGGTAGGATTGGAAATAGTATTAGCTAACTGGACAGGTTACTATAAAGATTAAAATTTCAATGTTTCGTCATGCACTTGCACCTTATTTTTACGCAAGGTTTTGGTTCACGAGTTGGAGGAATTTATAAAAAATCCTCGGCCTCACGAGGAGCAACTTCTTCAGACTTACATCGACAGGTGTTGGATATTTCACGCTTTCATAACGTTCATGAATTATTTAGCGAGTATTATGATAATCTTTGGTCCATTCGTCTTTCCTGATCAACCAATGCCAACGGCTGCGATTTATCCATTTTCCATCGATTCTGGTATCGCTATGTACCTCATGTTCGTACATCAATGCTTCATAGGATTACAAACATCTGCGGCTCTCACGGTCGATTGTCAAGTGGCAATGATGATGTGGTTCGCTGGGGCTAGGATGGAAATATTTGCAAAGGAGATCAGAGACGGCTTCAGTGATAATGATTTTTGTCTACTTGTTAGAAAGCATCAGAAACTGTTGACGTACACCATTCAAGTATCCGAAGTAATGAGCTATATAGCGCTGATCACAATCTGCGTCTGCGGAGTGGCATCGGTCATGTGTTGCATGCAATTTGTCGGAGTGAGTATAATCGAATGAATTCCGTGTTTATTATTGTGGTGTGAATTTTTAATTGAAGACAAAAGGCTTGCTATTCCTGATGAAGAATCAACCGTTAATGGTGAAAATGCAATTCGCCCCAGTGACAATGGTTGCTCTGATTAATTTACTGGTCTGTGCTTGGCCAACAGAAAATGCGATCAGTATGGTGAGTGTGATTCGATGTGAACTTTTCATTTAAGCAAATACGCCCATTACTTTCTAGTTCAGATGTGAATGTTCCAACTTTCTGCACCTTATCATGATTTTGAAAAAAAATACCTTTACCACGTACTGATGATGGATAAAAAATTCCAACTTTGCTAATCTATCCTACCCGCCATCGATAATTAATTTGTTTGACACAGTTATTAGATTTGTTGCGCAGTGAAAGGTGAAAGGTTGTTTGTAAAATGTGCCTTCAAAACCACCACTTTTTGGGGAACCTGTCTTCATTTTTTTTCAACATATCCGCGACGCACATTTCTTTAAATACTTGTCTATGTAAACGGTTTTGATCTTTTCTGAAAAAAAAAATTCGAATTTTATTTTTCAACTCGAAACATTGGGTCTTTTTTGTTCATGAATTAATTACTTTAGAATAAGATTAAAAGGGTATTGCCACATTACCCGCGCAAAACTTCCTTATTTCGGCGGGATTTTTTTCCGAACCGACATATCGCTAAAACTACGGAAATACCTGCAACACTACGGCAATACAAAACCTCTGCACTAGATTTTTTTAGGCCAAAGTGATTTCTGCGGATACGCTGTTTTGAAAAAAAAATCACATTGCAAGAGTTGAGAAAGGTGAGTATGTATTTCATAGAATATATTTTAATTTACCTTATTATTTCTGTATTCAAAAACCAACTGTGTTGGTTCTTCACTTCATAATTTGATAGTCGTCCAAGTGTTAATAAATAAATATCCGGCACATTCGAGGTTACGTCAAAAGGGTATGTACTTTCATGGAAGGACCATTAGTTTCAGTATTGTTTTTCAAAATCATGACATTGTTTATTAGCGCAAGAATGAGTTACCTCCCGTAGTTATTGAGACATTTCCGTTTATTGTAGTTTGAAATAAAATTCTTAAAAAATCCTATCCATGAAATTATGAATTACAGCTGTCATAAGTACATGACGCATTTCACTTTAGTGTGGGTAAAGTTTTGGGGAAAAAATACTGTACCAAAGAAAAATGTTTGGGTTTACCAACCATCCCTTTTCTATCTAACTGTCCAAAAACCTATTTGTTGTCAACAAAAAAGACTCTAACTATATGTATAATAACGTGTTAACATAAATTGGCTCACAAAATAGCAGAAGATGGCATACTGAAACAAACTTAAGGCTTTTCCACTTACAGTGCGGTTTAATCGGCACAGCCATATATGAGACCCAGTGGGTCAACATGTCACGGAAATCCAGAAGAGACATGATTTTGATTTTACAACGTTCTCAACGACCGGTTAAAGTCTCCATAGGTGGATTTCTTCCTGCTCTTTCATTGCAATTTTATGGCTCAGTATGCAATAATAATTTGTCAATTCACACTATTTTATGTTTGTCGTCATCATCACATGTCTTAATTTCACAATATTTTCTCGCAAGTTTCTGTCAGGTGTATTCTCCTACTTTACTACGATTCGTATTCTCATTATGTCCGATGGGGACATAATCGACCAGAGGTCGACCAGATGATAGTCAACTAAAACTGTTTTCATGAATAAATAATCGTAGCTAATTCATTCAATCCGTTTTATTCCAATCAATTTTTTTTCAGAAATTATTTTATTATAACACTGAACGCAACAAAAGTAGGATTTAATTTTCTGTAAATTATTTAATGTTTGATTATTCATCATCTCCTGCTTTTTGTGATAAGGAGAAGGATCAGTTTATAAAATGGAGGACAATGTGAAAATTTTGGAGACTCACGAGATGCAAATTTTCCAGAATAATTTCAACAGGTGTTAAATATTTTACGGTGCCATAACGTTAATAAATTATGCCAGAAGTATTGGTGATAATTTCTGATCCATTCATACTTACTAACCAACAAATGCCTACAAATGCGATCCATCCGCTTTCCATCGATTCTGATATCTTTATGTACTTCGTGTTCATTCATAAAAGCTGCATAGGATCGAATACTTCCGCAGCTTTCTCAGACGATTGCCAAATGGCACTCACAAAGTCGTTTACTGGTGCGAGACTTGAAATTTTTTCTTTCTTTCAGTTTTTTTTATAAAATTTAGAAGATATGACTTTTCGATCAGCCGATCTCGCGAGAAGCGTTTTCCTTCAAAGTAGTGGGAGATGGAAAGAACGATCGCCAACTTCATTAAAATTTAACCACGCAGAGAGAAAACAACTCTAAACAAGATGCTTCATGTCCGGTTTTCGGAAATTTTTGTTCAGTTTTTTCATAGAATTTTGAAGATATGACTTTTCGATTACGAATTACGCAATTACGAAAACATGTCGCTACGAAATGTATTAATCTTAATCTCACAGATGGTCAGGTTACCGACCTTGCTGACCATTTGGGACACGTCTCATAAATTCATAAAAAGATGTATCAACAATTTGTAGTTGCAAAAGATATCGTGAAAATGACGAAAATATTTAAAAAGAGGTGCACAAGGTTTCAGCGATTCTTCGGACGTCTCTTGCAACAGGAAAGAAAACGCTTCTATCGACGATACAAATAGTGAGTTTTCTCATAGAAGCAATCGAAACAGCCTAAATCGTTCTGTTTCTGCACCGAAGCGATGGTCTCGAGTCGAAAAAACCACGGTGTTCGCGGCGTTTAAAGAGCAATTAGCCACGGGAAAGCTTCTGTCGGATAAAGCACTTGAAAAAGTTATCGGCGATAACGAATGCTTAAAAGGGCGAACTATGTCGCAGCTCCGTACGTGGCTGCATACGCGAATTAAAAAGAAAGATTTTTAATAAATGAAAAAATAAAAATATTTTGAACTAAAGCTTTATCCAAAATTTATATGTATCAACAATGTTCTATTCTAATAAAAACAAAATAAAAAGAAAGATGTTTAATAAACAGGAATATTTCAAGGTCCTGAACTAAAATTTAATCGAACACTCTATGTATTAACTCTATCGTTTTCTAATAAAAACACTAAAATATATTCATGAGCTTTGTTTTTTTTTTCTTTTAGAATATGCCATAGAAACTACAATGGTCTTATATAACAATAATTTGTTCAATTCTAGAATTCAACATTCCTCCATTATCGGAAGGAACAAACGGACTTAAGTCGAGCATTTAATTTTTTTTCGAAAAAAAGTAAATTTTTCAGAAACCATTTTTTTATTTTTCAAGGTCTTAAACATATGCGTCCAAAGTTTTAATTGGAAATTCGTTAAATTGGCGAAGTTGTAGAGGATTTTGTACCTGCCGACCCGCTCGTGATTGGGGGCGTGGGAGTGGTCGGAGCAATATAAGTGAGTGTGATTCGTGAATACATCAGCGACAGGGATACAAAAATAATTAAAACTACGTTGGACGACAATTCTTGTGGTGACGACTCGAGTGTAATGATGAAAAAATGCGTAGAGCACGGTGGGAAGCGAATGCGCTACAGACTAAAGAATCTCAAGAAACACCGATAAAACTTGGTAGAAAGGGAAAATGATGAATAAATGAAAAAGCCCAGACATTTGTACTGTCCAGCAAAGTTGGTGGAAATGTCGCAGGGGCGAGGCTGAAGGAACTCTGGACGTATTCGATCACCGACGAAACCCCACTTTATAAGTCTTTACTTTATGTTTAAAATGTCATTAAGACGATGTTGTTATATCCTCGAAACCTCGAAAACGAAAAAGACTCTCACGCAAAAACTACCAATCCGATCGGTTTGAGAGTCGTTGTGAGAATTTAGTGTCAGCACGGGACTGACGATTTTTTAATTTCGAAATATTGCAAGAAACATTTTTAGTAGAGTAAAAAAAATGTCAAAATTGCTAAATTCTACAATCGTCAGTAACTCCATATGCTATGTCACTAAATACTCGCAACAAATTTCAAACCGATCCGATTTACAGATTACGCCTGAGAATTTTTCCAAATTTCGATGGACGAGTATAACACAATCGCCTTAAGCCAATTTACGACGAATTATCATTCAGAAACAGAAATTAAATACCTACACACCGTGAATTGAGAACGATCGAAATTGCTGCTTACATGGCAGCAGGCATTTTCAATTAAGGGTTTCATGCAATTTTATTTATAATGACAACAATAGGAATCGTCATCGAGTCATAAACATCGATAGTCGCTGCCGCGCGATGCGCACATCGTCTCCAATAGAGGTTTGACAGACGCGACCTCAGGACAACCAGGGAGGCTCGCACAACAAGCATAAACGAAGCATTATCTCTAAAAGAGTTGGCATAGGAGGCGTAGCAGATTGGGATACATCCGTGAACGGTACTTGAAACCTTAAACGCATTTTTTTCGAAACAACATTATCCCGACTGATCATCATAATAATTAGAACATTATTAAACCGATCAACTTGAAATTCGAATATCATGTCGAGAGAACATAATAAAAATGTTTTTTTTTTTACCAAAAGCTCGTGCATTTTAATTCAAAATCGGTATTTTAAGTTTAAAAAGTTGCCATATCCTCAATTTTCGGAAAAAAAAAGTTTTATTTCGATAAAGAATGGCTACACGTCTACAATAGAGTGAGATGCTATTTTTTTCAGATTACTGAAAAGACAAAAATCGTGGCAAGAAGCAACAACACGGATTTTTTCGGAACGAGTTTGAGAGGCGCTCTTTTGCCAAAAACTATTTGTAACTTTTTTTTGTAAAAATATAAGAGTGCAATAAAAATACATACATTTAGTACATACAAAAATACAATACAATTTTTCTCGAGAAAATCCCAAAAAGCGGTCATTTATAATTAAGAAAAATTAAAATCCTCGTCTCAACATACGTCTATTTTTTCGATCATTTTTTCTACATATCAAACCGGAAACATTTCTGAACGTTGTAGAAGAATTATTTTTGTTCTATTCAGTTTTACATTTGATCTTGATTCGCCACGATACGTATGCATATCCGGTGATAAAACACGAAGGATATGGTTATCGGCCTCGACGAGATGAAAAGTTTCTCTCTCAACTCCCATACGCTCTCGACGTTTTTTTGTAAAAAAAAGAGAGAAATAAAATGCGAGCATATATCCACGAGATCAACCGGAAACTGGTCCGACATGACGAGAGGTACCTCCCTCGTATATTTCATCGAGATAAATGGGGTAATATCGTTTTCAGAGTTCGCAGTATAGACCGGATTATGTTTTGCGAAAGAGCAATCATTTGTTTTCTACTCGAGGTTTTGTTATCGCATGATTTTCTGGGTATACGCGGCTTTTCAGTTGGGCGGACATAAATATATTTAATCCACGAATGTAGAATATGATTCCGGATCGTCGTATCATTCGCCATCATGATCATTCGCGAGTCCTGCTAAAAATATATAACATATTTGAAGCTCGGTTCTCCAAAATTTTCCGAGTGCAGCGATAACTCGTCAAGTACGTCTGTAAGAATTAAAAAACTTTTCGTGTGAACTTTTATCAATTAAATTTGTTTGTTATATGACATTTTGCTTTCAAGTTTATTTTTTTTTATTAAATTTTTATTCATTTATTTAAATATTCAGTTCTATAAACATGCCTGAACTTGGCCGATGTAACTGATAATTTATTATTTGTTAGCTTTTTGCGACATTACAATAATATACAAACGTTAGATTTTTTTTGTGGAGTTTGTATCTTCCCGAAACTCACAGATTTATTTGTAATCTAGAACGAATCTTTTTTCCTATCATATTTATGTACATACCTTTTCTTTTCGTCATTTCGTTTAATTCCGCTATATACATCAAATCCTCAATTACGCCACGATCTTCAAACGTGGCTTGATCGTAAATTCCCGCCCAACGTATCCACGATCGGAAGATTTTGAAGTTTTTATCGCGCAGATAAGGCAACAACGGCTGATACGCATGTGGCTTTATCAGTTTCAGTTTCGATGATAATGTGACAAGAGAATAACGCTTGTGCGGGCGCATTCCCATTTATCGTTAAATTTATATGATCTTGTCGGATGTGGCAAAAACTCGTGATTACTCGTGCTCAGCGTTCTGCCGTTCGAGTTTTCTGACAGTGCCACAGTTAGAGGAGAACGCCTCAACATGCTTTCATTTATTCACTTCCTTGTTTGTGCGATACTCGTGACTCTTTGCTATGCTGACGAGACAATCTCGACGACGCAGGTACAAAAATTTAATATTTTCAAAACTAATCATAATAACAAGGATAACGACAGTAATAAAAATAATAATAAACGACGTGGAGTCATTTTGTAATAAGCAGAAAACACATCTCGTAGTATAAGCATTTACGAAAATTGTTTCAACTTTAACGAACGTTTTATCGAATGAAGCGATCGAAACAGTCAATTAAATGTCGATGCAACTACATTTATCCGATGCTATATCTGCTTACTCTACCTTGAGTGCAATTGTCGTGCAATTGTCAAAATTGTCATCAATTTTTTTATAAACAAAAAACATACATACAAATCAAATTTTACCGCAGACTCTGTTGGCTTACGATATCAATGCCCCACCTTACTTCCATCTTTTTATCCGCTAACGAGCCAAGTTTCTTCGCGAAAAGAAAGAAAAAATGGAGACAAAAAAGAAGGTACCTTATGGGAAAGAGACTTTCGCGAGGGAGGTGAAGAAAAAAGCTCCACGTACAGCTCGATGAAATTTTTAACAAGAATCTTCTAGAAAATTATATTCTCTTACGTTCGCCGTTTTTTTTTCTGAGGTGAAAAAAAAGATAGGAAGTATCGGAAAATTCTATCTGGAACAGGGTTGTCTAGTCCGATATTCATCAAGATTTCTTTTCACAGCTATTTTGTCCACTGTTTTTCGCGCAACTCAAGTTCCAGTTCATCCTTTATTTTTAATGAACGAAACGGTAACTAGCTGCATAACGAAGGGTATTCATAAACTTTGAGAGGCTCGTTATATCAGAGAATTTATCAGCTTTTGTAACGTCTCACCTTTTTTTTTCCTTTACTGCTGATCGATATTTTTTTATCTCCATGTCTTCCCCTCTATCTCCTTTTATTCTTTACCGTACGGTTCTACCCAGGTGTAACGATAACGTTCTTGAAAAATTCACTCGAGTCTCATCTCTCGTGAAATTGGCAATATTTTTTCAATGACTAAACTCGAAAAAAAGTGGATAAAATGTTCATTCCCGTTACATCGCTTGGTTGAACAATAACTAGTTTTGACTTTTTCCTTTTCTTCCTCCCAATGGAATTTTACGCGTCAATTTTCGCTTCCACATTTATTGCAGGAACCGAAGGTTTTGAGGGAAGGTTCGGTCCTAGAAATTGCCATCATACTCACGGGAATTCTCGCTGCGGCGACCATGTCCATCATTTTCGTTCTCGTACCGACGATTATTTATCAGTGAGTAGAATAAAAATAAAAATAAAATGGCAACCATTTTTTTTTCATTCACAATTTTTATTATTCATTGCCGGTTGTGTTTGATTTCTCTGAAAAAAAACAGAAGAAAAAGATATCGTGATAAAAATCAATGATTTACTACAAATCCCGATATAAAACGAAATCTTTTTTTAAACTGTAAATAACTGCTGGATTTAAAAAAAAAGTTGTATGTCACATAAAACTTTTATTCATTGACGTCTGTTAATGAGCATTTTTTAACAATAAATTTAAGAATGCTTAACCGTGGCCGTAGCTGAAGGGATTGGTTATTTCTAATCAATAGGAAAATAATTATCTGTGCATCAAGTATTGTCTCGAAATATATCCTTAATTTAATAATTAATTAATTATATTTTTAACATGTCAAAAAACAGCTGAAACGAATTCCTTGTAGAGAGTCGCGTTAGTAACTCTTGATATGTTATCAATTTTGTAACGAAAATGTTGAAATAATTATACTAGGTTATACATCTATAATATACTTTGTACTTTATTTCTCTCTCGTTTTCTCTGGGGTATAAGCTTGATTTTTGCCATGAATAAATTAGCGTATACGCGTCTTTGTTTAAGTTCGGACTCTCTTCTAAGGTATTACGTTCAAGAGATTGAGATAAGTAGGGCTAGATCTTTGTATTTTCTCAGAAAGTAAAAAACAAAGATATTGGAATATGTAAAGAATAGAAAGGAAAGAGCAAAGTGGAGGCAGATGAGTCGAGAATGCTGGGACGAAATGGCACGATAAAGTCTTAACGTTTTCCGATTACGCGTAACTTGAAGAGATAAAAGTGGAAAAATTATAGTGAATAAAAAAGGGAACAAAATTAGTGAGTGAAAAAATTTTTATATCAATTTTAGGGGGATAGAGGATGGCCAGATATTTTTTTTCAAACGGAATAGTCAGCAGTTGATCAGAAATATGTTCGAAATAGATTTTGAAAATAATAAATTACTGTAATGAAGTTGCACGATATAATTAATTATCTGCTTAGAAGAGTTATCACGATATATATACAATATATATTATATACTTGTATGATATCATACAGATGATAAAAATAAGGGGTGATATTTTCTGAAGCACACACTCGGTCAAGGGGTTGAAAACAACTACCAATGTAGTAAAATCTCATTTCTGTCTGATCATGAACTCGAACAAACGTAACAACTTTGACAAAAGAATCTGAACAGATTCCAGACGCAATGAAAACTTGTTAAACCATCCTCGTATTGTTGAACATGTACCAGACTATTTTTTTCATTTACTTGCAGCAACTACAGCAGCAAAAAAGAGATCGAAACGTCACCAGCTGCAATTCATCAATAAAAAACAATGAAAAGAATTTCATCAATACGAAAGATTCTGGACGATCGTTAAAAGTCAATGGAACATTGAACAAGTAATGTTTGAAATAAAGAGAAAATAAAAACATAAACAAAACAGTGGATTCTTCGAAATCCTCACGATTAATATTTGCAGTATGATTTGCAAAATACGTCACTATTATTTGGATTCCACGACCTGTTAATGAACCCTTGCCGCAATTAAGGACGTACACTATGTCAAGTTGGTATATAAATATTATTATTCCTCAAAGTCGTCAATTGACCGAATTTCGTTAAAGCTATGATTATTTCCAAATTACTTATAGAGATATCCATTTTAGCTACATGGGTATTTTAATAAATGATGTATTGATAGCTTATATAACTTTACCTGCTATACTTCACAACCGGTAATCCTAATGGAGCGCTGCTCAGTTTATCTCGTTTTCTTTGGTGTTTCAGCTAACGTTAGAGTATATGAACTATCAATGAATCCCGTTTATGAGCAATGACACTGCGTTTTTTTTGTGGAATTTCGGTTCTGTCCAACATCTCATAATCGTGATGTATTGTTTTATTTTTCTTTGTCTTTGCCACAAGTCAGTGCATTTTGAAATACAGAAACGCAAAGAGCTGCATTTTCTCATATACTCGTTGCCTCATCGAAAATGTTTTTCTACAAAATGTATAAAATTTAGGGAACAGCTTCAGACAGTTAATGCACGATCACACATTGAATTCTAGTACCATTCACAGCTTAGATTCAAAAAAGCTTATAAATGATCGTAACTTCTGTGGACTCATAGGTGAAACGAATCATGTAAATATTGTAATAATCAATATTGTTCATGCTCGTACATGTCTGGTTGCCGCGATGGAACTTTTATAATGTAATATGTGCAAAAATTTATTAACCACATAAGAGCCGAGAAGGTTCAATGACAGATGAATATAAGTAATAATAACATCATATAATAGATATAATATTTTCCGTCTGACATATTTCGAATGTTCTGCAAGTTATACGAGTTTTTGCATATTGACTGATGAACTTCCTTTTCATATCACTTGCGGTGAAACTGCGAGTTTCAATGTCTGTTTATCTAGCCGAAATGGGCGAATTTTAGTCCGACGTGAAGTAGCGCAGAAAACATTCAATTTCTCACTTCATTTCATCCCGGCCAAAGTTGCATTTGTTTATTATAAACCTCGCAATATTCGTGCTGTTCAGAACATCGACTAATCTGATTTTCGCTGCGCTATCGTCTCGAATGGTCTTCGTTTCTAACCAAACAATCTACTATTTACTATTTACCGTGTGACACAACTAAGTTGACATAAATCTGTCGATTCTTTCTATCAAATTATCGGTGATACTTCATATTCTTTCACAGTGCGGAAAATACGGAAATCTAGCATAAAATTGCCAAAAGTTAGACATTTATTTTTATCGATAGTATTTTCAGGTAATACATCGTTAATATACTCGGTAATTCACAAATTCGTTGCCGTTGACACCGTCGAAAGTAGATGGCTTTGAATTGACACAAACAGACAAAAATTCCCTAACGAATCGGGAATCGCTTCTCTGCCGGAAAACATTAATAAACTGGCAGCGGGTTTATAGACATTTACTATATGGTGCATATAATATATATATATGTTATTTGTGTAGAATGTGGACGAGACAGAGACGTTTTCGTTTTCTCTTCTTCTCTTGGTTCAAATTCTCCGGTCTCATATTACCCTTAAATTAATGATCACAAAGAGGTTGTTTATCGGAGAAGAAAATCTACATCCTGTGTTTTTCCAATTCTACTCAGTCGATCCAGATTAAACAAAAAACTTATGTTTGCTAAATCATGATGGTAGAAAAATATAATCATGATTCGGGAAATCGATTCTTGAAACGCAAGTGTGAATTTCGTCACTGTTATTAAATTTATATGACATTTTTTAAATATATTTCTGTCATTTTATATTCTAAATTGAATTTTTTCTTCAGAAACTATCTGTCAGGCAGACTCCAAAAAGAAAACATTTCTCTTTTTTCAACATACTTTGGAACTACGTTGATCGATTTTTTAACGGATAATTATTGTTTATTCCTCATGAGTGAAAAGGGAAGAAAAGAAAATTACTTATCTTATCCACCTTCGGTACATAACGGACGTTTACCTCTTATCGAATGGTATATTACCATCTGTAAGTAAGAGAGAAAACACACGCGAAGTTTTATCGTCGACGAAACCTTTTTTATCCAACGAGATATGAATTAAAACTTTTTTCGCGAATTCCAAATTCAAATTCAGGTAAAAAGTTTACAAATTATAATTTTATCCAAATGTTGCATATCCAAAAATTCAAGCCCCATTTTGTGCTTTTAAGATAAAATAACATCATTCGATGTGTTTAAACCATTTTTTTTACTCGGGTATGAATCAAAGTTGCAGAATTGTTGTTGGACATTTATTATTCGCCGATGTTCGACGACAAGACGAATGTAGCCCAAACTGCTCTTTTTCAAAAAAACTTTTACATCGCCCCTTCTATTTCTTCGATGCCCTCGATATAATTCCATCATTTATTTCTTCTTTGTTTTTACAATACTGAAGTCGTCATTATTTTTTCCCGAAGCATGTAATTTTATTCGCTAAACCAACCGTCGTACGATAATATATTCCTCGATAATGCCCACCTTCCTTATCTCCTCTATGATTATTCTCCCTTCCCACGCCCACCTTAACTCGAAATATCACGTATAATAATATACCATCTTCTATCTTCCGCTACGAAGTGTAAGATAATTCGCACAGTACATTTTCGAATATGAAAAAAAGAAAGGAAGCGAGGTAATGTTATCATAATTTGGTTGCATAAGTGAACGGGGAGTGGAGAAAAACGTTGCGTTTTTGTAGAGAAAAATAAACAGTTTTCTCCGTTCGATGAAACATAGACTTAGTTTTTCCGTCGCGGAATATCATTATCATGAGAGCGATCATTTCTTTACCCCTCCTTCGATTCCTCGGTCTATAGTGCTTTTTTCACCTTAGTTTCAAAATGAAACGTAAGCTAACACCACAAGCTGCTGTGACTTTTGTTAAAGCCAGTGTTTTTTTAGTTTGCTCCTGGCCACCAAATGCTAAAGCAGAAGGGTTTGAGAATGTTAACTATCGCATCAGATGGTGGTTTACATTTGTCACTTTGGGAACATTACTTTTACCCCTATTGAACGGGGTTTGGACATTTCGTCATGATTCTGTTATTGCTGTTAAAGCTATTTTGATGACAAGCGCCACAGCCCAGGCTCTCATCAAAATCCTCGTGTGTGGATATCAACGTGAGAATCTCCAGGTTAATCGCTTTTTAAAAATACATATCTTCTAATGAACATTTTGTTTTCGCAATAAAACCGCCAGTCTATATGTTACATTATTGAGGAAATACAATGTGAATGGGATCAAAAAGATAGTTGGAACCAAATAACATTTTTAAATTGCTAAATATTTCTGGGATATTTCTTTCTACCGTCATATAGCAGCTATATATAAGAGTTACAGTACAGAGATTATCCCAGTACCAATTGAAAAGATTTTGGTAAAAATAAAAAACATCGAGTATGTAGATAATCTTTTTTCATGGCAAATAAGATTTTTGGCGAGCCAAAAAAGAAAGTTTTTTCATTATAAAATCAATGAATTCCTTTTTGAAAATACATTTCTTCACACATCAATGGAGGCTAATGAAAATAAAAATTAATATCGCAGGTATTGCATACGGAAATGGAGAATTTTTTTAACCAAGCGAATTTTTTGGAGCGCCAAGTGCTAGAGCGTTATTTGGGAAAATATAGCAAGTTCTACGGTTTTGTGACAGTTTGCGTTTATCTTGCTTGCTTTGGCTTCATCATTGAACCTTTGATACTTCCGCAGCCATTTCCCACAGACTCGGCATTTCCATTTTCCACCGATTCACATCCGCTCTACGAGATAATTTATGTACAGCAAGCTGTCGCGATATTTCACATAGCGTCAGCTCTCTCGATTGATAATCAAGTGGCAATGCTCATCTGGTATACAGGCGCGAAATTCGAGATGCTCGGTTATGAGATTGAAAATGCAAAAAATGAACGTGATATCATTCGTTGCGTCGGCAAACATCAAAGGCTTTTGGTTTATGCTGAAAATATAACCCGGACAACCCGTCTCATAGCACTTGCAACCACTGTGACGACTACAATTGGTATTATATGCGGAGGGCTTACACTCATGAGCGTGAGTAACAAATTGTTTTTGAGAAAAAAAATTTGACCAATCCAATCTATTTCTATGTATATCGACGCGCTGAATCCGAATTTCGGATCAGTTTAGCTCATACTCCCTCAAAATTTTGAGTAAACAGCGAAAAACCGCTGAAAATAGTAAAAAATGGCAATTTTGACCATTAGAAATTTTTATTGACCTGTGTTATGCATGACTTTCATGTACTTTGAAGCGCTGAATCTGAATCCAGAGTCAGTTTGGCGGATACACCTTTAAAACTTTGAGTAAATGGCGAAAAAGCGCAGAAAGTTACAAAAAATTGCAGTTATTTTTATGAAAAAAATGTTATTGGCCTGTATCAGGTATTTTTTTATGTGTTGGAATAAATTTTGCTTGATTAAATCATATTTTAAAATGGAGAGTCGATAGGGAGGTGGGATGTCAACATGATGGCAGATTTTTGCTGGATGCCGAAGAGCGACGTAAAGAAAGAAAATAATAAGAGAAAGAGAAACCCAATGCATCGAACATTTGAAGAAAAAAGAGTTCGTTATACGAGAAGAACAGTGTAATACCAATAAAGTTCTTTGCGCAAATCTTTTTATCACCCTTGCATCTCTCTCAGCGTCCACAGAAAATAAAAAAAATATGATTCAATCGAGCAAAATTTATTCCAATATATAAAACAATATCTGATATCTGATCCAATACATAAAAAAATATATTGAGCCTTTATAAGAAAAGCCAGGGAGAATCGTAGATTTTTTCCCGATAAACTGAGGTTACATCTAGTTATTTTAGAAGTCTAGGAATTTTAGAGGCAGCTACGCCTGCAGAAGGATTGTTGAATGGCCCGGGCATCGATGATTCAATTTAGAGATAATAATTTACACTTTATCTATGTATATAACCCGACTTCAGACTTGACACACGTTTTTCTCGAAACAGCTTTTTCAAAATCGGTGGACTCGATGTCTCGAATACGAGTGGACCGATTTACTTGAAATTTGGAATACTTTTTTTATATCAGAAGCCAGTCCTTAATCAAAGTATTTTTTTTCGATACATACTTTTTTTATATGAAGGAAAATGAAGTGATTTTATCACCGAAATTTAGACTGTCACTTTCGATCGCCGACCATTTTTTTCAAAAATTAAAATTTTATCAAATATTTCTATTAAAGACTAAATAAAACGATACAAAAACTTAATTGATTTGGTTTTTTGATTTCAAACGAACGGTGTCGAAGTTACAGTGGTCTCAGCGGAAGATCTTTTTTGAACAGCGGTCCGGGAAATTTCTCATATCTGCTACATTTGCGAATTTTTTACAACAAAAAAATTATGAAACAGAGTTAAAAATGTACTCTTTTTATTATGAAAAAAAAAACAGTACGAAACCTGCAGTCATTTTCCCAAAAAAAATCACAAAAACACGCCTTTTTTTCGGTCGCCAACTAGGTGTAACGCCTCAATACAGGGAAATTGGCTCACGTATAACCCTGATCGGGACCTGATCAGCCCTAACCGCTGCAGCAGCGAGAATAATGCGCGAAAGTACACGAAAATATTTAAGAAAATATATATTTCATAGTGGAAATTATTAGCCACATTGTCATTTGGAACCGTGCGCTGTAATATATTTCACCAAATAAAATTATTACCTCATCATCGGGATTTAAACCTACGATGTGCGTACCTGATATCCGTAATTCCGAAACCACTATATCAACGACGATCTTAAAACTTTCACGAGTGAAATGACATTTTAGTAGCAAAATAAATATGATTATTCAACAGCCACAGGAAGCATCCGCAGCATCTTGATTTCAGGTAATTGGAACATCGAAAGGTTAATGACAAATTGTAAAAAAACAGCTTCTTAAAATATTCAGAATTTTGTTCATTCTAAAGTAATTAGTTAATTTTTTTAGATGCACTTGATTTTGTTGAAAATTTTGTCGGTATTTTTGAATTCCATGTCTCCTGATTCTTCAAACCAGAAGACAAAAAATACCGAAGAAATAT
Organism: Heteropelma amictum; assembly: GCA_959613375.1. Classification (NCBI taxonomy): domain Eukaryota; kingdom Metazoa; phylum Arthropoda; class Insecta; order Hymenoptera; family Ichneumonidae; genus Heteropelma; species Heteropelma amictum. The sequence continues at coordinate 17,937,228 of OY390721.1, forward strand.
TGAAAAAATTAACGCGTATTAAAAAAAGGACGAATCCATTTACACTTACAAGTAGTTCATTTACATCTACAGACCATTTACAATTTACAATCAGAATAGAAAAGAAGTTTTCGGGATGATTTCAGATTTTTTCAACAATAAGAATAATGTTATGAAGTTTGATATTTCTATTATTAGTAATATTATTATTGTGGAACATCGCTGCGCTCAGTATTTTAGATACGGTTTTGTTTAACAGTACATACGTGCCATTCTTCCTTAAAAAGAATCGAAAAAAATTTAGAGGACGTATCTTTTGTATATTCTTTGTATAAAATTAATGTACTTTCCTAAATAGGCGAACATTTTTCATAACTTTATTTATCGTTTATTTAATTACTCTTATATTAGTGATATATTTGGTGAAACCCGGCTAATAGGCAGTTGCCTCGCTTATCCCTATCAGAACCATAATGAATTTAGTATTGAAGGGACAATCCCTACTAAGGAATCTGCCCGTCAAGGGCTTAATGGGGTTTCCCTAACAATTTCCTGCATAAGTTTTTTTTTAAATATGCGATCACGTGCTATATCCGTTATGCGATAAATAATGTGGTATACTCTGTTATTCGATAATTCAATTGAAAAATTCGCCTGTTTTGAAAAATTAAAAAAAGAAAATTTCTAGCGAATTCAATGACTACATAATTTCTGGGAATAAAGTAATCAAATTCTCTAGAAAGTACGTTTCAGATTTTTTTTCACTCAACCAATAAAAACATAGCGTAACTTTCCAAATGCCTCCAACTGTATGTTGACATTAACAAATGTTTTTTCCTCCTTTATTCAGCATTCGATAAGACAGGTTAAAAAACTTACTTCATTTTTACCAGCATCAGCCGCTCTCCGTGAAATTGCGCGTTGGCAACATGGTTTTCAACGCGAGCGTCGAACTCTTCCTCTACGCTTGGCCAGCGAACAATCTGATAATAACGGTCAGTCTTTAATTCCGTATAAAATTGCACAGAGAAATCGTCGTTCTCTTTCTTCGTAAAAATGAGGAATCTGAAAGGAAAAACAAACATTATCAGAGTCAAGATGTAGGAAATCGAGCTTACAATTCCGGGTGGATGGGACAATCATTGCGGGTGCAGAAAATTCTCATCAGCTTTATTCGCAGATCGCAGAAGGCGGTTACAATTTCCATTGGTGGATTTCTACCAACTATGTCTTTGAACCATTACGCATCTGTGAGTTAAAAAATAATAATATAGGGCCGAGGATTTTTGTTTCTTTTGTAATTTAACGAAAGATTAACCTTTCATTTTTTGCAGTTTCTATCTTCCTCGTTCTCGTACTTTTCAGCAATGCGAATAATCTACAACGACGATGGTTGAAACCCTCGGTCCTGATTTATTCTGCCATCAAATAAATGCAATAAAAAAGATAAAAGTCATGTGTATTTTAGCTATAAATTAGCTTCAAGCCGCAACTTCATTTGTATACCATATATTCCTGGGTATAATTATGCTCTATTAAATGGTTGGATATTAAGTGTTCTTTATGGCGCATTAATTTAATCGCGGAGCAGGGAATGTTGCTCTATTGCCGAGCTAGCTAAAGGGATCGTCCGCTCATTATTTGTATATTCAAAAAGTCTTTATACCAGATATAGATAAATACACGAACGACTGTCGATGTTCCCAGCAATTATACTCGAAGATCTGCAATATGGCTCGTAAACTATTGATGGAAATCACCCTACATTGAAAAAAGTTGAACCACGGCCTCGGGAGCGAGTTGTCGGGAGCCAGTCGCTTTTCCTATTCCTTTGGTCGTTTTGCTAGGTGACAAAAGATTGGAAATAAAAAACGTTGCAACGTCAGTAACGCCGAATGTTTTTTACAAAATGGGTAAACGTCTTACCGAGGTGGCAAATGTTGTGAGATTCATAAGAAGATGCGGAAAATTCACGTGTACCTGGCCACCGGAACCTGACTCTACGAGAAACGAGCTAATCATTCGAGAATTCTTTTGGTGGATAACGTTAATTAATGTCGTTGGCCTCCTCGTTCCATTGTCATACGGAGCTTATCATTATCGCCACGACCTTGCTGCACTAATGAAATCATTATCCGAATTAACTGCGCTTCTCGAAGTTTTTTTCAATCTTATCCTGTGCAAGATTCAACAACAACGATTGCAGGTGAGTTTAATCCCAAATGTCAAATTAATTTCGTTTTCACGTTCATTCTTTGTATGTCGGAAATCCAGGAGTTTATTAATTTATTCATGGATTAATGACGATTCACAGAATTTACTGGCTGAAGTCACGAGCAACGTGATCAACGCCAACAAGAGTGACAGGAAAGTTTATCAAAAATACCTGGACCGTTACTTGCCCTTTTTCATCGTTCTCGGTGCTTCGTTCTTCCTAACCGCCGTTGTATTCACTGTTGCTCCATTGTTCACGAAGAGCAAATTACCAGCTGATGCCTGGTATCCTTTTTCCATTGAATTTATCACCGTCAGATGTAGTCTATACGCGATGCAGGTTGTCGCGATACTTCATACAGGTCTTGGTGTTACGATTGACTTTATGGTTAGTATAATGCTGTGGTACACTACAGCGAGATTTGAATTATTGGAGATCGAAATGAAAAGGATCAATGATGATTTGCAACTGGCGCGATGTATCGCCCATCATCAGAAACTTATCAGGTATGTTGATCGTTCTGGATAAACACAAAGGAAAACGAGACAGAAAAATGATGAAACTTTCAATTGACCGATTGAACCAATTGTAATTTTTTCGTTTTTTCCTGTAAAGTTTTGCCACCGAAATGAACTACGCAGTACGTTTTGTCATATTAAAAAGTAACGCGACAATGGCGCTAGCATCGATCTGCGGTGCGTTTCCGTTGCTCCATGTGAGTCGGCATTATTTGAATGCTACTCTGTCTTACTGAATTGATCTTTGAACGAGCTTACACGATTTTCATCGTCTTCTTCTTGTGTTTTTTCTTTTTTTTTGAATAGCAACAAACGCTTATACTCGTGTCTCAGTTCTTATTATTCGTTGGCTGTTCACTCCTGAGGCTCTACGTCACAGCATGGCCAGCTGACGATTTGGCAGAGACTGTGAGGTTCCTCGTCGTTTATCTGAAAATGTATCTCGTTTTTCGCGATTAGCGTCTGAAAAAGCGTATGTTATTTTTCTCAGAGCCAAAAAATAGCTTATACCACTTACTGTACTGGCTGGATCGAAGGTTCGACGAAAATGCAGAAGGCTGTTTTATTCATGATACAAAGAAGTCAGAGACCGCTTGTCGTATCGGTATCTGGAATTCTTCCTGCTCTGACACTGACGTTTTATGCCTCTGTGAGTTATCGATGAATTTTCCAACAAAAATGCGCTAATCACTTCATTCTTCTTGAATTTTCAACAATAACGAAAGCTTTCACCTCTGTTTTTTTCAAGTTCATATCGGGAACAATGTCATACTTTTTGACTGCACGTGCTATACTTGTGGAATGAATCGGATTAAACGGGATCTCGTCGGGACTGCGACAAGGTCAATTGAAGGAAAAAATTTGACATTCATTTGATTAATTTTCCCTGTGTGGTCAACGATTTATTGCCAATTATTCTCCTTCTATCATCGTTTGCCATCATCATTTTTACAAACAATTTACATACTTACACGGAGAGAATTAAATGTTAAAAATTACCGTGCAGTAACGGTAGCCAAGACGACAACCCTGAAACTTCGCTTATTATCACTGAGTAAAACACAGATTTTCACGAAAATAAAATAAAATTTCTTCTTCAGATAGAAAATTTTATCAGATTTTCTAGTAAATTTTGACGTGTAACATAATACGCAAAACCAAAACTTAAAAAATGTATAATATCAGCGAAATTTTACTGTCCATTTTATTGTTTTATGCGTTTAAAAAATGTCTCTAAAAAAGTATTGTCTTACTAACATTTATTTCAAGGTGTATCATAAAATTTATTGAGTGTTATAGGAAAACGTATTGTGCTCTTGGTAAATATTATCGCGCGCTTGGTTAAAATTACCATGCGGTACAATGTAGAAATTTTGGGATACTGCATGGTAAAAATTACCCACGTACCTTTCGCTTCGGAACTGTTTAGTGGTGGGGGGTCGCGCGGTCTCAAATTAGTGTGAAATTTTACCGTGCAGTACCGTAAAAACGTACGGTGCGGTTGGTAATTTTTAACCGACAGCAGGGAATTTTCGAATATACATGCTAAATTTTACCGTCTCAAATGTTTCTTTCTTGTGTACTAAAATTTTAGCTACGTATTTGAAATTTTCTGTAACGTGAGTTAAAAAAAACTTGCCGCATACGAATTATTATGTTTTTCTCACTTGTCCACCACATTGAAATATATCACGGTAATTTTTACGTCGAAATTCACGACAAAAATGAACTTTTAACTCTCTCCGTGTATTTGATTTACGCAACTCGTTTGATGATGCTTACATCTGTAAGAAGTCTAATATTTAGTCATCGCCAATGAAACTGAACCTTTTGTTGCCTTAATTCGACGCTGCGTGCCACCGATGCTCAAAGTTCGACGTATAAAGTTTATACTTTCTACGCTTTACATTTATCCTCAAGGAATGAAGTGAACGGTGCTGATACTTTCAGGGTTGTTGCGAGATTGTACAGACCGAGAAAATCAACCGGAAGTTCGATGGGGTAGGTGCAATTTTAGCGGTAAAATTGTAGCGAAATATTATCATCTTTGCGAAATGGTTTTCATACTTCGCTACGTATCTTTCAACCCTCTGAACGCATTTATTTTTTATGGAATTTTATGGTCGATTGCAATGAATTTACAAGAATGCAGTGAATGTACATCGAATGCAATGAATTTCATTGACCATTACAGCCTATTGCATTTCATACTTTTCAAATAATGGCGATTGATATTATACAATGTTTCGCGAATGCTAGAGAGACGATAAAATGTTATCGTTGTATCGGGCAAGGAAGGCAAGCGTTCCGCCGAGTTTGCGTCTTCAATGGCGATCAATTATTCACTCTAAACTTCACGAACTGACGGAAGTACATGCGTATGAGAATCATTACATTCTGCGGGTAAATTTTGCCGTTATTACTGTAATAAGATAATGCGTGGAATTGAGTTTTATCGGTGTTCCATATCGTTGTAGAATAAAGAAGTATTTTCTCGCGAATAAAAAACGTTTACCGAGGTAGTTGCGAGAAAGACTCGGAGCCGAGATGTTGAAATTCACTTCCAACTCTCTCCTGGCGTTAACAAAGTATTCTCTCTTAGCATTTGTTTGTTCACCGTGGCTAGAAAGGAGCAATGTAGATAAATCTATTTACGATTTGTTCTTGGGAATTTTTATAATTTTTCCAATGATTATTGCCGCCGTAATGTGCTACATCGTTTTACGAAGAACGAATAATCAATGGATTATTACTCAAGCTATTTTAGATGCCATTTTGTCAACTCAAATAATTGTTAAAGTGTTTATTCGCAGAGGACAAGTTGATCACCTTCAGGTTTGACTGACTTGACCTTTCTATGTTATTAAATTACAATTTCCTAATTATTAAATTTAATTAATTTGCTAAACTTTCATTACTTATCATTTCAGTCGATTTTCGGTCATCGGCGTCATGTGATTGTTTATTATTCACTAAACGGAAAACATTATTTTTTATAAATCATTATACAGTTGCAGATTATTTCTTGCAATTGTTCGTTGGTGAAAGCTTCACCGGAAGTCATTAGAATATTTTATTTCTACGCCAAGGATCCGTGGTTACTTTGTCATCTGCATCGATGGTATACTTCCACGAGAATCATTATGATATTACGCATCGGTGTGTAGATCCCTTTTTCTCCGGACATTTGTATACGATTAAATTTAAACGATATATCGATTATCATTGCAGTTTTCGAAAAAGTTATCGTTCAACTGCACGACTTTACATGCTCAGAAAATTAATAATCAGTGGCAAGCTGAAATGTTTTCCAGCTGTGTCCAACGAACCTGCTCAACTTTTTACCATCCATCGGTCGCAGAATTAGTAACTCGTAAATATACGTGAGCACGAAGTAAAAAATCACTTGATAAATACAATGGCTCTTGGGACGAGAGGGGCATTAACGCAAACCACACAATTGCACGCAATGTGGTCAAATTATTTGCATACAGTATGCACCAATTGATTTGATGAATTCAATAATAAATAAATTTCAGAAATTATCCTCTGTCTGTATTATTTTTGAAAACGACCAATTTCATTCCAAAAGCGTGTTTCAATATTTTCAAAAATACTTGACATTTTATCCCGTTTTAATGGTATGTTGTATGGCTGAAGACGAAACAAGACGATTTCAGACGAGTGCGAACTTGGCTGTTATCACACGAGTCTGAAATCGTGTTTTGTCCCGTGCCGCCCACTGTATTTTTCATATCATCTGTATTGAAGCTGAGAGATTTAATGTCTGGAGGCAGTCGAAACGAGACAATTTTCGACCGATAGCGCATCAAAAAATCAGAATAGTCTACGTTTTGAATGGCACGGATATCGCAAGCCTTACAATAAACAAATGCAATTCAGGTCGGGATGAAATGCAGTCAGAAACTGACTATTTTCTGCCCTGGGGCTGAAAATTTCGCAGTTTCAATGCAGGTGATATGAAATAGTGTATTTCACAAATAAGAATATTTTTATCCAGAGCTGATCGATTTCAGTAACCTCTCAATATCAGATTTAACGATTCGTACAGATTTCTTTTGCGAATTTTGTCATTCTGAAATATTTCATACAGTTTAGCAAGATAGTTCCTCGTCATCACAAATTTTTTAATTTCAAATATAAACTTCAATCCCAATTTGTAAAAACGAACAGTACGCGATTAACCGATTACGCAATTATGTTACATTCCAGTCTCTTGCTCGAGGGAAGTTTTTGTTAATGAACGTTTGACATTTGTTTATGAAATCGATAAATTGATGAGTCAATCAACTTTGGCCCCAAATTAAAAAACACTGTTTTTTAAGGGTACGCGGGAAAAATATGAAACAAAGCAACGTGTCTTCTGTCGTGGGTAAACGCCATAGAAAGACATAGAGACATGGAAAAAGAACTGTTATTCAATGTTTTTGATACTCTTTTTTTGCCAGTCTCTCTCGAAACATTTTCGTTCCCCAGGACTTTGCGTGATGCCAGTGAAAATAGCAACTATGTACTTTAAACTTTTCTTCAAGGTCATCGCACTCTGGAGGAAAAAGAAAAACAAATGTTGTTTTAGTGCATAGACTCTTGTGCGAGATCAGCTATTCTTTGGTTGAGCTTAGAATTTTCGTTGCCCAAAAAACGATCTTAATACTTCGTATGTCGTCAATGAACTGTAGCCAATTATTTAGCAATTTATTCATTAAGTCTTGTCATTCGGAAGAAAATATTGGTTTATTTTAAGGAATAAAGCATTTATTACCATTGCGTTTGCCAGCGATGCTCGACATTGTCAGAATATCACCAACAGATTTCTCGATAATTTGATATTACTGGAAGAGAAAAGTATTTTTCAACTGCACGATAAAGTTCTCGCTCATGCACGTGATTTCAGCGTTGTTCCGATACTACGATCGACTAATATACGACAGAATGAGAAAGTGTCCTGAGAGCCTTTCGAAAAGCAGGACATATTTTTATAGAAAATCGATGGCACTACGGGTAAAGGTGTTGCCTGCAAAACATCGATTAACACTTAAATTACTATCAATGAAATCGTAACATATCCATAAGAAATCGATTTTGGTTCCTTCTCTTATGAGGGTTTTAACAGATAGTTAATGACAGTTTTCAAGAGGCTTAATTGATTGTTCTCATTGAAACGAATAACTTGCTGTCCACGAAATCATGAGTTTCTAGCTTGTTTCATCAATTAATCAGTCACTTTTCTGTGGTTCGTTAACAACTCTTAAATAACTGTTATTATAACTTGAATTTGTCGCTTCTATCGCTATCTATTTATCAATCTCATCGATGTTTCCAGAGGGACTATTTAGTAATAGCGCGAGTGTTACAAATTTATTTCAGTCGTGTGCGAAGTGTCGTCGACATGAAGATGTTTCGAGTGACTCCCGAGCGTGCTGTAAACTACACGAAAATGTCGGTTTTTCTAGTTTGCACTTGGCCACCATCGCCACAGTCGAGTAAACTCGTGAAAAATCTTTTTAATTTTTTCTCCTGGTTTTTCATTATAATTGCATTGGTCATGACATACTTTCTTTTCAATTCGATTCGTTATGACTTGGATGATCATCTCTCGTTTACCAAGTACTTTTGTGTTGGTGTTGCCTGCTCACAAATATTCATCAAAATGGTTATTTGCAAAGTTCAACGACCACGATACGAGGTTAGCTCGGTATTTAGAAAGTTTGAGAGCATTTGTCGATTAATCATTGTTTTTATCTCTTCCGAATTATGTTACTGCAGTTATTACGATGATTTTTTTCAACCTCCGAACATAACAAGCGGAGGATAAAAAGAAAGTTGGATCGATGTCAAAAAAAAACATCGATCATTAAAAAATCGTGAATGAATAAAAGAGATTTTATCGTTAAATGTTTTAATTGAGGATGCTCTCATCTGACCTTCTCTTAAACCGTTTAAACGATTCTTGATAAAGTATTTTATTCGTGACAGGAAATACATAGAAAAATCGAGGAATTTCTGATGAACGCGAATCCGCGCGAAAGAGAAATGCTCGAGATGTACTCGACACGTTGCAGCTTGTTTCACATCGCCATAAATGTGTGCGCGCACGTTGCTAATTTTGCAATGTGCTGCGGACCTTTAATACTTCCTCAATCATTACCGGTTGATGTAAAATACCCTTTCTCCGTGGATCATAATCCGGCGTTGGGTCTTGCGTATTTTCATCAATTCGTCGTGGGAATTCAGTGCGCCTCAAACGGTTCGGTCGATTGTCAAGCAGCTTTATTCGTCTGGTTCGTCAGTGCGCGTCTTGAGCTACTCGCTGAAGAATTCGAAAACGTCACAAATGCTCGTCAGTTTAACGATTGCATAAGAAAGCATCAGGTTTTACTCGGGTAAGATGCTTGAAAACAATTGACAATTTTTCAGAGGAAACTACAGTGATTTTTTGCACTCTGTGTGAATTCTTAAATATACTTTTTTTCCCATAAATTCATACTCTACTTTGCAATTATATGACTGTTTAAATAAGGTTGAAAAAAAATCCTAGAATAACAAAAAAATCACTCTGGCCTTTCCTCAATCGTTTCAACTATATTGATCACCGATTAATCGTTATTCTCGATCGAAAAATTTCATTCTTAAATTCCTTCGAGTGCAGATTAGTGGAGGAGATAGTGCGTGCTACACGTTATGTGATTCTGACGACAATTCTCATGACCATTTTGTCAATCGTTACCGGCGGTGTGCAATTAGTGAGCGTACGTCATTTATCCCACCTACATAGCAGAGAAATTCATAAATTTGGCCAAGTTTGTTCTTCTTCATTGTTCGGTTGTTTTTACTGTAGGACGAACCGCTGCCAGTCAAGTTTCAATATTTCACAATCGACATTGGGTTCCTCGGTGCACTTTTTATCAATGCATGGCCAGCTGAAAATCTGATAAACACAGTGAGTATTGTCATTGATCGTGAAATTCGTAAGACGATAAAACTGTGTCCCTTTCGAGAAAAGAAGGGATGATTTCTTTTTTGTCTTAAACTTGTTCCCCAGTGTAACGCAGTTGGACAAGGAGCGTACAATTGTAAATGGGCTGAAAAGTCACTTGAACTACGCCAAAATATTTTAATAGTCATGCTGCGAGCGCGAAAACACAGTTCAATCAGCATTGCCGGCATACTTCCGGAACTTTCGCTAACGTATTATGCATCGGTATGATAAACCATCTTGAAACAAAGTTATTTACTGTACAGCCTAGTGAGGATGGCCTTAAACTCCATGTATATTATCGAAACTACAATCTTAATTTTGAATTATGGTTACGGACATTTTTGTCATTTTTTAAACCGCTCGAAATTCGAATTTTTCAAATGAAAGGATCATGCAGTTATTATTTAATTTACATTTTCAGTTTGTGTGTTGATTAAAATAGGACAAAAAAACAGCAATTACCAACCCTTCAGGAGATCAAAATTTGTGTATTTATATGAACTTTGCATGAACGGTAAAAATTTACTTTTGAACTTTTAGAAGTCAACATATTTTTCTGGCCAAAGATTTCAAAGCTTTGATATCCCATTTCAAGTTTGACCTGAAGCAGTTAATTTATGAATATTTTGCATCTTATATTGTTTTTTCCTCTTTCTTATTCTATTGAAAATGTCTCGTATTTTTTTCGCAGTTCTTATCAAAAACATACTCGTTCTTCACGGCTCTTCGTATCGTTATCGACGACGACGAAAACTAAAAGCTATTTGAAAAGGTCTGCTGGAATTTCATTCACAAATAGCCATCGCATGCCATATTAAATATCAGCACCTCGAGAATACTTTTTGAACAAAATTACCGTTTTATTAATCACTTGATGTTCCGATGTATATTTTCTTCTATCTCTCGGATTTCACGATATTTTATGTAACAAACAACGGCAAATCGAGCAAATAAACTGTCTAAAGAAATGTATTGTGCCTTCAGTGTCTATGAAAAAAATATCAGACTGCAAAAGTCTACAGTTTTGTACAGTTTTTGTCATGTTTTCTTTCCATCCTGTCGGATGATTATGGTTTCCTTGCGTAGAATGCAAGTGTTCGTTGTTTACAGTGTACAATGATTTCTCCTATAGTGTCTATAAATATCGGTCGAATTGATCATACAGAATGAAATTTGTTGAAAGCACACCCACTTCAGCCTTACGACTGTTTGCCTCTCATCGTTTTACTCTAATATTTCGCTGCTGTGTTGCAACCCTTCCGTTCTCTTTTGGAAATTGCACTTCCATATAATCAATAGTAATTACTGACAGGCGGTTTTATTCTCATCGTACTCTCTTGCCTATGTAAAATATATCTTTCTTATGGAAATTATGATAGAAGAGTGTTTTCCACAATTGGCGATATTAGCTCTCGATTATTTTTCTATTTTCTCGCAAAAGTGATAATATTCCGAAGTGAAGTTGAATTTTCAAAAACGATTTCGTGGGGTGGAGAGCTACAAGAACCGGGAAATGTGAATCAGACATGAAAAAACCATCAACATGAAAAATAAAGTCAGTCTCGAAGGCGCGGTCACTTTTACAAAGTTAAGCGTTCGGCTCGTGTGTACTTGGCCACCACTGCGGCTCGCGACCCGGCGAAAAATTATCATGGAGAACGTGGCCTGGTATCTCTCATTTTTTAGCGCTTTTTGTCTTTTGATACCTTTGATAAATTCAATGTACGAGTATCATTCGAATTCCATTATTTTGACACAATCGACGTGTTTTTGTGCGGCTTGTGCTACAATTATCGTGAAAACTCTTGTTCTCCGAATACATCGAGGAAAGCTCCAGGTACCGTATTAAACATTGAATGAATATTGTAAACTTTTCACCATAATGTTTCGCCATTCTGTTACGACTGATACACGTCATTTTCGCAAAAGATCTTGGTCAACGAGATGGAGGAATTTATAACCAACCCTGAACTTCATGAAAAAAGAGTACTTGAGAATTACATCGACAAATGTTGGATATTTCACGGTGTCATTACGTTTACGAACTATCTAGCGAGTATTCCCGTAATCTTTGGTCCGTTCATCTTTCCCGAACAACGAATGCCGACTTCTGCCGTTTATCCATTTTCCGTTGATTCGGGATTTTGTATGTACCTCGTATTCCTTCATCAATGCTTCGTAGGCTTGCAATCTTCCGCAGCAATCACGATCGACTGTCAAATGGCAATGTTGATGTGGTTCGCTGGTGCGAGACTGGAAATACTCGCCGAGGAAACCCGAAACGCTTCTAGTGCCAAAGAATTTCGATCATTCGTTCGGAAACATCAGGAATTTTTGTCTTTTGCCGTTAGGGTGTCTGAAATAATGCGGTACATAGTATTAAGCACAACCTGCGTATGTGGCGTTGCATCCATTGTGTGCTGCATGCAATTCGTCGGTGTAAGTATTGACGAGTTTCATGTTGATTACTGCCACGTAATTCTTTCGTTAAAGAATGAAAAAATCTTGCTTTCCGAACGAAGAACCAACCGCTAATGGTAAAGATGCAATTTGCACCTGTAACAATTGTTGGTCTGATAAATTTGTTGGTCTCTGTTTGGCCAACGGAGAACATGATGAGAGTGGTGAGTTATATCGGAATACATTTCCTTGAAAAAGAGTGCCTTTTTTCTTCCTGGTTCTGTATGGGGTCCAAAATGTCTGTTCTCCACGACGTCACGTCTTAATTTTTCAACACTTTTTCATTGTCCTCATTCGGAAAATGTCACTCTAAAAATCGAACTCAACGTTCTTACCCCTGTTTTTGCTTTGCTCGCGACATATATAGATTCAGGAAGTAATCGACAGTATAGTCTTTTTCAAAGTTGCGAATAATATTAGTAGTTGCTGACACTTATCGAAAAATGTTGTACTCAGTGCGAATTAATAGGCATGGCTGTATATAATACTCCGTGGGTCGACATGTCACCAAAATTGACGAAAGATCTCATTATGATTTTACGAATTTGTCAACGACCGGTTCAAGTTTCCGTTGGCGGTTTTCTTCCTGCTCTCTCATTCCGCTTTTACGGTTCGGTATGAAACATTACTTTTATATTAGACACAATTTACCGTGCAATGTACACTCATTCACAATTTCATCTCCAAAGTTTCTGTCAGCTGTGTTCTCCTACTTCACCACGCTCAGCGTCGTCGTTATGTCCGACGACGAAAAATAATCTTCGTCTCTTAATGGCTGGGCTTATACTGGGCTACAAAAATCGACGCAACGCTCGTATTTATTTCTATTTTGTCTTTCACCGTAACCATTACACGCGCCCATGAAGGTTGTACTTGAAATGTTAAATGCACCATTTTGATGTACGGGGTCTGTATTTTGTTCAATAAATAACAAGCATCCTATTATATAATGTGTAAAATCTAGATTTTTCGGCGACATCGTCGGTACGGTGGTGAACCTAAAACCGTGTAATTATGTCACAGCCGGATTAAATCATATTGTTCAGATATCGAAAAAGTCTAAAAAAGCGTATTAAAACGCACTTTGTACAAACGAAAACAGGATAATGACGAAAAGTTTAGATTAATAGCCCCCAGAGAAGTTTTTGTCTTGATTTTTTACTAGACTACTTCAGGCGCGCGTCCCGCACGCTGTTCCTTTTTTACCCGTGGATATTTCGCGTACCAGCAACGTAAAATGAACAACTTATTGTATCACCTTTTCGGAATCTCAAATAAAAAATTAAAATTATACAAAACTTCAAACAGAAAGTGTTGTCCTTAGGGTCAATTTTGATAGAAATCTTTATTCCAAGACCGTTTTTTTACTCTCAATCGACAATCGACAAGACAATCAAAAAGAAGCATCTTCGTAATCCCAACATTTTCGAAAATGAACGTTTTCAAAATGTGAAATTGTCTCTACCTTTCTTCCAACAAAAAAACTGAAAAAAAATGAGAAACTAGATGCGTTGGTTTATGACAGAGTAGAATTTGACACACATCCTCATATGACTTACGAAGTTTCTCCTCCGGCAGACGCAGCATCAGTTCTTTCAACGGGAAATCGCCAAACAAATAAATCGACAACAAATATTCATCGAAAGCTCGATGGAAAAGACAATAACTTCCGACAATCATCCTATTTTGTTCTACTTTTATCGAAGTGTATATGCCTGTAAAAAAATGGTTGCGGTACCGCTCTTACCTTGTTATTCTTACTCAGCGTGTAATTCGCGTGTTTAATAACTTCGTAATGCCAGTAAACATCTTAGTACAATGACTTAACTATAATTACTTCTTCATCACTCCTTCTCTCCCACGATTTATCCTTGAATTGCTGTGTTTCGTATGCTTTAATAATCACTACAGTAGACTGAACTCTTTCACTCATTGATATATAAAACGTGTGGAAAAACTCGCTCGTTTACCCCGTAATGTTCCCTCCGATGGGCACAGCTGCAATAGTCAGCATATAAATAGTTTCCGGTGACGCATCTCACCTACTCGTTTGTTCTCATGTACCATGGGACAATCGTCTTAATGGAGAATAAATAATCAAATCGCGCAAATCGGGCCAAGAGACTGCGCAGCCTGGACTGGACTGGCTGGCTGACTAAATTAGACACCAAAGGCACCGGCAACATGGAACATAATGTAACTCTTAAAGTGACGATCTGTTTTACAAAGTTGAATGTATATCTTTCATGCACATGGCCGCTACCGGGACGCTCAACAGTGGCAAAGTTTCAAGAACGACGTAATTAGACGTATCGCCATTGTTTTCTGTCTCTTAATTTCTCTGATCAATTCGGCTCCCAAATATCGCTCGAATTCCATCATTCTGATGCAAACTGGATGCTTTCGCTCAACAATTATTACAATTGTTAATAATTGTGTTTACAATTATGTGTTACAATTATTACAAAAACATTTATTGCGAGAATACATCGAACAAAACTTGAGGTATTATTGGAATTTGAAACAACCTCAGCTAAACGCGATTTTATATGTTTTATAATATACCAGCGTTTCTACCATGTTTGCACGCGCTTTACCTCTCATTTTCATGTAAGATGGAGGAATTTGCAGAGAGTCCTCGTCATCACGAAACGCAGATTCTTGAGGGTTATCTTGATAAGCGTTGGATCTTCCACGGAATGATAACGTTTATGAATTTGCTAGCTAACGTTGTGATGATATTTGGCCCACTCGTTTCTCGCCTGACCAGCTAATGTCTGCAGTGATTCATAAATGGCAATGATGATGTGGTTCGCTGGTGCGAGACTGGAAATACTCGCCGAGCAAACCCGAAATGGATTCTGTGCCAAAGACTTTCGATCGTTTGTACGGAAACAGCGTTATCTAAAATCTGCGTAGGTTGCGTTGCATCCATCATATGTGTCGCATGCAACTCTCCGGTGTGAGTATTGATAAATTTCATGTTAATTGCTGTTATGACATTCTTGCGGTAAATGCTGAAAAAAAATCGGACGTTTGTAGACGAAGAATCAACCGTTTGAGGTTAAAATGTTATTTGTACCGGTGACAATTGTTGGTCTGATAAATTTATTAGTGTGCGCTTGGCCAGAAGAAAATATGACTAGAGCGGTGAGTTGAAACTGTTGATTTTTCCGAAAGTGTGTTTGTTCCTTTTTGGTTTTGTATGATAAGAGATTGTTGATAAAATTCTTATTTCTGAGTCAGACACGTGTGTTCATAATTTAAGAGTAACTGTGCTGTTTTTCAAGCGGGCAAAAATATTCTTTCTATTTCTGAACTTAAATACACCCAAGAAGTAATAAGCAAGCTTCTTTAACGCAGCAAATAATTTCAATAAATGTTTATGCTTATTAAAAAATATATTCAGTGCCATTTAATAGGTGCAGATTGATACGGAATTCGATGGGTTAAAATGTCACCAAACTGGATGAAAAAGTCTCTTACGGATCGGTACGAACGTTGTAAATGCACTGTACTGCGTTTCAGGCGATCCAAAGGGTAGGCTAACGCACGGCCGCGCGCACACATTGCCACACGAAGGCGCTCGCGCCGACGACCGCCCGCAGCCTGTGCATAACTCGCTCCTCACGGCCCCACTACTCGCGCGCGAGGTTTACGAACGTAGCGCGCGCATCTAATTCGTCAATTTAAAACATCAATAATAATAATAATAATTCTGGGACCACTCTGTATTATGTGCATTCCAAAAATATTTAGAATAAAATGCCAAATTTTCTCTGCTATCGTCCTCTACGATAATAAACCAAAATTCCCAATTGCATACATTAAAAAGCGTGTATGGATGAAAAAAGCATGAGGCGTCAATATAATATCGCATCAAATTACCAAAAAAGTTGAACCAAGTGTGTTCAGATGGGCGAAAAATAAAAAATAGATCAAAGACGTAGGATTGACATTAATGTTCATTTTGACCAAAGATCACGTTAGCAAAACTTACCTAGTCCTTCTTAACATTCCAACGATCCAACTTTCTCAAGGTGCGAACCTTTTATGGAGACGTCACTGTTTGAGTAGTACCCTCATCCCCGTACCACCACGTTGCTAGATACGGATGCATTCGTGTGCAAAACACTCGATGATATCGCGGTACACCGACTTTGCTATAACCGTTTTATCATCACCCTTTCTTCGTATACCCTGCCTGCATCACGATACTTTTATTGTACTTTAATTGCTGCTTGGGAATTTAATTCAACCACCCATCGATATTAACAAACTTGGAAGGTCTAACTTCTAGTAAATTTCCTCCTCCGTAACGCGCTACCCTGTAATTTTCTGAAATGTAGCCTCTACACTATCCACTGAAGGGTTTCTAGTGTTGTATCTCGTTAAGCTGTTTCATATAATTGAATAATGATTCTTATGAAAATTTGATTAATAAAACGCTCGGGTGGGGCGGAAAGACACTATAGCCTGGAAGAACGGACCAGTCATTGAGACACCATCAACATGGAAAATGTAGTAACTCTGAAGGGGGCAGTGAACTTTACAAAATCGAGTGTTCTTCTGGCTTGCACTTGGCCACCGCCAAAACGTTCAACTACGTGGCAAAGTCTTAAGGACGATGTAATCTGGTTATCCTCCTTTGTGAGCGTTTTCTGTCTTTTGATACCGCTCGTAAACTCGATCCCCGGATATCGTTCAAATCCCGTAATTCTCACAAAGACGGGCTGCTCTTCTTCGGGATGTATTATAATTATAACGAAAACTCTCGTAATGCGAATACATCGAACAAAATTGCAGGTATAATTGATATAAGATTACCCAACGATACATTTGTTAATAAGGTCGAGTTCTAGTTTAAAATGCTTTATTGCGTATTAATCTTTCATCTGTACACAAGGATTTGGTTAACGAAATGGAAGAATTTATAAAAAGCCCTCGACCACACGAGAGAAAAATTGTCCAGCGTTACGTCGACAGCTGTTGGTTATTTCACGCGTTCATAACGTTCATGAACTATTTAGCGAGTATTACGATAATCTTCGGTCCATTCGTATTCCCCGATCAACGGATGCCAACGGTCGCTATTTATCCATTTTCCATCGATTCTGGTATCGCTATGTACCTCATGTTCATTCATCAATGCTTCGTAGGATTACAAACGTCAGCAGCGCTCACGGTCGATTGCCAAATGGCAATGATGATGTGGTTCGCCGGGGCTAGAATGGAAACTTTTGCGGAGGAGATCAGAGAAGGATTCAGGGCTAATGATTTTCGTCCACTTGTTAAAAAACATCAGAAGCTTCTGTCGTACGCCACTCAAGTGTCCGAAACAATGTGCTACATAGCCCTAATTACGACATGCCTCTGCGGAGTTGCATCGATCATGTGTTGCATGCAATTCGTTAGTGTGAGCATTAACGAACGAATTCCTAGCTAATTATTATCCCGCGAATGTCCCGTTAAAGTCAAAACAATTGTTATTTCTAATGAAGAATCAACCGTTAATGGTTAAAATGCAATTCACGCCGGTGACAATTGTTGTTTTAATCAATTTGTTGGTCTGTGCTTGGCCAACGGAAAATGCAATCAGCATGGTGAGTACGTATGCGATGTGAATTTTTTTAACGCAAATATCATCGTTCCTTTCTGGATTTAAGCTTCACGTCGAAAAATGACATCCACGTTTGCCCCTTAACTGCAATCCTTTCGTTAAAATTTTCTTTCAATTTTCAGTCTTTCGTAGCCATTGTCAGAATTATGTACATGACAGACGTCTGGATGGTTTGCCGCGCTTATTATCTATTATTATATTTTAAAAATTCGTTTATTACGTTTGACAAATATATACATTGTTTTATTCCAATATCAATCCTTCCAGGAAGTAATGACTGGCGATTCGTTGTTGAGACTAACTCGAGGTTTTTCTATCCATAGTGTGGCTTAATTGGCACAGCTATATACGAAACTGAGTGGGTCAACATGTCACCGAAATTGACAAAAGACATGATTATGATTTTGCAAAGTTCTCAACGACCAGTTCAAGTTTCCATAGGCGGTTTTCTTCCTGCTCTGTCATTGCAATTTTATTCCTCAGTATGTATCACAATAATTCAGCATAATTATGTTTATTCCACAATTCCAACATATACTAATTTCAGCATCTTTTATCTCAAGTTTCTCTCAGGTGTATTTTCCTACTTTACTACAATTCGGGTTCTTATCATGTCTGACGATGAAAAGGCACTTGCCGCTTAATCAATTGTACTGTCTCAGCTATATGGTTATATGGTTTTTTTACACGTCGTCGAAGGGTCTAGAGTGTGTGAAATGAATGGTTTCTCATCTAACAAATGCAAAATTCAATACGAACATTTTTTCTACACATATAATTGCGCCACAAAAATTATTTTCGTGTGAACACGTGTTAGGTACGAAAATGTGACGTCAATTAAAACTTTGTTATGTTGTGGTATTAATCTGGTGATAGATTACAAAAATATTACGCTCAAACAAACGTGGACCCAGGGACTGTTAAGATTTTAAGAAAAGAATCTTTCCTCAGACTATTCAGAAAATGATCCGGCTATAATGATTTTTTTAGACAATTGGAGAAAACGATATTTAACATTCTTCAATTATTTTCTATGTTCTGAACTTTTATCCTTAGTAATTGTATACTGATCGGTTATTGATGATAGATACATAAATATTTAAAATTATCATACCTTGTGATCATTTATACGCTGCCAGATATTTACAAATGCATCGATGGAAACATTGACGTTTACCAGCAGGTTTATTTGTCAGCTGTCACTGGCGTCACAGCATCCGATACATGTACAGTTGACTCTATCTACGGTAAACCAGTTCCCGTCAGCATGTTCGCTATAATGAATTTCTTCCCCGATTTATACTTCTGTATACTTCACATCTCAGAATTAGTAATGAGCGCATCATCAATGTGTTTACATTAGCATTCCTCGCGACTGGGTAGTGGAGAACTTAACTTTTCGGACCGTCTCCGCAGTTCACGATATCGAGAAGTTCACTTTAGCGGGAGCTTAGCGAGAGTGGACTGTATGTTAATAATGACATCTACCCTCGGCAAGCATTTCGTTTTTTTGTGTTAAAAAGACTGCTTTTCGGAATATTCTCGTAAAAAAATGATACGATGAATAAATTTGAAATTTGGTGCATACATTGGTACATTTGGTACATTGTACTTTGTTATGAAAGAAAAAAATTACAAACCGTAGTGCCGCAAAAAAAATCGTTGGTTCCGTCTAGCGCGATTTTTTGGTTCGTTAACTCACAAAGCTATATTTTTTCCGCATCCTATCGAAATTTTAAGTCGATCGGTTCAACAGTGTTCAAATTATTATGACGACTAGTCGGGAAAACGTTTTTCCATAGAAAATGCGTTAAAAGTTTTAATTACAGTTCATGGAGGCACATTGAGTACTTCAGGTATTTTTTCCCAATCTGCCAAACGAACATTTTTTTTATAAACAACTTCCATAGTTCATGAATCGTTTTTTTGTTTGCAAGTGATGATTTTTTATGATATTAAGGTCACTATCGTTGGCATGCAACGAAAGCAAGGTGCAAACTTCCGTATCTTCAGAATTGCGAAACATTGTGGCAGTTGTAAAATTTATGAAACACAGAAATGCCGAAGAATAGAATAAAATTTAAAATCACTGTCAATAGCTGAATAACAATAAGTCCCATTTCCATGCTTTAATGATGCTCACTGCTTCTTTATCTATTCTTTTTATTAGACCCGAGATATCTTCATGCAATAATTAAAGGTGGAAATACCTGGTGGAGAACAAGACCTTGATACGTTGTTGTTGAAACCTTGTCGGGCACCATTTTTTTCCACTGATGAACGTGTTCGATGAACGAAGTTATACTGAACGTATATCTTCATTTATCTAATAAATTCATGATGCACGAAAATTTGTACATTTCAAAATGTAGTACATTCTCTCTACTATAATCGTTTATCACCCCTTCGCTCCTACTCAATTGCGCGTTGCATCATTATATAGTTTTTACTTTAATGGCAGCTTAATACATACTCAACGTTTTATCAATTCCTATCTACCTAGCTAGGAAAGAGTGTAAACGCAATTCTCTTTATTCTTATTGTACGCGTAAAATGCACCATCTTGCGATGTTCTCACCATACCAATTACGTTTAAACGGCTCTGACTCCGTTTTCCGTTACTCTACGTTTTCAAAGTAGGGGCTAAATTCACGTTACATGTCATATGATAATAGAATAATGATTTGTATGAAAGTTGAATCAATCAGACGGAGGAATGGAACGCAAAGAATTGCAGCCCTCGAACAGTTTTCAGTTGTCGAGCTGCAATCAACATGAAACATACAGTAACTATCCAGAGGGCGATCAGTTTCACAAAAATGAGCGTCAGTATTGTATGCACTTGGCCACCGCCAGCCGGCGGAGGAAAGCTGCGAAGTCTCAAGAACGACGCAATCTGGTCTCTCTGCGTTGTGAGTGTCCTTTGTCTTTTGATTCCCCTAATAAACGCAATCGTCGAAATTCGCTCGGATTCGATTATCACGATGCAAACGATGTGTTACTGTTCGGCTTGCACTGTTGTTATTACAAAAACTGTAATCACGCGAATTTATCGAACGCAACTTCAGGTAAGAGGCCAAACGACGTCACCCGATCAATCGATAGGTTAAGCGATTTTTTAGAGTTATTTCATGGTTCATCGTTTATAGTCTCTCGCTTTTTATCATATAAGGCTCTGATCTATGAAATGGAGGAATTCATAAAAAGTTCGCGGTCTCACGAGATGCGATTTCTCCAGAGTTACGTCAACAGGTGTTGGATATTTCACGGTATTGTAACGCTGATCAATTACTTTGGAAGTTTGATGGTAATATCTGGTCCATTCATCTTGCCTGATCAAAAAATGCCAACGAATGCTATTTATCCGTTTGCCATCGATTCTGGTATCGTTGCGTACCTCGTTTTCATTCATCAAAGCTTTATAGGATTGCAAGCTTCCGCAGCGCTTACAGTCGATTGCCAAATGGCACTTATGGTGTGGTTTGCTGGTGCGAGACTCGAAATTCTTTCCGAGGAGATTAAAAATGTTTTTCATGCCAATGAGTTTCGACTATTTGTTCGAAAACATCAACAAGTTATAACATATGCAACGCAAGTATCAGAAATAATGTCTTATATAGCTTTGAATACTGTCTATATCGGTGCTGTTGCATTCATCGTGTGCAGCATCCAACTCGTCAGTGTGAGTATAAACTAATAAATCTAATGCCGATTTTGTTCTTAAGTCATTCGTAGTCGCAAATATTTCTCATTTTTTTGACAAAGGACCAACCGCTCATCGTTAAACTGCAATTCGCATCTGTGGCGCTAGTCAGTATCATAAATTTGTTGATCTGCACTTGGCCAACTGAGAATATAGCAAGAGTGGTGAGGAACGACGTTGATTTTTCCCAAGAACATTTGGTCTTTTTTCCCTGGCTCATTTATGATATACAGGCTGTCCCAAAAGGGTCGTCTAACCTCTGAAGGGGTGGTAGACCTCGAAATTCCGGGCGTAGCCCGGCCTCTACTCTCCCGGTGCGGCCGGGCACACGGTCACACGCACACCACCCCATGAAAAACGGTACGATCGGACCAAGCTTCGCCCAGCGTTGCGCCGGTGAAGCTGCACCGTTGGCCAGTCACCCGTGGTATCAACGGCCCAGAACTGAGCCACGGTTGGAGTGATCTGTTCGTGCCAGCGTTGGGATCGCGATCGGCCCAACGTATCTTTTCCTAAGAAAACAACGCTGTGCCAGCGTTGGCAAACAATCGGCTCAACGTTGGCGGGCAGTTCACGTCATCATCGGTATTGTAGATGCAAGCCAACGTTCAACCGAATGTCGGCCTATCAATAGAACAACGTCGGTGTACTGATATTCATCGTATTTTTCCATCTGTTGATATATACATTAAATTCCGTTCGAATAAATAATTACAAAAAGAAATTAGCTCAGAATTCATCTAATATTGATTTTTTGTTGCTAGGATGGACTTTTAATTGAATTTTGCCAAATAAAACTATTCGCCCTAACTGGGATTTGAACCCACGACCTGCCTACCTAACTACTTAACAGTCTCGAACTTTAACCACTACGCTACCGACCACTTGTGAAATATTTATGAAAAATAACATATGAGCGACGATAGGATAACATATACTTTTTTAAATTTATTTTGATTACAATTGTCATAAAATCATTCAAATTATTTAATTATTAAAAAATAATTCGGTTAGTTATCGTAAATTTCTGACACTACCAGTATTATTATCATGAAATATATATATATTATCATAATATTATATATATATCGTACAAAATGTGCGTGATATTTATTAGTTTTACCGAAGTGTCCATATAATATACGTGAATATTTATAAAATGTGTATACATAAAATTTAATAACTAATACACAAATTTTGTACAAATATTCTGTCGTGACATTTCATTGACGAGAATCGACAACTAGCATCTACTTAAAAAAAGTCACACTACACAATCTATAGGGTTTTTTGAATTTGTGGAAACAATTTTTGGATTCTTCCAAATCGAAAATATGATAGTATCTGTTAGATGAAAAATGTTCACGTTCGATGAAAAAATTATTGCACAAATATATATATATTCATGCTTCGTATATACATATAATATATGTGTGGGTGTCTGGTACGCACAGACATGTCCTGTTAACCTCGGCTATACGAATTAAACACCTATGACAGCCCAGCGCTGGCACTCGCCGGCTTGCCAATGCTCCGCCGGAAAATACGGTGAAACGATTAAAACGATCCAACGAAACTCAACAGCTGGTGGATTGCGAACAATTGATGCTGGCCCAGCGTTGGCACATCACTGGCTTGCCATGCCCCAACTGAGCACTGGCGAAGCCATGGCCAAACGATTGGCTCATACTGGGGCCAATGCTGAGTCCCAACGGTTGGCTGATGGTCAATAATTAATATTGGCCCAGCCTCGGCTCAGCGTTGGTTCGCCATGCTTTAAGTGAGCATTTGCGAAACAATGGCTAAACGGTCAGCGCATGCTCGGGCCAACACTAGGGTACTAATTGTTGGTACTGAATACCGTGCCAAACGTCGGCCGTATTGAGAACGTTGGCATATTTTTCATGGGACTTCGCGCCGCCCAGCCCACGCGTATTTTTGGCTATAATTAATTATTAATAACTCATCAGTGGTGCATCAGATCGAAAAACCGCTAAGGACTTTTCGAACCAAAGTTTCGAGATCTACCACCGCTTCAGAGGTCAGACGACCCTTTTGGAACAGCCGAAAATCGAGTATTCCCTTATGTACAAAGTATCTTAAATGTTTCTTAACTATACAACAAACGATCTAAACAAACAAAAAATTTTTTTAAGTAATGTGTTCTAGTTTGTTTCTTGTTAAATCACAAGCATCGGAGAAAAATATGCAAACTATCTTTGTGTGTATATAATTTACATGAACTGTTTGTACTCACTAAAAACATTTCCGTGCAGTGTGATTTAATAGGCATAGCTCTGTACGACGCTGCGTGGGTTGAAGAGTTACCAAAATTCAGTCAAGACATATTGATAGTTTTACAAGCTTCTCAACGACCTATTCAAGTTTCTGTCAGCGGTTTCCTGCCTGTTCTCTCATTCCGCTTCTATGCCACGGTACGAAACGTTACACATCGTCTTTTTGTAACCAGCTGACGTATTCTCATCTGCAATATTTTTTGTCAAGTTTTTGTCGAGTGTATTCTCCTACTTTACGACGATACGTGCTCTTCTTGTGTCCGATAATGAGAAATAGTTTGGCGCTGGTTCTATTCGAGTAAATTGGACCACGGAAATACGTACAGCGATCATTATTTTATTTCTTTCTCGTAGTCAATACACATGTACAAGAATGTCTTGTAGAAAATATGATACATTATGGCAATAAAAGGTTGTAGAATCATAATGAACTATTCAACGTATTTTTTAGTATTAGTCCGTGCGATATTCAATGCCAAATTTGATTTGCCTATGTATAGCCTGTCAAGGAGCGAAATTTGAAGAAGTCCTGAAAGAAGTATTCACTTGAAAAAATACAAAATAGAACAAAGTTGCGAATATTACAGCGAATCGGAGAGGATCTATTTTCCCATTTTCAATTTTCAATAAAGCATAGGTTAATCAAATATTTTCATTCTGCTTCAACTTTTTCGTACCTTTGCGTACTTTGGAAAAGACATTATTGAAGCAGCACTTTTGTCCACGTTACGTATCCAATATACTCGTATTCCTTCGTGTATCAAATGAATTCATAACACTTGGAAACATCGTGCTACAACGACTCTGCTGTTACAGTTTTTTTATCAAACCTATCTTCGAACCTTTCCGGGGCCCCGTTACTTCCCTACTTTAATTGCTGCTTAGAAATGAAATTCTCCAGTACATCGACATTAACGAACTCGGAAGGTTTAACGTCGGGAGAATTTCTTCCTACATAACGGTATTTCAGATAATTATAAGGTAGTACTATAATTATCTGAAATAAAACCTCTACATACTGCACTCAATAGATTCAGGTATTGTTCCTCGTTTACTCGTTTCTTGTAATAGAGGATAATGATTCTCATGAAAATTGAATTAGCAATATGGTTGAGTGGGGCGAAAGACTCTGCAGCCTTGACGGGCTGTATAGTCGTCAAGAAACCGTCAACATGGAACATAAAGTAACTCTGAAAGGAGCGGTTAATTTCACAAAATCGAGTGTTCGTCTTTCATGCACTTGGCCACCGCCGAGACGTTTAACACAGTGGCAGAATTTCAAGGACGATGTAATCTGGTGTATCTCCATTGTGAGCGTTTTCTGTCTGTTAATTCCACTGATAAAATCTATACCCGTATACCGTTCGAATTCTGTCATTCTAACGCAGACGGGCTGTTTTTGTTCAGCGTGCATCATAATTATTACAAAAACTTTCATAACGCGAATACATCGAACAAAACTGCAGGTAGGATTGGAAATAGTATTAGCTAACTGGAAAGGTTACTATAAAGATTAGAGTTTCAATGTTTTGTCGTGCACTTGCCCCTTATTTTTACGCAAGGTTTTGGTTCACGAGATGGAGGAATTTATAAAAAATCCTCGGCCTCACGAGGAGCGAGTTCTTCAGGCTTACATCGAGAGGTGTTGGATATTTCACGCTTTCATAACGTTCATGAATTACTTAGCGAGTATTACGATAATCTTTGGTCCATTCGTCTTTCCTGATCAACCAATGCCAACGGCTGCGATTTATCCATTTTCCATCGATTCTGGTATCGCTATGTACCTTATGTTCATACATCAATGCTTCATAGGATTACAAACATCCGCAGCACTCACGGTCGATTGTCAACTGGCAATGATGATGTGGTTCGCTGGGGCTAGGATGGAAATATTTGCCAAGGAGATCAGAGAAGGCTTCTGTACTAATGATTTTTGTCTACTTGTTAGAAAACATCAGAAACTGTTGTCGTACACCATTCAAGTATCCGAAATAATGTGCTACATAGCGCTAATCACAACCTGCGCCTGCGGAGTGGCATCCATCATGTGTTGCATGCAATTTGTCGGTGTGAGTATAATTGAAGGAATTCCGTGTTTATTATTATGGCATGAATTTTCGATTGAAGACAAAGGGCTTGCTATTCCTGATGAAGAATCAACCGTTAATGGTTAAAATGCAATTCGCTCCTGTTACAATTGTTGTCCTGATTAATTTGCTGGTCTGTGCTTGGCCAACAGAAAATGCGATCAGTATGGTGAGTGTAATCGACGTGAACTTTTTGTTTGAGCGAGTACACCCGTTACTTCCCAGTTGAGATGTGAATTTGCAACTTTCTGCACGTTATCATGATTTTGGAAAAAAAAACCTTTACCACGTAGTGATAATGGATAAAGAATTCCAACATTGTTTATCTATCCACCCGCCATCGATAATTAATTTGTTTGACGCCGTCATTGCATTTTTTGAGTAGTGAAAGCAGGTGACTGTTTGTAAAATGTGCCTTTACAACGCACCACTTTTTGAGGAACTTGCCCTTATTTTTTTTCAACCTATCCGCGACGCACATTTTTTTTAAATTCTTGTGCATGTACACGGTTCCGATTTTTTCGGAAAAAAATGAAATTCAAATTTTGTTTTTCAACTCGAAACATTGGATCTTTTTGTTGATGAATTCATGATTTTAGAGTAAGATTAGAGCAAAATTTCCTTATTTCGGCGGGATTTTTTTTTACGAACGGACATATTGCTAAAACTAAGGGAAGACGGGGGACACTACGAGATTACAAAACTTCTGCACCTTTTTTTTAAGCCAAACTGATTTCTGGGGACCCAATATTTTGGCAAAAAAATCACATTCCGAGAGTTCAGAAGGGTGGCTATGTATTTCGTGGAATGTATTTTAATTTACCTCATTATTTCCATATTCAAAAACTAACAGTGTTATTCATTCTAGAATTTGATAGTCGCCCAAGTATTAATAAATAAATATCCTGCACATTCGAGTTCGCTGTACGTACATGGAAGAACCATTAGTTCCAATATTGTTTTTCAAAATCATGACATTGTTTATTAACGCAACAAGGGTGGTCCTATGTGCTGCTTCCCGTAGTTATTGCGACATTTCTATTTATTGTAGTTTGACACAAAATTCTTAAAAAATTCTATCTATGAAATTATTAATTGCAGCTATCATAAGTAAATGACGCATTTCACTTTAGTGTGTGTTTTGGGAAAAAAATACTGTACTCAAAAAAATCTTTGGTTGTACCAACCATCTCTTTTCTATCTCACTCTTTAAAAATCGATTTATTATCAACAAAAAGACTCTAAGGATATATGTAAATATATTTCGTCCAAACATAAATTCGCTCACAAAATAGCATAAAATAGCATTATTGACACTAACTTGAGGCTTTTCCACTTACAGTGTGGTTTAATTGGCACAGCCATATACGAGACTCCGTGGGTGAATATGTCACCGAAATTCACAAAAGACATGATTTTGATTTTACAACGTTCTCAACGACCGGTTCAAGTCTCCATCAGTGGATTTCTTCCTGCTCTTTCATTGCGATTTTATGCCTCAGTATGCAATAATACTTTGTCTATTCACACTATTTTATGTTCGTCGTAATCTTCACATGCCTTAATTTCACAATTTTTTCTCGCAAGTTTCTGTCAGGTGTATTCTCGTACTTTACTACGATTCGTATTCTCATTATGTCCGATGAGGAAGAAGAACTTTCGGCTTAGTTGATTGTGAAGTGCTATAAAACTCGGGTAATGATTATTCTGTTTTTTTTTACTTGTAGTGATTATAAATTGTCTAAACGAGGGGTTCTGAACATTTACTGAATGACTAACATGAAAAATGTACCGTTACCACTTAGACCAGGATATAGTCAACTAAAACTGTTTTCATAAATAAATAAACATAGGTAATTCATTAAATTCTTTTCATTCCAATCAATCTTTTTTCAGAAGTCTATTTTATTATAACACTGAAGTCGGCATCTTTGTGGAACGCAACAAAAGTAGGATTTAAATTTCTGTAAATTATTGAATGTTTGATTATTCATGATCTCTCGCTCTTTATCATAAGGAGAAGGATCAGTCTATGAAATGGAGGACTATATGACAAATTTGGAGTCTCACGAGACGCAAATTTTCCAAAACAATGTCAACAGGTGTTAAATATTTCACGGTGTCATAACGTTAATAAATTATGCCAGAAGTTTGGTGATAATTTCTGATCCATTGATACTTACAAACCAATAAATGCCTACAAATGCGATTCATCCGCTTTCCATCGATCCTGATATCTTTATGTACTTCGTGTTCATTCATAAAAGCTTCATAGGATCGAATACTTCCGCAGGTCTCTCAGTCGATTGCCAAATGGCACTGACAAAGACGTTTACTGGTGCGGGACTTGAGATTCTTCCCAAAGAGATTACAACAAATTTTCATACTAATAACTTTCGCTTCTTCGTCGAAAACTAGGTTCGAAAGCATCATAAAGTTTCAAAATACGTGACACAAGTCTCAAAAATAATGTCTCATACCCTCAAAACTGTCTGCATCGTTGCAGTTTGCATTCATCTTTTGCATAACTGCAAACAATTCTCCTCACCATGAAACTCTTCAAAGTTGTAAGAGTTTTTTTAAATTTGTGCCTTCTGTAGTTTCATAGCTGAAAAAAATGTGAAAAAAAGATTGAAAAATGTTGAAATCAAGATTCTTGAAGAGCATTGACGCTTCAAAATGCTTTCCCCTTTTTTTTCGCAATTTTTTTTTTGTAAAGATATTTAAAAATGCTTAAAATTTCAACGAAAAATGAATGATCCTTTAATTATTGCGCTTAGTTATACAAATGATTCGAATGATCCAATGTGACCATGAATTCCTTCTGCAATTACTTATTATGATCCTAATCTTAAATAATATGAATATAATAAATTATGATTCTATCGATTTTTCATATTCGGTGATATAATTGCTGGTTTTTTCGTTGTTCATTGGTTTTTTCATATTCAATTGGGAATATTTTAATTTGTTATTTTGAATATATGAATTGTTAGTGTTTATAATGTATTCCATTATACCTTGTATAATGTTATGATGATGCTCGTGAAAATTTAATGAACAAAAGGCTCGAATCAGGTTGGACCAGCTGTTGCAACGTTGCAGACCTTGCCAGTTGTGAAAAAGGCTGACATTGAACGTGAAATTGCTGTGTATAACGAGCGACCAATTTCACGAAACTGAGTATTCATCTTGTATGAATTGTGGCCATTTCTGACAGATGAGAACAAGTGGCAAAGTTTTTCGAACGATTAGTTCTGTAGTGTCTCTCAATCGACAGCGTTTTCTTTCTCTTGGTTCCTCTAACAAATGCCAATCCCGGATATTGTGCAGATTCCATTTTGTTAACGAAGACGATGAAGGCTACTTTGTGGTGGCGACTATAGCTGTTACGAAACCTCTCTTTACGCGAATACATCAAAAGAAACAGGTATGATATGAAAAATCGTAAGCCCAATACGTTTGTTACGGGGTTAGAAATTTTTATTTATTTATCCTTGTTTACCGTACATTTTGTTCGACGAAGTGAAGGAATTTATAAAACATCCTTTGCCTCACGAGAAAGGCAAGTCTTCTAGTTTGCGAGTTCTTTAGAGTAACTACGACAGATGTTGGATATTTCATGCAGCTATAACCTTGATGAACTATTTAGGAAATCTAGAGATAACTACTGGTCCATTGATCTTTCCCGATCAACGAATGCCAAGAACCACGATTTATCCGTTTCCCATCAATTTTGATATCATTATGCATTTTATATTTTTTCATCAATGCCTCGTTTGATTTCAAGTTTTCACAGTAGTCGTACCGGATTGGCAAATTGCACTGTTAAAGTAGTTCGCTATTCGAGACCCGAAATCCTTACTGAACGGATCAAAGAAGTCTTCGATGCTAGCGAGTTTCAATCATTCGTTCGAAAACATGAAAAATTGATGGTACATGCCAATCGGACGTCATAAACAATGCGTTGTAGTAATACAGTTTGCATTGGCGAAATGGAATCGATTGTTCCCGACATTCCATTAGTTAGTGTGAGTACAAACTATTCGATTTACAAGATTAATTATAGTTGGGCGAAAAATTAACCGTAGAAAATTAAAAATAATTTGCACCTGTCACAGTTATAGGTTTGTTGAGACTTGAGCCACGATAGAAAAATCTTTGTTCCACTGCGATTTAATAAGTTGTGTCAGCTCATATTTTCATAGGTGGTTCCCTTCCTCCTCTCACATTTCACTTTGTGCCTCGGTACGAAAGTATGACTTGGTATTGCTCACTATTTTGTAACAAGATAATGTCATTTAATCGACAATTTTTCTTTTTTCAAATTTCTATAAGGTATTTCCTCTCACTTCACCACAATTCGTGTCCAGAAAGAATTTCATGCGAGAAACGTGATATATTGTATTTTTAGTCGATTTAATAAATAAAATTAATTTCGACAGACGACTGTAACGGAATGTACGTTACTAGAAAACACGATGTATTATAATGCATCATCAATTTTCCATCATTTCAACCTAAACTTTGCGCATCGAACGAATTCATGAGGGTCGGAAAAGCGCGGTACGATAACTCCATTGTAGTGGTTTTCATTACAACCCTTTGCTCTTACTACTTTGCGCTCCTACACTTATCGCATATATAATGCTACCCGGAAATTGACCCTCGAACCTGTCCATATGGGAACGGCTATGAAAGGTTTAGTTCACACAGACGAATCAACCAACCAGTCGCGCGTAATAAAATACTTTGCAATTTTCTCGCAATACAAATTACCTGTAAGTGGTACCAAACAATTTTCTGTTATTACAACGCCTTTACTCAGTCCATACGGACGTACAACGGAATAATGATATTCATGAAAATTGAATCAACTAAACGTTCGAGCGGGGCGCAGAGACTCTGCAGCGTGGAGGAGCTCACCAGTCAAGATAGAATCGTCAAAATGAAGAATAAAGTAACCTTCAACGGGGCATTAAGTTTCACAAAGTGGAGTGTTCGTTTTGTGTGCACATGGCCCCCGTCAAGATCCGCAACTAAGAGGGAACATATCATAGAGGGCATTGCCTGGTGGTTTTCTTTTTCCAGCGTTTTCTTTCTGTTTATCCCGCTTGTACACTCGATCTACGAATGTCATATGAGTTCTTTTGTCCTTACCCAATCATTATGCTTCTGCACCGCTTGCTCCACAATCATCGCTAAAACTCTCGTTCTTCGTATTTATCGAACGAAGCTTCAGGTACGATATGAAACAATATAAGCCAAAGAGAAATATATTCCATCAATATCCGCCAGAGCTTGCCGAACTTTTCGTCGTGCACCGGCTTTCTTACTATGACACAAGTCTCTCGCGCACCCAATGTGTTCGACAAAAAGCTAGGAGCTTTTCATTATTCCATCGTCCATTTTCAAGGTTTTGGTTGATGAAATGATGGAATTCATCAAAGATCCAAAGCCTCACGAGAGACGGATACTGCAAAGTTACATGGATAGGTGTTGGATATTTCACGTTGTCATAACGTTTATGAATTATCTGGCGACGACTTTCATTATCTTTGGACCATTTTTCTTTCCTGAACAACGAATGCCAACGGCCGCAATTTATCCATTTTCCATCGACTCTGGTATCCTCATGTATCTCGTTTTCATTCATCAATCGTTCGTGGGATTGCAATCTTCCGCAGCTCTCACAGTCGATTGCCAAATGGCAATGATGATGTGGTACGCTAGTGTGAGACTCGAAATCCTTGCCGAAGAAATCAGAGTAGGCTTCAATGTTAAAAATGTTGCCTCATTCGTTGAAAAACATCAGCACCTTTTGTCGTACGCATCTGAAGTGGCCGAAACAATGCGCTACATATCCTTTACCACAGTCTGCGCTTGTGGGATTGCATCGATCATGTGTTGCATGCAATTCGTCGGTGTGAGTATATGCCAATGAATTTTACGTTAGTTTTTGTTATGTGACTTTCTTTTTAAGGAGAAAACATTCGTTATTTCTGATGAAGAATCAAGCGATAACGGTGAAAATGCAATTTTTACCTGTGACTATTGGTTGCCTTATAAGCTTGCTGGTCTGTGCTTGGCCAACGGAGAATATGTTCAGAGTGGTAAGTTGTGGTTGTTGACTTTTCCTGGACCTTATGATTCTTCCTTGGCAGATTTGCGAATTTTATCTCTCCAAATGTATCTGTCAAATTGTACAATCTAACAAAGACTATACTATTTGCTCAAAGTATGACATCGAAACATATTGTTTTCCCTTAATATGATTTTCACATTCGATTCTTTCCGTCGGGGTTGAGTTTTCTCGAATACGGTTGGGCTTTGCCAGTAGGCAAAAATCATTTTGTTGAATATTAGTTATAGTTTCGATTTACTGAAGATTTTTCTTTCAGTGCGATCTAATAGGCACCTCTGTGTACAATACTCTATGGTTCGAAATGTCACCAAAATTAAAGAAGGACATCATTATTATTTTACAAACTGCTCAACGACCGGTTCAAGTTTCCATCAGTGGGTTTCTTCCTGCCCTTTCATTCCACTTTTACGGCTCGGTAAGCAAAACAGAATTTCTTGTTCTGTACAATTTTCTTTTTACCGGGGTGCACGCGCCTTGATTCACAATGTCTGCTCTCTCAAGTTTCTGTCAGGTGTATTTTCCTACTTCACCACACTTCGTGTCCTCATTATGTCCGATGATGATAAATAACACATCTCGTACATGAGTGAATTTTGTATTGTGCTCTGATGACCCGGTGAATAAAGGGAAGAGTATCGTTCCAAATTCTTTATCTCGATAACATTGAAAGTTTCGACGTTTCAAGCTTGTGATGGCTTCATTTCTCATCTGTACAGATTCTGAAAACCATTAATTGCCCAAGAGTCTCAAGCTTGCAATATTTAACCTCTACTTTGTGTGTTGTCTAGGGCGTTGTAGAGATTCAACATTGCAAGATTGAGACTCATGGATATTTAATTGGCGAATTCCCGAATTTATAATGGTGAGAGATATAGTGCTTGTAAAATTGACGAATGGACCATTAACATTATAAGATAAACATTGCGGAAATGAGACCTTTCTCGACAATGGTGTTTTTTACTTCACTTGTATTACTAATAGTATTTAATAAAGATACTGTAGATTGTAATGGAGTGGATTAAATAAATATATTTGAACAATAAAAATTTCGGGGTATATCCTGTGCGAGATGAATCTTGAAATTTTCATTTATCACGTCCCTGCATAATAGCTGTTATCAATACGATCTATGAAGTATTTAAAAAATACTTCGATTGAAATATTTTAATGATGCATAGCAGAGCCCGAATCTTCCATCACTAAGCCCGTAGGTTCGTGCAACCAACAAACTGATGATGCTTGTACATATATATCGTTACATAATAATTCAACTGCAAACGATTTTAACTTTCTAACCTTCCCTTACCCCACCGTCAACTTTACGCCGTTATACTTTGCCTCTAAGGAATTTACCACTATTATCCATTCGTATATTGACACCCCGGAAAGCCTCGTGTCCACTGAACTGCCCTCACTGGTAACTGCACGGAACACACCACCCTGCAATTTATTCGCTATATTTAAATTACCTATAAGTGGTGCTAAACAATTTTCCGTATTACATCGCATTCGTGTGAGACGTGTTCTTCAGAGCTACGTTGACAGTTGTTGGATCTTTCATGGTGGCATAACGTTCATGAATTATTTAGCAAGTATTCCGGTTATCTTTGGTCCATTCGTCTTTCCTCATCAACGAATGCCAACGTTCGCGGTTTACCCGTTCTCCATTGATTCCGGTATCGCTATGTATCTCGTATTTATTCATCAGTCGATCGTAGGATTTCAAACTTCCGCTGCACTCACGATCGATTGTCAAGTGGCAATGATGATGTGGTTTGCTGGTGCGAGGTTAGAAATTCTTGCTGGGGAAATAAAATTTGTCTCTAGTCCCGAAGAGTTTCGATCTTTTGTGCATAAACATGAACAACTGTTGTCATATGCTACTCGCGTTGCTGGTACAATGCGTTATATTGCACTAACCAGTGCATGCATTTGTGGATTCTCGACAATTATGGGTACCATGCAGCTCGTCGGTGTGAGTAAAAGCTTCAGTTTCGTAATTATATTGTCATTCTTTGTTGTCTTATTTTTGTTTTAACTCTCCAGCGTTTTCTTTATCTTGGTTCCTCTAACAAATGCCAATCCCGGATATTGTGCAGATTCCATTTTGTTAACGAAGACGATGAAGGCTACTTTGTGGTGGCGACTATAGCTGTTACGAAACCTCTCTTTACGCGAATACATCAAAAGAAACAGGTATGATATGAAAAATCGTAAGCCCAATACGTTTGTTACGAGGTTAGAAATTTTTATTTATTTATCCTTGTTTACCGTACATTTTGTTTGACGAAGTGAAGGAATTTATAAAACGTCCTTTGCCTCACGAGAAAGGCAAGTCTTCTAGTTTGCGAGTTCTTTAGAGTAACTACGACAGATGTTGGATATTTCATGCAGCTATAACCTTGATGAACTATTTAGGAAATCTAGAGATAACTACTGGTCCATTGATCTTTCCCGATCAACGAATGCCAAAAACCACGATTTATCCATTTCCCATCAATTTTGATATCATTATGCATTTTATATTTTTTCATCAATGCCTCGTTTGATTTCAAGTTTTCACAGTAGTCGTACCGGATTGGCAAATTGCACTGTTAAAGTAGTTCGCTATTCGAGACCCGAAATCCTTACTGAACGGATCAAAGAAGTCTTCGATGCTAGCGAGTTTCAATCATTCGTTCGAAAACATGAAAAATTGATGGTACATGCCAATCGGACGTCATAAACAATGCGTTGTAGTAATACAGTTTGCATTGGCGAAATGGAATCGATTGTTCCCGACATTCCATTAGTTAGTGTGAGTACAAACTATTCGATTTACAAGATTAATTATAGTTGGGCGAAAAATTAACCGTAGAAAATTAAAAGTAATTTGCACCTGTCACAGTTATAGGTTTGTTGAGACTTGAGCCAAGATAGAAAAATCTTTGTTCCACTGCGATTTAATAAGTTGTGTCAGCTCATATTTTCATAGGTGATTCCCTTCCTTCTCTCACATTTCACTTTGTGCCTCGGTACGAAAGTATGACTTGGTATTGCTCACTATTTTGTAACAAGATAATGTCATTTAATCGACAATTTTTCTTTTTTCAAATTTCTATAAGGTATTTCCTCTCACTTCACCACAATTCGTGTCCAGAAAGAATTTCATGCGAGAAACGTGATATATTGTATTTTTAGTCGATTTAATAAATAAAATTAATTTCGACAGACGACTGTAACGGAATGTACGTTACTAGAAAACACGATGTATTATAATGCATCATCAATTTTCCATCATTTCAACCTAAACTTTGCGCATCGAACGAATTCATGAGGGTCGGAAAAGCGCGGTACGATAACTCCATTGTAGTGGTTTTCATTACAACCCTTTGCTCTTACTACTTTGCGCTCCTACACTTATCGCATATATAATGCTACCCGGAAATTGACCCTCGAACCTGTCCATATGGGAACGGCTATGAAAGGTTTAGTTCACACAGACGAATCAACCAGCCAGTCGCGCGTAATAAAATACTTTGCAATTTTCTCGCAATACAAATTACCTGTAAGTGGTACCAAACAATTTTCTGTTATTACAACGCCTTTACTCAGTTCATACGGACGTACAACGGAATAATGATATTCATGAAAATTGAATCAACTAAACGTTCGAGCGGGGCGCAGAGACTCTGCAGCGTGGAGGAGCTCACCAGTCAAGATAGAATCGTCAAAATGAAGAATAAAGTAACCTTCAACGGGGCATTAAGTTTCACAAAGTGGAGTGTTCGTTTTGTGTGCACATGGCCCCCGTCAAGATCCGCAACTAAGAGGGAACATATCATAGAGGGCATTGCCTGGTGGTTTTCTTTTTCCAGCGTTTTCTTTCTGTTTATCCCGCTTGTACACTCGATCTACGAATGTCATATGAGTTCCTTTGTCTTTACCCAATCATTATGCTTCTGCACCGCTTGCTCCACAATCATCGCTAAAACTCTCGTTCTTCGTATTTATCGAACGAAGCTTCAGGTACGATATGAAACAATATAAGCCAAAGAGAAATATATTCCATCAATATCCGCCAGAGCTTGCCGAACTTTTCGTCGTGCACCGGCTTTCTTACTATGACACAAGTCTCTCGCGCACCCAATGTGTTCGACAAAAAGCTAGGAGCTTTTCATTATTCCATCGTCCATTTTCAAGGTTTTGGTTGATGAAATGATGGAATTCATCAAAGATCCAAAGCCTCACGAGAGACGGATACTGCAAAGTTACATGGATAGGTGTTGGATATTTCACGTTGTCATAACGTTTATGAATTATCTGGCGACGACTGTGATTATCTTTGGACCATTTTTCTTTCCTGAACAACGAATGCCAACGGCCGCAATTTATCCATTTTCCATCGACTCTGGTATCCTCATGTATCTTGTTTACATTCATCAATCGCTCGTGGGATTGCAAACTTCCGCAGCTTTCACAGTCGATTGCCAAATGGCAATGATGATGTGGTACGCCAGTGCGAGACTCGAAATCCTTGCCGAAGAAATCAGAGTAGGCTTCAATGTTAAAAGTGTTGCCTCATTCGTTGAGAAACATCAGCACCTTTTGTCGTACGCGACTGAAGTGGCCGAAACAATGCGCTACATATCCTTTACCACAGTCTGCGCTTGTGGGATTACATCGATCATGTGTTCCATGCAATTCGTCGGTGTGAGTACATGCCAATGAATTTTACGTTAGTTTTTGTTATGTGACTCTCTCTTCAAGGAGAAAACATTTGTTCTTTCTGATGAAGAATCAAGCAATAACGGTGAAAATGCAATTTTTACCTGGGGCTATTGGTTGCCTTATAAGCTTGCTGGTCTGTACTTGGCCAACGGAGAATATGTTCAGAGTGGTAAGTTGTGGTTGTTGACTTTTCCTGGACCTTATGATTGTTCCTTAACAGATTTGCGAATTTTATCTCTCCAAATGTATCTGTCAAATTGTACAATCTAACAAAGACTATACTATTTGCTCAAAGTATGACATCGAAACATATTGTTTTCCCTTAATATGATTTTCACATTCGATTCTTTCCGTCGGGGTTGAGTTTTCTCGAATACGGTTGGGCTTTGCCAGTAGGCAAAAATCATTTTGTTAAATATTAGTTATAGTTTCGATTTACTGAAGATTTTTCTTTCAGTGCGATCTAATAGGCACCTCTGTGTACAATACTCTATGGTTCGAAATGTCACCAAAATTAAAGAAGGACATCATTATTATTTTACAAACTGCTCAACGACCGGTTCAAGTTTCCATCAGTGGGTTTCTTCCTGCCCTTTCATTCCACTTTTACGGCTCGGTAAGCAAAACAGAATTTCTTGTTCTGTACAATTTTCTTTTTACCGTGGTGCACGCGCCTTGATTCACAATGTCTGCTCTCTCAAGTTTCTGTCAGGTGTATTTTCCTACTTCACCACACTTCGTGTCCTCATTATGTCCGATGATGATAAATAACACATCTCGTACATGAGTGAATTTTGTATTGTGCTCTGATGACCCGGTGAATAAAGGGAAGAGTATCGTTCCAAATTCTTTATCTCGATAACATTAAAAGTCTCGACGTTTCAAGCTTGTGATGGCTTCATTTCTCATCTGTACAGATTCTGAAAACCATTAATTGCCCAAGAGTCTCAAGCTTGCAATATTTAACCTCTACTTTGTGTGTTGTCTAGGGCGTTGTAGAGATTCAACATTGCAAGATTGAGACTCATGGATATTTAATTGGCGAATTCCCGAATTTATAATGGTGAGAGATATAGTGCTTGTAAAATTGACGAATGAACCATTAACATTATAAGATAAACATTGCGGAAATGAGACCTTTCTCGACAATGGTGTTTTTTACTTCACTTGTATTACTAATAGTATTTAATAAAGATACTGTAGATTGTAATGGAGTGGATTAAATAAATATATTTGAACAATAAAAATTTCGGGGTATATCCTGTGCGAGATGAATCTTGAAATTTTCATTTATCACGTCCCTGCATAATAGCTGTTATCAATACGATCTATAAAGTATTTAAAAAATACTTCGATTGAAATATTTTAATGATGCATAGCAGAGCCCGAATCTTCCATCACTAAGCCCGTAGGTTCGTGCAACCAACAAACTGATGATGCTTGTACATATATATCGTTACATAATAATTCAACTGCAAACGATTTTAACTTTCTAACCTTCCCTTACCCCACCGTCAACTTTACGCCGTTATACTTTGCCTCTAAGGAATTTACCACTATTATCCATTCGTATATTGACACCCCGGAAAGCCTCGTGTCCACTGAACTGCCCTCACTGGTAACTGCACGGAACACACCACCCTGCAATTTATTCGCTATATTTAAATTACCTATAAGTGGTGCTAAACAATTTTCCGTATTACATCGCATTTATATATACGTTTACATCCAATTGGATAACAATTTTCATGAAAATTGAATGAATAAAATGGTTGGATGGGGTTGAGAAGCTCTGGAACCCGGAGGAGCGTAATAGTCGTCAAAGAACCTTCGATATGAAGCGTATGGTTAGTATCGAGCAAGCGGTCACTTTTACAAAGTCGAGTGTTTGCCTTTCATGCACTTGGCCACGACCGATACGATCAACGAAATGGCAGAGTTTCAAGGATGATGTTTGTTGGTACCTGTCATTTATTAGCGTTTTTTGTCTTCTAATTCCTTTGACAAAATCAATCTGTGTGTATCGATCGAATTCCATTATCCTGACACAGTCAACGGGATTATCTTGCGCTTGTACTATGATTATTATAAAAACTCTCGTCTTACGAATACATCGAAAGAAATTTCAGGTACGGAGCGAAATAGTGGCAAAGATAACAAAAGTGTCACAATTCACTGAGTGCTTTTTTCATATAAATTGTCTTATTTTCATACGAGATTTTGGTCCACGAGATGGAGGATTTTATAAAAAGTTGTCAACCCCACGAGAGACGTGTTCTTCAGAGCTACGTTGACAGTTGTTGGATCTTTCATGGTGGCATAACGTTCATGAATTATTTAGCAAGTATTCCGGTTATCTTTGGTCCATTCGTCTTTCCTCATCAACGAATGCCAACGTTCGCGGTTTACCCGTTCTCCATTGATTCCGGTATCGCTATGTATCTCGTATTTATTCATCAGTCGATCGTAGGATTTCAAACTTCCGCTGCACTCACGATCGATTGTCAAGTGGCAATGATGATGTGGTTTGCTGGTGCGAGGTTAGAAATTCTTGCTGGGGAAATAAAATTTGTCTCTAGTCCCGAAGAGTTTCGATCTTTTGTGCATAAACATGAACAACTGTTGTCATATGCTACTCGCGTTGCTGGTACAATGCGTTATATTGCACTAACCAGTGCATGCATTTGTGGATTCTCGACAATTATGGGTACCATGCAGCTCGTCGGTGTGAGTAAAAGCTTCAGTTTCGTAATTATATTGTCATTTTTTGTTGTCTTATTTTTGTTTTAACTCTCCATGACTAACGATTAAGATGATCATTTCTTGAAGAATCGATCCTTGATCATTAAAATGCAGTACGGGCCGGCGACACTCGTTAGCCTGATAAATCTATTGGTCTGTGCTTGGCCAACGGAAAATATAATTAGAGTGGTGGGTTATCGTTGTTACGTCAATTGTTATTTGGCTAAAGTAAAGTTGTTTATATCAGTTTCTCGATTCAAACATTTCTAGACATTTTTCTTTTTAATTTTAATTAAATTTTTAATTAAATTTCAATTAAATTTTTAATTTAATTTAATTTAATTTTTAATTAAATACTGGAGTTCTCTGTACACTTCTGCGAGTTTGCACTAAATCAATTATTTTTTTGCCTAAATATAAATATTACAACTAAGTGATCGGGAAACTTTATTGAGACATCGAAAAAAGCAGTTGTTTCTACAAGCAGACGCGAAAGTTTTTTTTTCAGTGCGACTTGATAGGAAATATGGTATACGAAACTCCGTGGGTTGACATGTCATCAAAATTCTCCAAAAACATCATTATTATGATTTTAAGAAGATCTCAGCGACCCGTTAGCGTGTCCGTTGGTGGTTTTCTTCCCGCTCTCTCATTGCGCTTTTACGCCTCGGTACGAGCCATTACTCGTTTGTTATTATTATATATTATGTGATTTTACGGTCAGGTTTTTATCCTTACATTTAATTATAAACTTTTTTCAAGTTTCTCTCGAGCGTTTTCTCCTATTTTACGACCGTTCGGATTCTTATCATGTCAGACGTTGACAATTAACTTTTTATCTCATAGTCGATGCAGATCGCATTTCCCTCAAAAATATTTTACGTGAAGCTCACAATTCGTGCATTCAAGGTGAGGTTAAAAAACTGGTTAAATAAATGTAATGTACAGTATACAAAATCTTATTGCGAGTCACCTTTACTTGCCTTTCTGCCTTTCAACTTTGAATCCAAAGAGTGTTACATTTGCTATTCTTTCTTCGATTGATCATTTTACGATAGCAATAATTCATGTGGAAAATGGGGTTTTTCAACCGTAGTTGACTGTAGTATCTGCAACGTTAATTTATTTCTATTTACATTTGATTTCATCGGTCCAATAATGTAACTTATATCTTGGTTAATCGAACTTTGTTACAATGTAAAGAAAAACACATTTATTTCATGCCACACGTACACAAATTGTAACGTAATTGTAATTGTGGAAGCAACGATTTATATCGTATAAATTTGTTTGCCGTATCAACAAACACGTTAGCCATTTGTTCTGACCTAGAAACATTGCGGCACGCTAAACAGCAATCATTGTCTGTCAGATTGTACTCGGAATGATTCATGCGCTAAAAGCAATAAAAAGTTCAGCTTCGCGAATAATCAGGGATGCTAAAAACACAATTGCTATTCTTGGATAATGATTTTTGTATTAAAAACTGTCGACCATGATTCCAAAAAAATTCCTGTAAAAACTGTATCATAAGAAAAACTGATAGAAAAAAAAGTCGATCTCGTGTACACATTATTCAGGATTCAATAAAAATGTATTTCAAAAAATGTACGAAGATATTTTTCTTGTCTTTTCATGAGAAACTTACAGATTCGAATGATTTTACATAAAATTCAACTCCCTATAACGAGACTGTAGACCCCAAACATGTGAATCGATATTATCGGTATTAAAGACTGTCCCAAACGATGCTCATATATTATTTCACGAAATGGTCGAAGCGTTGATCTATTTCGTCTCCTCGTGGAGTAAATATGCCTCATTTCCGGTCAAACACTCGTTCGATTCTGGGGTCGAGCACTGGATTCATAGGAAAAAATAAATGATAAAAAAGTCGAATTATCGAGAATGTCAGTTTAGTCTTGTCCGTGGCTCCGAATAAGGCTTGTGACTCGACTGACATGGCTCCCGAACGTTTCGTTAGAATATTACAGATATTCGGAAGGATAACCCTCATTTGGCCGCCCGACAAAAAAGCCAATAATATCGAAGTTTTCTTAAACAATTGCGCGTGGTATTGCGTGGTTATACTCTACACTGCATCTATTTTGCTAACAATGTGTCAATTGGGAGAAATCAACAACGATCCAGTTTCTTTGGCAAGGACCCTGGCAATGATCGCAATAATGTGCGATTCCTTCTTTCATCTCATTCTCGTGAGGCTTCAATGGCCGCGTTTTGAAGCAAGTACAGAGTTCAATTCTCTACAATAATAATAATAATAATAATAACGAAAACAACAATAATAATAGTATAACTATCACGATATTTATTATTTAACAATGTAATTATAATAATTATCATTTTCAACACTAAATCCATGGACAACTTAAATCACTTTTGGATAAGATTTTGATACCGATCACCTCGACCAGACCTGTCAGATTGAGTGTTATAATTGTCCACAAAAAATCTTGTTTAATCCATGTTTACTTTATGGTTGCAGATTCTGGTTCACGAGGTGACAGATTTTTTTCGGACAGCGAGAACTTACGAAAAAATAGTATGTGAAAAATACGTCAGTCGTTATTTGGGTCATCACGCTTTCCTGTTCTTTGTATTTGTCGGAGCGATTGGTGCATTTTTGTGCGTTCAATCGGAATTTGAGAGCCATTTGCCAATGGATACAACTCTCTCGATTGACTCAAAGTTACGTCAAATAAACATCAATTTTCTTCAGTATTTCACGACGATCGAAACAATGTGCCTTTTGTCCGGTGATTTTATGATGATTATGTTACTCTGGTATTGTACGGCAAGGTTGGAACTTCTTAGCGATTCCATGCATCATGTTCACAATTCTAAAGAGCTTAGTAAATGCGCCATACGGCACGAGAGTATTATAAGGTTTGCTCAATAGAAGGATCCAATCAAACGATTCATTTATTATTATTCTTCTTTAAAAGTCATTTAATGAAGCATTCGCCTCGCTCGACAGATTCGTCAGGGAAACAAATCTTGCAATCGACCTTGTAGTTCTTAAAAGCCTTACAGCTGTTTCCATCATAATTTTGTGTGCAGGTCTTCAGTTATCTTACGTGAGTATATCTTCTATCATTCTTATTCTTATTCGGTTTAGAAAAAATCGAAGCCTCCCTTGTTCTCATTTAGGTAGACTAAATTTCAAAAAGACCAAAAAATTGCTATGTCATATATCATATGTGTATTCATTTTCAGCATACAAAATGGTCGATTCTCTCGCATTTTTTCTTAACCATTTGCGTAGCGAGTATCAGATTGTACGGCTGCGCATGGGCGGGTGATGATCTTACGGAAATGGTAAGTCAATAGTAATTAAACGATTTTTCAATATTTCGTTTTTTTTCATTAGCAAACTGACGATTATTAACGTCTTTTTTCATTTGCTTTTTGTTATAGACTAGTAATGCCGAACAAATAGAATGGAAAAAAATAATTGATAATCAAATCACGTCGTTTAGCATCGAATAAACCATTCGTATTAATTATGTTTCAAGGGCGCACATCTATCATGGGGCGTCTATCAATGTCCGGCGATCTTTCGATCATTGACTTTGAGTAAAAGCGCTTCGATAATCATACAAGCGAGCAAAAGACCATTGGTTGTTACTGTGTTGGGCAGAAATCTCGTACTTTCGTTGCATTTTTTTACAAGAGTAAGCATCCATGGCTATC
Source organism: Heteropelma amictum (assembly GCA_959613375.1). Lineage (NCBI taxonomy): Eukaryota > Metazoa > Arthropoda > Insecta > Hymenoptera > Ichneumonidae > Heteropelma > Heteropelma amictum. Next base: position 17,980,421 of record OY390721.1, read on the forward strand.
TTTTTTTCATTCGTATTTATTTATAATTGATGATACAATGATTATGTTAATCTATATTTTTTTCCATAGTACTCGATCAAAGTCATGTCCTTCTTCATGACACTGAGGGCGTGTATTGAGAGATACGTTTAAACTGTTTTTTGTCAGCCAATTTGAATCATTGAAAAGCCGCAAAATAAATTTAAAAAATATTGAAAAAAAAAGAAAATTCTGCGTTTTTTTGTGCGGAAAAAGAAAATTACGGAGAGCCCAGCTTCGAAACTCATCTCGTGCCAATGATGATTAGAAATTACACTGTCTGTCGACGAAACGAAATTTCAACTGTCTGTTCGGTATATTTAACATTAAATATTTGCTTCCTATGTCGGCGTAATCGTACTCGATCCTGAATTCACGCACGATCTGAAAAAAAAAATCGGTCACACAAATCGGTGACAAGGAATGATACTTTTTCTTATTTTCGTTAATAAATATTAAATAATTTGGGTTGCCTGTGTCGTTAATAACATTATTTTCGTCTCTGCCATATTTTTTCCGAGACAAGAATGTGCTCCATAACCAAACGGAAGACAGCTGAATTCTTGCCACGACTTATCGTTGGTGTCTTCGTTCAGCCATCTTTCGGGATGGAATTTCGTAGGATTTTCGAAATTTTCCTCCCGTTGGCACGAGATCTCATTTGCCATTATAAGGCAAGTCTTGAGAAACAAAATCGTGTTGATATGTAAAATTAAAAAAAAAGGTATAGTTATTTCCAATATCCATTTCAGAATTTTCAATCTTCAATACGAGAAACACTTACTCCTTTGGGAATCGTGTAACAATGAAGATTTATCGTCTTTGACGTTATTCTATTAATGTAAGGGAAAGCTGGCCGTAATCGTAAACATTCTTTTATACAAGCCTTAAGGTATGCCATTTTTTCGCAGTTTTTGTCTGTCAATGAAGAATCTCTCGTTGGCAGCGTCGCTATAATTTCTTCGTAAAGTTTTCTCTGAACTCTAGGATTCTTTGCCAGAAAGTACAGAAGGAAGGCTTGAGTGTTGACAGTCTAATAAAATACACACGCACAGATGGGTATATACATGTAAAATTCCCAAAATTAGCTATGAGCCACTGTTTTTCACGATAATTACGGCCTGAACTCCAAGGATTATCATGTCCATCAGCAAAGCTGTGATATCATCGGGATTCATTTTTCGACTCATCAAAAGCAGTTCCAAAGTTGAAGAACTCTCGTCGGAGTAATTTTTTTCATTATCGAAACTTGACTTTTTACCCAATTTGTTTCCAGCCTGACGAACGTATTTGCTCACAAGATTGCTATTTTATTATAACACTGTTATAATTTGTTGAATTCATCACAACAGCAATAAGATTAATGGCAAAAAATGACGTTAATGAAATAACAATTTATGATCAAATAATAATGCATCGTATTATTTTTCTATTACTGTTATCACACTAAATTTGGACTCCTTATACTAACTTGTCGATAACATCACAGGCTTCGACGAAATTTCGTAAATAGGGGGTTTCAAAAAATCGCCATACTTGAAAACCCGTTTCGCACTTGCTTAGATATAAGTGAGCTTTGCTTATTGCATCGATGATCCCTGATATTTCCGATGACGAATTTAACGATCTCGTCGAATCGAAAAATCCAAGTCTCTTATTAAACATAAAAATTGAAAAACATTCCATTCCCCAACGTGACAATTCTTTATCGAAATCCTCGGGAACCTGTCAAATAACAAAATAAAACTATTTTTCGAATGCGTTTTTGTTCCGAGTTTTACGTTTTGTCTTAGAGTCGGAAATTATATTTTTTTCATGGAAAAGATTTTGGTTTTAATTTTTTATTCATCCCTCACTTCGTCTTGTCGATTGCGAATTTTTCGAATTCTTTGAGTGAAATCGTTGCATATCATTTCAACGGAATAAAGACATTTTGAGGTTTGCTCGGCAAATGACTTTCCCAGCTTGGCTTTAATCCCGAGCCATTCTGTTCCTTTCCTTGGGAAAATGAGTTTTCGTTAAAAATAAATGTTTTAATATAATATTTGTAAAATTAAACAACAATTTTGAAGAACTCGATTGAAATTTGACAAGTCTATGTAGTTGAATTGTTCGTTAATTGTAATGGCAAACTTTAAAAATTTCGGATAACTCACACAGAAACTAAATCAGGCGATCGATGTTTGCGATAATTAAGGCGATAATGTTCAAGTACATCTGTGCGACATCGAATTCGACTGTCGTCATCTTGTCTAAAAACTTGGGCAATGTGATCAGGTCGATGAATCATTACGACATCATTGATCATCGGCCCATTGATCCTTACGACCGGACCGTACTCGTTAAAAAAATACTTCAAAGGCCTAAAGCGTGTGTTCCAAGTTAATTTTCCTAAATTTTCCAAATGAAAAGAAGATGAGAAAGCAGCAAATCATTTCAAATACAGTTTATGACTAAATACAGTTTATGATCATTGATTTTCGTATTTACCTTATCCAGAAGAATGTTTTTTTAACAATTTTCAGCGTACTCAAGTTATTTGTATTTGAAAGTTTCTTTAAAAAAGTAAAATAAAAGCTCATAGATTTTTTCGAGACTACCAGTCATTGGAAGGACATTTTTCGATAATTCAAGGATGTTGTGTTCAAAATCGAAAATGGCTGTAAAATTCTGAAAATATTGTATATCATTATATAAAATATTCTGGAGCTAATGTAAAATTTCAATAAAAAAATAGCATGTAGTCTTATGGAAACCGACCTAACTTTGCGGTTTTTTGTCTGTTCATGAAAAATGGGGTCAAATACACACATGCACACACACACACACACACACAAAATCATACGATTGAGTACGATGATCGGAAAAAACCTCAAATATACGTCAGATTTCGTAAGACTACATGTTAATTGTTAATTAATTTAAGTTAAGTTAATTTTTCAATCAGAATATTACATACAATGACATAGAAAACTTTCAGAATTTCATCCCCACTGTTGATTTTGAACATAACATGCCCAATGATATTTTTTGCAGTATGGTAGATGTAAAACATTCCGATCGAATAACATTGAGAAATAAACATACTTATTATAAACGATTGATGCAATATGAAGAAGCGCCGAGCGTAAATTACAAGTGACGAAACATCAAGAAAACTTTTATCGTTTTAGGTAATAATTTTCAAATTAAACGGTACTTCGACAAAAAATTGTCGTACCCTCGGTAAAATAGTTGATAAGCAGACTGTAAACCAGTTGCGTACCAAGTATGGGCACGTATTTCCAATATTTCTCCCAGATTTTTAGTACAGCAGGCCCAGGTATGTCCTCGAAGTTTAGGAAGCTTTTTTCCAATCCTGTTCCTTCGCTCTTAGCAACGGGTATATCGATAATGTTTCGTGAAACTTTGCTTTCCGATGGTTCGAGCAACGATATCGTCGTTGATCTCCTCCCCACTGATTCATCTAATAATCATTCAAATGATTTTTTATTTTTGGGAAAAACGCAATTTCATTTCCGAAAAAAAAATCATAAAAAAAAAGTCATTGCTAACTTACCAATTATGTCTTCTGTAACGAATTCCAAATGTTTTTGTTCAGGCTCCACCGTCCCGAGAGGTTCGGTAATTTTCGTGAGGAAGCGATGATTAATTCCTGTAATTGTCCTGCTTATTCGACATTTATAGCGCGTCAAGAAACTATACATTTTTTCAATATTTTTTTTTCAATCAATACTGTTTCATCGGAGCAGCAATGCCCATCATTTCATTCTTCACTTATATCGTTCCTGACGTAACAAAAAATAAAGAACGATCATCTCTCGGAGACAAAGCTGTAACTAACTTCATACTTGGTGCAACAAGAAAACAAGTTTCGATTTTATTATTCGATGCATATAGTCGTATGTTGACACACTTCATGTGACGTTTGCAAAGAAAAAATATACTGCAAGAAATTTTCTTTTATCCATAAATCACGATTTTATTAAATTACTTTTCACCCTCATTAATATTGTCGTTAATAAATCGAGAGCTTCTAATTCAATTCGTAGACACGTTTCAAATGATCGATTATGTTGATGGCACTTTGCCGGAAATAAGCGTACAATAATTTTTTAGCAAGTTCGATGATTTCTAGGCTATTAAAACGATTGATCAAAATCTGAAGATCCTTCGTGAAAAGATCGACCAATGGTTGAGCGTCTTTTTCCAACACTTCGTATTGACGAATCATCTTTAAAAATAAATATATTGATAAATTCATTAGTATCAAATACGTAGCGAAATAATAAAAAGGTCGTTATATCAATTCCACTATTCTCATAGTTTGCATATTAACGAATTTATTGCTGGGCCAACCTCCGTGAACTCATTTCTTTCGTAGATTCCATTAACGCCCAGAATGTTGATTGCATTCGTTAAATAATTCATAATGGTTTCTAAAAATTTATCCATATCGTCGATTACACGAGCCCAAATTTGCTTAAACGTATGATGATTCATTGCGTGCATTGTCCCAAACTGAAAGAAAATTAATATCCACCGAGATAATAGAATTGCGTAAAAAAAAATTACTTCTTGGAAAATGAATATGATGAATAAAACGGACTCATTATTTTTTCATAAAATTCCGCAAAAACACTTGAGTGAATCATTGACATTTCTTTTATTGAATTTGCCTCACGTGTTAAAGTTAATTTTTAATATTTTCAACAAAATTATCATGCTACTAAACTTACGAGGGCGATTGTGATAAAAATCCCAGCAGTTTGTCTGTACGAGAGCATCGTAGTTGTGTACGTTGTAATGTTCTCAATGCGCTAATCTTTTCCGACCAGGCGATAATGAAGAATAAATCGTTCGGAACATGCGCCAACTTTTTCTCTCAATCACAAGTCACAACAGTGCTTGAAGCTTCGATAAGAAATTAATAACGGTTCATTCTGAATGATTGAAGAGAATTCTGATTTTTTCGCCCACGATATGTATTGGAAAATTAATTATTTATTTTATCGTCATTATATGATGAACCATTGTTATATTGTAGTGAAATTATTAATTTTTATTTACAGTATACATAACAGCATAAATTAAATTTATTATTCGTATATATATTATGTTTATTTTTCGAATCTCAATCAAATGTCAACTTCAATCTCTTCATCGTCTTCGTTTTCTCGAATAATATCATTTGCACTTTCTCTCAATATTTTACGCGGTGAGTCCTGCTGGGTAGAATCTGGACCCGCTGATGGTGCCACCTCACCATTTTTCGTGTGCCTCCATTTCATTCGTCTGTTTTGAAACCAAACTTTAACCTAAAAAAAATAATGTTTTACCAACGCGTATATGGAAAACAAAATGAATTTACAATAATGAACAACTTTCCTCCCGAGCAATATTTGTACCTTTAATTATTCAATTATCTTCCAGACTAGTAATAATATAAAAATTAACCCCTCAATATGACTGGATACGAATGTAATATTCTATACATTTTTTTTAACATTCAGAATTTCCATAAAAATCATACGAAAAAAAAGTAATTCTTATTGAAAGTTCTCGAATTTTGATAAAATGGGATGATAACTTTTCGACAGAAATTAATGATAATTATGTGTGTGTTTACTTGAGCATCGGTGAGTCCAAGAGTTGCAGCGAGTTGCCTTCTGTCAGGTTTCGTGATATATTTTTGTATGGAAAATCTTCTCTCCAGTCCCTTTCGTTGCAGAGAACTAAAAACGGCTCTGGACCAAGATCTTTTCCTTCTCATTGGAGTTTCTGCGGGAACTGATGAACTCGTGGTCTGTAGGATTGGCACTGCAAAAGAAATTATTAATCAGTTAAACAAAAGATCATTAACAAGAAGCATTTCATTTCAGTTATATTGAAAATTCATGAAATTTGAACTAACATAAACGAATGGGCAACATCACTCTACAATTTTCGAATGACGAAAAAGAAAGAAAGAGAGAGATAGCCTTCGCCTATTTTATAAAGTAAACACTCGTGTAAAGGCATGAGGCAATTTTAGGGTAGAGTGAAGAAAGAGAAACCAATTATTTAAACTAGAGTAAGCGAGAGAAAGAGAGAGAGAGAGCGAGCGGGCGAGGGAAAAGGATGCTGCTCAAACAGATATTTTCGAGATTCTTCGGACCTCGAGATGCTTTGCTGAAATGCTGCTGTGCACTTCTGCCTGATTTACGATCGTACCCAAGAGCACATCAGTGTATACAACGCATGTATGATGTTAAACACTTCTGTGGTCCACCCACGATTCTGGCAATGATTTTATTAACGATCATCAACAAGAAAATGAATTCGATACATTTTCCTCTATATTACCATACTTGTACCATCTTGTGTAAACATAAAACGAGAGAGACAAAAAAGGTCAGACAGGTAATCAAATTTAACGAAAATTTCGTAAATTCACGTACTTACATTCGAGTCTCTGTGATAATTAAAAATCCCGAAAAGATTTTTCATAGCATAACATAAATATATTATATAAATATTAAATACATCAATGATATGTATAATAATCGAGTGCAATAAAATCGTTACTTGGAGATAGACGTTACATGGAAACGTTACTTTTTTTTTATCAATTACTAAATGAATTCTTTTTTTCGAATCACTCGAATCAAAACCAAATTTGTCAGAACCAGAACGAAATTTTTTCTTTCCTGTGGGCCTTTAAGAGGGTGTTTAAAAGATCTTATGATCGAATGAGAGATAGAGTACAAGTGACGGTAATGTAGATGGGCCACCCCGATCTTTAACGAACCGGGAAAATTCACCGAGCAGAGCACACGCTGTTTACCACTACCGTAAACCTTCACGGTTGGCACTTAAGATGTCGTTTAAACAGAGGCAGGAAACACGAGAATACACTGGTACGTAAATATTATGCCCTACTTGCTTCTCTCGTATTTAGGCATATACATATTTCTGGAGAAGGAAAAAACACTGTGTACAATCTTTTTTTCACTCCTTTTCCTCGATCCATATGGTCTCATTTGTTAATGACGCAATGCGGTAGAACGATTGAGGGAAAACGAGTTGAAAATCCGCTTTCAATGTTCATCTTTCCCTCTTATCAATCGATTGATTCGATCGATGAATTAATTCTATTTTTTCACTCTCGATTAGTCTCATTCGTAATAAAGTATATTTGAAAACCGCAGGAATAACAATACATTCGTTTTTCCTTCGGGTTCAAATATTACGAGGAGGAAGTAAGATTTGTTTTTTTTTTCTTCATTTAGTTCGGTGAAATGCAGAGCAAATAGTTTTGATGTATCAAGTGTGGAAATAATGAATCGGATGAGTAACTCAAATGATTTGAATTCAATTGACGAATCGTTTTACGTCTTGAACATTTACAAGTAATTCAATTGAAAAACGGTAGTAAAAACTCACCCCTTGGAATCGGTCGTACTGGCGCGGACCTATAAATATTACCATACGTATCCAATATGCCGGAACAGTTCGTATTTTGATTCAACGACGTTGTGGAAATTCGAGATATCGATGAACCGAGATCGTGATAGTTATCGCATCTCGATAAACTCCCGGAGAAACCATAGTGTGCTAAAATACCACCAGTCGAAAAATTTTTTGGACAAATGTCGTTCGATAATATTCTGTCGATGCCGAATTTCAGAGGAGATGAATTTGCGATAGCTCGAGTATCGTAGCTCGCCATATCGAGTGAAAAAAACAGTCAGCACCAATTTGTTACACCATCGATTCGCGCACTTTATTTATCAATTGAATTTTTTGAAATAAACCGCTCGATACTCTGACTTGCGTGGCAAGAATAATTTCGGTCGTTATCCCCGAGGGTTGAAAAGATTCAGACGATTATCCCACTCGTGGTTTGCCGCGTTTGAGAAATTTTAACGTTTCGATGGAAACGAAAAAGGCTGTGAGAAAGCTCCAAGTTGGTGAACTCTCTTTCGTGATTCGTTGGCCTTTTGAGATTTGGGCGTGGTTTAAATTCATCTGGGAGAAACTCGGTTTAATCACGAAGATCTCGGAAGCTGCGAAAATAAATATCGGTAGATCATTGTTTCGAGGAAGCTGTGAGAACGTTTTTCTCTCTCACTCACATCTTTCCGAGTTTAACTCCTTGTCAGTTACTTTGGCTCAATCGAGTCCGAAAGTATTGATAATTTCGTCTCTCATATCTTCTAAAAATCCATGGGCATATCATTCTAAATTGGAAATCAGATTAATATTGGATTGAATTTTATAATTCAGTGTAATAAATAAATGTTATAATCAGAAACATGATACATAATCATTCGTAATAAATGATGACCTATAACAGAATTCATCATGATTTTTCATTCCGTCAATAAAAAACATAGTATTAAATTTTGGTTTTCAATTAAAATAAACGGGCATCAATGCCGACTTTTTATATGTCGAAAACTTTTTACGCCATTGAGAAATAAGTAATGCAGAGGTGGAAGAAAAATTGAAAAAAAAAATCCAAATTTTTGTCCCTATGTGCCATATGGTTATCATCTTAAGCAGCTTGTGCGACTTGTATACAGTGAAGTTAGGTGTTTATTTGTCGAACGAATGTACGCCCTGGGCGATTCTTAAGCCCACACGATGAGAATTTTCTTTTTTAGCTAGTATGTGTTTGTATGTATACATATACACATGCACATGTGTGTACACAACTCCAAGAACTATTCGATTTTATTAGGTTTTAGGATTTCGCAGATTATCGATCCGGTTCGTTCGATGTTTTTTTTAGTAGTCGTACGACCTGCCATGGATCGAATACTGTTTGCGCCTGTTTTTTTCAAGTTTTATAACCAATTTGCAATGTCAATTCTTCGTTTTTTGTATAACTTTATTATAATTTATTGTGCATCGACGTAACACTGTGACAATATTATCATTCCTTGATAAATTCGATCCTCGTCAAGTTCGTTTTCCATGGGATTGGTTATCCAAGCTCGTCTCTTCGGTCTGTTGTAATTTTGCAAACTCTGAGGGTCCTGAAAATTCACGAAAAAATTACGGGGTCAGTTACGAGTCACGAAAAGTAATTTGATTTGCAAAAAATGTTTGGAAGAAAATATAAATATATCGAATGAGAAGTTAAACGATCGCAATTGATTTTTATCGAATGATTTTTTAAATATTTTCGAAATAACATCTTGTTTTTTACCGAAAAAACAATAACGCCACTTGGAGTTCCAGCATTCCGACTATTTTGAATCGCTGATACTATCAATGTGACGAGATAACCGCCGAATGCCAGAAACGAGAGAGTTGTCATAGTCAGTTGAAAGATTTTCGAAACTTTGGAAACCTTTGTCTCATATCCTTTGTCGTCCCAATCATCCTCGTATCTACGGATGGATTTTCTGTTGCTCATCCTTTTTAATGGTAGCGCCACGGGTAGTACGAGAGCTGTAGATCTCCCACGGCCTTGAGGTGCCATCGATTTTTCTATCAGTTCAACAGTCGAATAAAATAAAAAGTAATTTTTCTCAAAAACTAGCTTAGGCTTTTCGCGATACAAATCATCGTTCTACCAGAGTTTAGGCAACTATGTCTGTGAGACAAATATGCGAGAACTTAACATTGTTTTGGACTTTCTTGATGACTTTTCAAAATTCGATGAAAACTCGGTGTTTCGCAGTTAGCGAATAATTATTTCCCATCAAATGGGATTTTCTTAAAATAATGATGAGGAAACAACATTGTCGCCCTTTTTGAGATACTATTTTCAATACCCCGGAAACAAGCCGGAGTTTTTAAATGTCATTCCTCCTTTCGTATCTATCAAATGCACTCAGTATTTGGGGTGTTTCAAAAAGCCCTGGTACTATAATCGGAGAACGGTGCGTATTTAATTTCGAAATTTCGTTTCCTCTGCGACAAAAACAGGATTGACAATCGCCGAAAATAATACGAGATACGTGTGGAAAAATTTTCAAAAAATCGAAGACCTAGCTTTGAAAAATCTGCCAAAAATCTGAAAACTATTGTATTTCGATGAGCCATACGACCTCGTAAAAGATAAATGATTCACAAACAACTGGGAGTTTCCCCCTCATTAAGAAAAAATTGATAATTATTAAAAGACCAACTTTTTTCAAGCAAAAAAGTCTGAAAGTTGAGATTCGAAAAGTAAAACTTCGAATCCTATATCGATGTATTTTTCCCGTGAGTTGCGAATCGTACCGGCGTTTATAAAATATACGGGAAAATTCAATCCGAAATTCCAAAATAACGAATATTTACTCTATTAAAATATTAATCCTTATTCTATTGTTTCATGAATACATTTTTCAGGAGATCGAAACGTTGTTGAGAAAAATAAATAAAGGAGCATTCTCACCATCGTCTTCGACCATGATCGTTCTGAGCTGAATAAGACGTTCCATCGGAAGTTCACTCAGACTTCGCACTTCTTCGGTTAAAAAATTTACGCGATCGTTTGTCACAACAGAAATATGAAACACCGCCCAAAATAAATAAAATATGAATACTTTCGAAGTCGTGGAAAAATACATTTTAAAAAATATTAAATGTCTTGCCTAGAAATGTCAAACTTCGACTGAGCGACGGGTCCCAACGACTCCTGGATTTCACGAGAGTTCTCGCTTGGCCAACAGAGCGACAGGCGAGCAAGTGCGTTCTTACACACTTGACAATTGTTCACGTTTTTTTAAGTGCATTTACTCGAAATAAGTGACCGCTAATTGCTCCTCCCGAGCACCAGTCCGTTATATTGAGATATGCTGAATTATATTTTGGTCTTTTCAGTGTCAAACGAATCCTCGAGGCAGAAACATGAAATCTTCGTTGCTTGTGATTTTTATCATTTTTCTCAACAGTTCCATCGCTTGTGCTAGTGAAAAAGACGGTAGGATTTAATTGCTTCGTTCAAGTCCTTTTTACATTTTATTACACAATTTCGAATTAAATTTTTGCATTTCGCTTATTGCACATTAAATTTTGGCACTTACTGATTTATCTCGTAGTACAATGTTTTATTAAAATTTTTTTTTTTCATATCCGAAGGAGTTTTCGAAAAAATAAAATCAGGATTACAGTACGCGAAGAATTATCTGGAAACTGCAAAGGAAGTGGCTGATCTCGTCTCCAAAAGTTTAGGGCATCGAAACAACAATAATGATAGCAGTAATAAAAATAAAAATCGACGAAATTATGATAATGAGAAAATCAACGTGGATGGTGGAAAGATGGACAAAAGTTCAAATGGATCTGAAACTTCCAATTTAGTTTCTGGATTCTTTAGACTTTTGGGTCTGGACTCACCGAGGATCGCTGCGATAGCTGTCAACAGTGTTATTTTTCTCGCCCAAATGGTACAAGAATATTTACCAGAAAGTCTCCATTTTTCAAAATAATGACGAATACATGAATTCAAGAAAATCGAAATCGAACATCTTTTTAATTCTATTTTATCAGATCAGCTCGTTATTTGATGTTAAACCAAAGATCGGTGAATCCAGAGCACGAGAGGACGATACACCATTCGATCCGATCGGATTCATCGTTGATAATGAAAACGAAAGGGTACAAATTATTCGATAGCTTTTCTCATCTGTAATCGTCAAATATAACTTTTGCGATTTTACATTAATTAAATATTGAAACAGTGCATAGAAATTTTTTTAATCTACTGCGCAATCTATTAGTTTTTCTATTATTCATTCAGGATATTTGATCGAAAACGATCGATTTTATTTAAACAACTTATTTATCCAAAACGATATTTATAATCTTAACGTAACGTTTTTTTTTCACTTTTATTGCATTGTATATAATTTTGTATTTATTCAAAAAACCAGGTTCAGCATTTATTGAAACAAGCACGAGATCCAAACCTGCCGATTCAGCTACTAAACAAGTTGGACAGTTTCGACGCCGCGTGCGTTAGACTCCTGGTTTGCAAGAGCTCACCGATTATCCTTGCCGCTCAAAAATCGTTGCAAAATAAAACAGTCGACAAAAAATTTGATTTAACATGGTGGCTTCCAAAGATGGAGGAATTTGAGAAGAACGCAGACAGATGCGACCAGGAGCATTCGGATTGCATTTTATTTCCGGAATAAACGTAATTGCTGCTATATGGAGCCGAAAAATCTATAGTTTTTACACGTAACATTTGTAAAATTATACAAAAAATAAAGATTCGGAAAAACTGCGAATATTGTGTTGCACGTGTTTTAGTGCATGATGATTACCGTGAAACACCTGTTCCACTCACCTGGCGAGTAAACGAAAATCGAACTGGAGTGATAAACGCAGCAAGGTAAGGGAAGGGGGACAGTTTCGCGTATCAGCATCTGTTCTATATGGGTGCTGCATGGTGATGGACATTCATTTTCGTAGCCAGAGCCATAAAAAAATTGCAACGGAATGAAATTATAACGCTGGGACTCGTCAAATCGAGACTTGTGCTGATTGATCGAAACTTTATATGGTTGTGGGTCGTGCATAGTCGGGGCTTTATAAGGAGGTACACTGAAAACTTTCACGAAAAAGTAAATGCGTAATTTTTTTACAATTCGTTGCCAAATTTTCCAATCAAACTAGCGGAAGGATATCTGACGCGTTATCGACAATATAGTACAGAAAATGGTCATCAAAAATCGTGATTTTTCTTGATGATATATGAACAGAAACAGCACTCTGCCCTTCTGTATTTGAAAATGCATCGTTTGGTTGCACAGGTCAAGAGAAATAAAATTCCACATGATTATTACGAGATGTGGGAAATCTAAATTCGACAAAAGAAAATGTGGAGTCACCGCTCATTTACAGAGTATTTATCGACAGTTCATCATAATAATGTTGAGAATCTAATCTAAGCTGAACCGCCATAGAAAGCGAGAAAAATTTAGCAACGTTTCATTGGGATTATCGGTTGTGGCGTATAGCAAAACGAAGTCATGAACATGTGCTGGTAATGAAAATACATGATTTATTAAAAGAACGATGTAGAAGAAATTGATATCGCTTCGTTTATATATAATGTCGACATAATTTCGTAACTATTACCACTCAATAAAAAAACTGAATTTTTTACTCTTTTCATCGTCAAAACCGAATCGTGAATTAATGATTTTTATTCTTAAAATTGTGTGTCATCCTTGTTTGGATTATTTGATGATTATCGAGAATTTGAAACAATAAGTATATTTAAAGTGTTAGGATGGTACAAGCTTGAACTAATAGTAATCGGATCATTGCCGAGATGAGTGTCCTTGCTGTAGGGTCGTATGTACAGGAGTTTCAGAAATAATACTTTCGTGAAACTTTTTTTTAACAACGAGAGGGTGATTTCATACATTATTTTAAGGGTGATCGTATGATACAATTTTCTGTAACAGCGGAAATGTCCAAGCCACAGACGTGGAGTTTTCGGTTATCACTAGGCTTGCGTGAATCTCCCTCACGAAATTTAGTCAAAAAATAACTTTAGAAAATAATAGGTATACAGCAACTTGACGTGGGATATAGTCTTAATTGCGTAGCCACAGAACGGGGTATAGGGCGCGTGCAACAGCGCGTATCGAAAGAGAGGGGACAGAAGGCGCATGTGGCGAGTAATGAGCCCGACAATGAGTCATGTCGAGGAAACGTCATCCAACAGGATACTGCAAAACTCTATGCTACTATAACAGACTTTATAACATTTTTCCGAGTTATATATTTAACCAATTTCGTTGAGGGAAGGTTCTCATCAAGATCGACCGAAAAATCGATTTTGATGGCAAGTTTTAATGGCTAGTTATATATGTAGAATATATTTCCGAAACAGTTTGGCCGAGAATCATTTTATAAAAAAGATGTAGCTTCAGAAATCGAAGGCGCAAAATTTAAGTAGATTATATTTATCGCAGTTTGAACCTAAATGCAAGTGATATTCGTTGTTTTTTTATTTTTTAAAGCGAAAAAAACGTGAAAAAATTTACTATCTAACCACTGAACTACAAGCTATCAGTGACTAGTTAGTAAAACTATCTAGGAAGAATTATGCATAATATAGTTAAAAAAATTTAAAAAAACACGTTTTACGCACTTTGCGATTGTTTTTCCGTTCTATATTACATTTTCCATTCCGTCCTAGAATGAAAAATTTCGAATGAAATTTATCGCCGAGACCGGAAATCGAACCTTCCTATTTACACTTCCTACCTTAAGAGGCGAGCACGCTGTCTATCATACGGCTATTGACTTCTCTTCATATTTTTTCATCTAACTCGGTATATCGTATATCGTTAAACTATCTATCGTGTATATCGTGGTTAGAACGTACAAATGCCAAAGTGATATTTTGCGACCCGAAATAGCATAGCGTACCTCTCCGGAATAGTGAGAAAAATTATTTTCATACTAATTTTTTTCTGTTATTATTTTTTTTCCAAACTGATTGTTCTCAATTTTGTTTTAATTATTCATTTATAATTTTGTAAATATATTTCGGGCATTCATCCTTAATCTGACCACAATATTACCGACTTTTGTCCAAGCTTACCGGATAGTGAAAACTGGATAGGAGCTAGACCGAAATTTATATAATTCACCTTTTATTTTTCGGTCGCGTGAGAAGAACCTTGCTCTAATTAAACGTAAATAATTCAATTACATCAATGACATGAATTGTTCACTCATCTATGCGTCATGCCGAATCTTGTTTGAGGAATAAACTATTCAGTTTTGTATTATTGAATTATGTATAACGAAATAATAAAATTACCATAATCCCTCTGTAAAAAGATGATGAGGTCCCGAAGTTGATCCTTTATCGAAATTATCCCTCTGTAAAAAGTTGATGAGGTCCCGAAGTTGATCCTTTATCTAAATTATCCCTCTGTAAAAAGTTGATGAAGTCCCGAAGTTGATCCTTTATCGAAATTATATCGCGTGATTGTTGCCATTTTATTCGTCCCCTGATTGGTCGCAACGTTTGTGAGAACGCAGCCGTGACATGATTCATGCGAGAGCGTATTCGCGCGGTTTTCTATGCTGTTTTTGACAGTTGTCAACTGGTGGCATTAATCGCGGTTAGCGAAGGATAATATAATTCTACGATAATTCATTCTGTGGAGAAAAGAAATCATCCATTTCGAGTAAGAAAGAGTGCTATATTTCACAGCTGAATTTATATTGTACTGAGAGAAAATGAGAGATAGTCCGGGAGAATGAGTGTGAATAAACTAAACTAGCATTTCCTGCACATTTTTTCAAGCAAAAGTTTTTCTCCCTTTCTCCCTTGCACATTGATGTTTTATAAAATTTACAAGAATCGGACGATCGGACGATTTCTCGAGAAGCGTTTTCCTTCAAAGTAGTGGCAGATGAAAAGAACGATCGACAACTCCATCAAAATTGAACCACGCATAGAGAAAACGACTCTAAACAAGTTCCTTCATTTCCGGTTTTCGGAAATTTTGTTTCAGATTTTTTAGCACAGCTTCCGGGCCAGCGTTCGATCGGCGGATGAGAGGAACGATCGACAACTCAATGAAAATTTAACCACGCGCAGAGGAAGCGACTCTGAGCAAGTTGCTTCCTGTCCAGTTTTCGGAAATTTAGTTTCAGATCTTTGCACGGATTCTGTGGTCCAGCGTTCGATCGGCGGATGAGAAGAACGATCGACAACTCAATGAAAATTTAACCACGCGCAGAGGAAGCGACTCTGAGCAAGTTGCTTCCTGTCCGGTTTTCGGAAATTTAGTTTCAGATCTTTCCACGGATTCTGTGGTCCAGCGTTCGATCGGCGGATGAGAGGAACGATCGACAACTCCATGAAAATTTAACCAGGCTCAGAGGAAGCGACTCTGAGCAAGTTGCTTCCTGTCCGGTTTTCGGAAATTTGGTTTCAGATCTTTCCACGGATTCTGTGGTCCAGCGTTCGATCGGCGGATGAGAGAAACGATCGACAACTCAATGAAAATTTAACCACGCGCAGAGGAAGCGACTCTGTGCAAGTTGCTTCCTGTCCGGTTTTCGGAAATTTAGTTTCAGATCTTTGCACGGATTCTGTGGTCCAGCGTTCGATCGGCGGATGAGAGGAACGATCGACAACTCAATGAAAATTTAACCACGCGCAGAGGAAGCGACTCTGAGCAAGTTGCTTCCTGTCCGGTTCTCGGAAATTTAGTTTCAGATCGTTCCACGGATTCTGTGGTCCAGCGTTCGATCGGCGGATGAGAGGAACGATCGACAACTCCATCAAAATTTAACCACGCTCAGAGGAAGCGACTCTAAGCAAGTTGCTTCATTTCCGGTTTGCGGAAATTTTGTTTTAGATTTTTGCCACAGATTCTGGTCCAGCGTTCGATCGGCGGATGAGAGGAACGGTCGACAACTCCATCGAAATTTAAGCACGCGCAGAGGAAGCGACTCTGAGCAAGTTGATTCGTTTCCGGTTTTCGGTTTTTGAGTTTCACGCGTTTCAGAGGCAACTTCCGGTACAGCGTTTGTACGCCGTACGAGGGAAACGACGATCGACAACTCGATGAAAATTTAACCACGCTCAGAGGAAGCGACTCTGAGCAAGTTGATTCGTTTCCGGTTTTCGGTTTTTGAGTTTCACGCGTTTCAGAGGCAACTTCCGGTACAGCGTTCGTACGCCGTACGAGAGAAACGACGATCGACAACTCGATGAAAATTTAACCACGCTCAGAGGAAGCGACTCTGAGCAAGTTGATTCGTTTCCGGTTTTCGGTTTTTGAGTTTCACGCGTTTCAGAGGCAACTTCCGGTACAGCGTTTGTACGCCGTACGAGGGAAACGACGATCGACAACTCGATGAAAATTTAACCACGCTCAGAGGAAGCGACTCTGAGCAGTTTGCTCCATATCCGATTTCGGTTTTTGCGTTTCACGCGTTTCAGCGGCAACTTCCGGTACAGCGTTCGTACGCCGTACGAGGCAAACGACAATCGACAACTCGATGAAAATTTAACCACGCTCAGAGGAAGCGACTCTGAGCAGTTTGCTCCACATCCGGTTTTCGGTTTTTGCGTTTCACGCGTTTCAGCGGCAACTTCCGGTACAGCGTTCGTACGCCGTACGAGGCAAACGACAATCGACAACTCGATGAAAATTTAACCACGCTCAGAGGAAGCGACTCTGAGCAGTTTGCTCCATATTCGGTTTTCGGTTTTTGCGTTTCACGCGTTTCAGAGGCAACTTCCGGTACAGCGTTCGTACGCCGTACGAGGCAAACGACAATCGACAACTCGATAAAAATTTAACCACGCTCAGAGGAAGCGACTCTGAGCAGTTTGCTCCATATCCGGTTTTCGGTTTTTGCGTTTCACGCGTTTCAGAGGCAACTTCCGGTACAGCGTTCGTACGCCGTACGAGGCAAACGACGATCGACAACTCGATGAAAATTTAACCACGCTCAGAGGAAGCGACTATGAGCAGTTTGCTCCATATCCGGTTTTCGGTTTTTGAGTTTCACGCGTTTCAGCGGCAACTTCCGGTACAGCGTTCGTACGCCGTACGAGGCAAACGACGATCGACAACTCGATGAAAATTTAACCACGCTCACAGGAAGCGACTCTGAGCAATTTGATTCGTTTCCGGTTTTCGGTTTTCAAGTTTCACGCGTTTAAGAGGCTACTTCCGGTACAGCGTTCGTACGCCGTACGAGGGAAACGACGATCGACAACTCGATGAAAATTTAACCACGCTCAGAGGAAGCGACTCTGAGCAGTTTGCTCCATATCCGGTTTTCGGTTTTTGCGTTTCACGCGTTTCAGCGGCAACTTCCGGTACAGCGTTCGTACTCCGTACGAGGCAAACGACGATCGACAACTCGATGAAAATTTAACCACGCTCAGAGGAAGCGACTCTGAGCAGTTTGCTCCATATCCGGTTTTCGGTTTTTGCGTTTCACGCGTTTCAGCGGCAACTTCCGGTACAGCGTTCGTACGCCGTACGAGGCAAACGACAATCGACAACTCGATGAAAATTTAACCACGCTCAGAGGAAGCGACTCTGACCAGTTTGCTCCATATCCGGTTTTCGGTTTTTGCGTTTCACGCGTTTCAGAGGCAACTTCCGGTACAGCGTTCGTACGCCGTACGAGGCAAACGACGATCGACAACTCGATGAAAATTTAACCACGCTCAGAGGAAGCGACTATGAGCAGTTTGCTCCATATCCGGTTTTCGGTTTTTGAGTTTCACGCGTTTCAGCGGCAACTTCCGGTACAGCGTTCGTACGCCGTACGAGGCAAACGACGATCGACAACTCGATGAAAATTTAACCACGCTCAGAGGAAGCGACTCTGAGCAATTTGATTCGTTTCCGGTTTTCGGTTTTCAAGTTTCACGCGTTTAAGAGGCTACTTCCGGTATAGCGTTCGTACGGCGTACGAGGCAAACGACGATCGACAACTCGATGAAAATTTAACCACGCTCAGAGGAAGCGACTCTGAGCAGTTTGCTCCATATCCGGTTTTCGGTTTTTGCGTTTCACGCGTTTCAGCGGCAACTTCCGGTACAGCGTTCGTACGCCGTACGAGGCAAACGACGATCGACAACTCGATGAAAATTTAACCACGCTCAGAGTCGCTTCCTCTGAGCAAGTTGATTCGTTTCCGGTTTTCGGTTTTCAAGTTCCACGCGTTTAAGAGGCTACTTCCGGTACAGCGTTCGTACGGCGTACGAGGCAAACGACGATCAGCAACACGATGAAAATTTAACCACGCTCAGAGGAAGCGACTCTGAGCAATTTGATTCGTTTCCGGTTTTCGGTTTTCAAGTTTCACGCGTTTAAGAGGCTACTTCCGGTACAGCGTTCGTACGCCGTACGAGGGAAACGACGATCGACAACTCGATGAAAATTTAACCACGCTCAGAGGAAGCGACTCTGAGCAAGTTGATTCGTTTCCGGTTTTCGGTTTTTAAGTTTCACGCGTTTAAGAGGCTACTTCCGGTACAGCGTTCGTACGGCGTACGAGGCAAACGACGATCGACAACTCGATGAAAATTTAACCACGCTCAGAGGAAGCGACTCTGAGCAGTTTGCTCCATATCCGGTTTTCGGTTTTTGCGTTTCACGCGTTTCAGCGGCAACTTCCGGTACATCGTTCGTACGCCGTACGAGGCAAACGACGATCGACAACTCGATGAAAATTTAAACACGCTCAGAGTCGCTTCCTCTGAGCAAGTTGATTCGTTTCCGGTTTTCGGTTTTCAAGTTCCACGCGTTTAAGAGGCTACTTCCGGTACAGCGTTCGTACGGCGTACGAGGCAAACGACGATCAGCAACACGATGAAAATTTAACCACGCTCAGAGGAAGCGACTCTGAGCAAGTTGATTCGTTTCCGGTTTTCGGTTTTTAAGTTTCACGCGTTTAAGAGGCTACTTCCGGTACAGCATTCGTACGGCGTACGAGGCAAACGACGATCGACAACTCGATGAAAATTTAACCACGCTCAGAGTCGCTTCCTCTGAGCAAGTTGATTCGTTTCCGGTTTTCGGTTTTCAAGTTCCACGCGTTTAAGAGGCTACTTCCGGTACAGCGTTCGTACGGCGTACGAGGCAAACGACGATCAGCAACACGATGAAAATTTAACCACGCTCAGAGGAAGCGACTCTGAGCAAGTTGATTCGTTTCCGGTTTTCGGTTTTTAAGTTTCACGCGTTTAAGAGGCTACTTCCGGTACAGCATTCGTACGGCGTACGAGGCAAACGACGATCGACAACTCGATGAAAATTTAACCACGCTCAGAGGAAGCGACTCTGAGCAAGTTGATTCGTTTCCGGTTTTCGGTTTTTAAGTTTCACGCGTTTAAGAGGCTACTTCCGGTACAGCGTTCGTACGGCGTACGAGGGAAACGACGATCGACAACTCGATGAAAATTTAACCACGCTCAGAGGAAGCGACTCTGAGCAAGTTGATTCGTTTCCGGTTTTCGGTTTTTAAGTTTCACGCGTTTAAGAGGCTACTTCCGGTACAGCGTTCGTACGGCGTACGAGGCAAACGACGATCGACAACTCGATGAAAATTTAACCACGCTCAGAGGAAGCGACTCTGAGCAGTTTGCTCCATATCCGGTTTTCGGTTTTTGCGTTTCACGCGTTTCAGCGGCAACTTCCGGTACAGCGTTCGTACGCCGTACGAGGCAAACGACGATCGACAACTCGATGAAAATTTAACCACGCTCAGAGTCGCTTCCTCTGAGCAAGTTGATTCGTTTCCGGTTTTCGGTTTTCAAGTTCCACGCGTTTAAGAGGCTACTTCCGGTACAGCTTTCGTACGGCGTACGAGGCAAACGACGATCAGCAACACGATGAAAATTTAACCACCCTCAGAGGAAGCGACTCTGAGCAAGTTGATTCGTTTCCGGTTTTCGGTTTTTAAGTTTCACGCGTTTAAGAGGCTACTTCCGGTACAGCATTCGTACGGCGTACGAGGCAAACGACGATCGACAACTCGATGAAAATTTAACCACGCTCAGAGGAAGCGACTCTGAGCAAGTTGATTCGTTTCCGGTTTTCGGTTTTTAAGTTTCACGCGTTTAAGAGGCTACTTCCGGTACAGCGTTCGTACGGCGTACGAGGCAAACGACAATCGACAACTCGATGAAAATTTAACCACGCTCAGAGGAAGCGACTCTGAGCAAGTTGCTTCATTCCCGGTTTTCGGAAATTTTTGTTCAGTTTTTTGTATAGAATTTACAAGTAATGACTCTTCGATCACACAATCTCGCGGAAAGAGTTTTACTTTAATGCGGTGCTAGATGAAAAGAACAACCCACAACTGCATTAAAAATAAACCACGAATATGGAAAACAACTCTAAACAAGTTGCTCCATGTCCGGTTTTCGGAAATTTTTGTTCAGTTTTTTCATAGAATTTAGAAGAAATGACTCTTCGATCGGACGATCTTGTGAGAAGCGCTTTCGTTCAAAGTAGTGTCAGATGAAAAGAACGATCGACAACTCCACCAAAATTTAACCGCGCTTACAGAAAACAACTCTAAGCAAGTTGCTTCATTTCCGGTTTTCGGAAATTTTGTTTTAGATTTTTCAGCACATCTTCCGGTTCAGCGTTCGATCGGCGGATGAGAGGAACGATCGACAACTCAATGAAAATTTAACCACGCGCAGAGGAAGCGACTCTGAGCAAGTTGCTTCCTGTCCGGCTTTCGGAAATTTAGTTTCAGATCTTTGCACGGATTCTGTGGTAAAGCGTTCGATCGGCGGATGAGAGGAACGATCGACAACTCAATGACAATTTAACCACGCGCAGAGGAAGCGACTCTGAGCAAGTTGCTTCCTGTCCGGTTTTCGGAAATTTAGTTTCAGATCTTTGCACGGATTCTGTGGTCCAGCGTTCGATCGGCGGATGAGAGGAACGATCGACAACTCAATGAAAATTTAACCACGCTCAGAGGAAGCGACTCTGAGCAAGTTGCTTCCTGTCCGGTTTTTGGAAATTTAATTTCAGATTTTTGCGCGGATTCTGTGGTCCAGCGTTCGATCGGCTGATGAGAGGAACGATCGACAACCCCATGAAAATTTAACCACGAGCAGAGGAAGCGACTCTGAGCAAGTTGCTTCGTTTCCGGTTTTCGGAAAATTTGTTCCGGACTTTTCAGAGGCGACTTCCGGTCCAGCGTTCTCTCGTCGCACGAGACGAAGTACGATCAACAACTCAACCCTTTAAACGTCAGATCGCTACCGGCGCCAAAAAAAATCGGAAAAAATTAAACCGGAAAAATCGGAAAAACAAAATTTTTTTTCATCTTAAAGTTGTTAAAACGCGCAACACAGTACAGCACAAGTGTGGCACAAGTTAGCACAAATCCCATTTTCCCTGTACGTTACCGTAAGCAAGAGTTAACGCGGATTATACGGGAAAAAAATAGATTTTTGCTCATAACTTTTTTGTTCATTAAACATTTTTTTTTGTTTGCGGCACATCTTGGCACAAATCGAGCACAATTTTCGTTTTTCGAAAAAAAATAAAATTGCTCGGTTAACTCCACACACATGAACTCTACATTGAAAAATAAATATCAAAATCGTCAAATTACGCCTCACCCGATTCTCATCTGAAAAAATACTTAGGGTATGCAGGATACGTCATAACTATAGGAATATTCATACTTTTCAACAAAACAATCTCACTTTATTGCACAATTAAAATGATCGGTATAAAAAAATAGGTTCTTGAATGGAAAAGGAACAAACTTAACGGATAACAAGAGAATACCTCCGAAGGTCATTGTTACAATATTCCTGTATGAAATTACGCAATACACCTAGATTGCTTTTTTTTACAGACTAGTATACCCTTTTTTTGACGAGACAGTTTTTATTATTTTGATTTCTTTTGGCAAAAGAGATAAAGTAGAATCATGATCGCATAATCTAATTAGACATTGGGCAGAGTAATGATTGTAGTTTTTTTTTATTATAAATAATCTAGGGGACGGTTCGCTACTGGTAATCTGGGACAAATCGAAAAATCTATCAATCCGCAATTATTTTTCATCTACTAATACAATCGGTTATTAATACAATCAGGTCATTTCTTCGATGCGATTACTTTGGCCTTTTCCATTGTTCCTCCTTTCAGCTTTATCTCCATCTTCGTACAATCAGTATTTAACCTGCTTCATTTTATTATAATGGGATTTAAGTTTTGGCAATCAAGATGTAATTGTATACATTTGTATTTATACTCTTCTATTAAATATAGTATGTATAATAATAGTATATAGTGTTTTTTTAAATTTCTTGTGTAATTTTCTGACGCTTTCGGTAATCTACGAAATTCTAAGTTTCCGATAAATAATCTGAAATATATAACATACATAATTATACGTGTATGTTACGATAAAAACCCCTTTTTAGTCAGAACGCATTATTCCTAATTGAAACTGGTTTCAATCTGCGTGTATGGAACGCCTAGCTTGTGTATGCGTGTATGTTGTGTTATTGGTTTGTCGTGGGCTATGTTGGGTGTTTGGTGTACCGTGTAGATTGTATAAACATCTATACCAGTAGATAACAGACTAGCAAGACTAGAAGAGACTAGTGAATTTTCTTTTTGACTATACCACCCAGTACAAACTAGTTTCAACTAAGAAACACGCGTTTTAACTAAAATCGGGTTTTTAGTGTTACACATACGTGTATGTTTGTCATGGTACAATATACAGGGTGAGTCACTAACTATTGCCATGTAGAATAACTCCGAAAGTATGATAGTAGTAGAAAAGTTTCCGAAACAAAGGAGAGGATGCATGGGACAACGGAGGCTGCATAGAACGTTAGTTTCTTGTTGCTCGGTGGAGTCGCATCAGCGATTTGAAGGTCAACTTTGTTTTTTTAGATAGAGATTTCTACGTTTTGGTACTTATTTTCTGATAGCGGTTATCAAGACAAATCCAATGACGTACAACATTGAGGTCTTCGGAGGTCAATAAATGTTATTTTAGATTTTTTTTTTTAACTTTTCAATGAAGGTTATTTCCGATTTACTTTCTTTTGCCTCAAATGACCTTTATTGACCTTCAACGATCTTAATGTCGTACAGCATTGGATTCGTCTTGATAGCCGCTATTAGAAAAGAAGTACCAAAAGTTTAGATAGCACTCTACCTCAAAAACAACGTTGACCTTGAAAAATCTGATGCGACTTCACCTAGCAACAAAAAACTAACGCTACATGATAGCCCCCGTTGTCCCATGCAACTTTTGCTTCGAAAACTTTTCTACTACTATCATACTTTCGGAGTTATTCTACGTAGCAATAGTTGGTGCCTCACCCTGTATATCACGTGAACATTTTGAAAAATGAATCTCACAAATTCTACAGGGGACGTATACTTCCATTTTTTTGTCCTCCGATAAGCTCAAAGTCCTTCGACAGATTTCGTGAGTCCACGACTATTTACAACAGGGATAGGTTACGAGGGAAATGAAAGATTATTCCACAAAAAAAGCAACTATTAGAAACGATTTTCCAAAAATCATAATTGTCATTGGCAATTGTTGTCAATTATAGATAAGACCAATCAGTTTTTAATTTTTTAAGTAGAAATGTCGTATTTTATCATTCCACGATTGTTCTTGATTGATTTCTCGCAGTAAATCAATAAGAATGACATTTTTCTTTGAACAACGGGTTTCCTATCCCTGATTTACAAAGAACAATTTGTTTGGCTGTTGTACTTACTATTTAATAATATATATCACTTGATTATGAGTTTAGACGGTATTTGTTCACTCGAAGAAACATACACGCTCGACCTGTTCGCAATTTTGGGTTGATAGAAATAAACAGGAACGAAATCGTCTTCGCTATAACGGAAGAACGATCCTGCCATTTTTTTTCGTTTTGTTCGGAGATGATTAATGACCGGTGTCCTTCAAATTTCCATCGGACATGAAATATTCTTATCTTATGCGGAAGAAAATATTTTTTAAAGGAAAATGATACAAAGAGTGGACCAATTACGAGCTAGAATAACTTAAAGAGTCGCCTGACCGGCACTTATGATATCCGTGCTTTCGATTCTTGCCTGCCTGAGCCAGTCCCTCATGTGTCTCGTTCTCTCGATGAGACTCGATGTTCCACGTTCGACCGTACCAACGCTTGTCGTAAAACCGCTGCTAGGACCGTACTGAGCTATGATATTTTGAGTCGTCGTTGTCGGCGGATGAGCCGCGGTCAGTTGGGACAATATGTTCGACTGAATATTTGGTGTACCAAACCCTTGACGAAAGAAGAAACGTTGACACGATAAATGCGAAAACAATAAAAAATAGCAGACCGGATAATACTGCGAATCAAATGTTCATTGCACTGATCATTATTCTTAGACGATTATTTTAGCAATATAATCTCTCCGAATATATGACGCAAATTCAAAAGCATCAAAACGATCGGCCGATTCTTCATCTGATCCGTACTTACACGTGAAAAAAAATATGTTTTTTTTTTCGTTATAGCCTACTAACCCTGTACGTTGTTCGACTGTGTTGTCAAATGTTGAAAAGGAAGCCATCCAAGATCGGAGTACATGAATGTCGGTGGTGGAGGAATATTGTTGTCCTGACGTTTATTCAAAACTCCCCAAATCTCGCGAATTTCAGAGTTCAAATTCTCGAGGCTGGCTATTATTTCCGTAGACTCTTGATAATGATCCGGTTTACCTGTAAAACCAATCGTACTATCGACGCTGTCTTTTTTTTGCGTTTCGATGGAATATTCAAAAAATACCAATGAAAGTGTCAGTGCCAATATCAGTAGAGCTGAATCCACTGCTGGCGCTTGACATATCGCTCAATGTCATTTCGTCGTTCTTCGAGGGCGCACTCTCGCTCTCGTTTCTTTTTGCATTGGCAACCCTCTCCAGAGATTGCTCCAAGTGTCTCAGATAAATGACCTTCTCACCCAGAAGACTTCTCGTACGATGAAGGCTAACCTCCATGTCCGAGAGCTCGCGTTCCTCCTTCGAACAGTGACCGAATATTATGAAAAAAAGGCATGCATGAACACATGTTGGGGGCAGGTGTATTTCGATTAAATTGAGTGCAAGCAATGAAAAGCGATGTGGAATCCAACGATAAATCTATAATACCTGAACGAGCTGTTCGAGCGTGGCCCGGACGCTTTTTTGCTTCCAAGCCCTCTGGCGATTCTGAAATGCACTTCGTTGAATTCTCAACGCTTCCCTGGCTCGCTTCACCGAATCTCTTTCCACGTGAATACGATGCCTGAAGAATTCCAGCTCCGATGAAGCATTCGCTGGTGCTGATGAATCGACAAGTACACGCAACAAACGAGGGAGTAATTGATTACCCATTGAAATGACAATTTACAGTGTTTTTCTTAATCGGTGAATGGTTAGTTCGAATATTACGAATCCTGAACAAAAGTGACTTTCGCGTAAGTGACGTCAGATTTAGTATGCTCCGCACCATTTTTGAAAACCAACACCGCGGGAAATCTTTCATTCACCCTTCCATTGACTTTGAAAATTCGTTTACCTTTATCCTGAAACGGATAACGCAGAGTATAGGCGGTCTCGTTGCTCGGCAATTGGTCGCCGAGATCCTCGAGTTTTTCCAATTGTTTACGAATATTTTCCACCGGATTATCCGCGCCGTTCACGCTGCTGTTGTTATTGTTGTTGTTGTTGCCGTTTAATTGCTTTACCGAACTCGACGATCTGCGCGCAAACGTTTTTCTCTTGTTTTTTAATATGCTGGAATTAATAGTCTCGCTGGCGGTCGTCGCGTCGTCCGATTCAAATTTTACCGATGACCTTGAAGAGCAGTCACCCGCCGTAGATCTTGGAAGTATCATGGACGACTTTTGCCCGCAATCTGGGTCTTCGGCCAGGGACTTGCGTGGAATCGACAGATCGGGCTGAACCATTTGCGACCTTGGATATCCCGTGTTGGCGATCGAGTTCGAGCGTGTATTCGCGGGCGACGCCCTGTAGGTACGAGTTAAGGCCTATAGCCAGACATTAGGGCGAATCGTATGGGCATGAACTACGTATCTTCACAGTCGAATTATCATTGTCACTATTATTATTGAGTTACGTTTTGCAGCTTTTTCATTTTTTACAAAAGCTGCATTATTCTTGTCGAACATGATGAGGAATGTTATCGATTTTTCTGGAAGATGGATTTTGAGCGACCGTGAAGATACTACGTTGTGATACTGGATGACGGTGCAATTTATTTTTGAAAGTATTCACTAATTATTATTTCTTCCGTATGGCAATGATACATGAGGTAGAATATGCGCGAGGAAACGATCAAAATCCCTACTCGTTATACGTGCCTCGGAGCGTGAAGAAAAAACATTTGTAACAAAAAATGAGACTCACTTTTGATCCAAAGAGTCGGTACGTTCGGTTCTCGTTCTTGCCGACGTTGACCTTTCAGTTTCCGATGTTGTCACGTTACCCTCCTTCCTCTTGCTTCGTCTCTCAACCGCTAATCGAACGTCGTTCTTTAGCTTGGAGTATTTGTCTTTCAGGGTCTTGTATTTATCCTCCAACAGACGCTTCTCGCACCGTATCTTCTCAAAGTCCATCGTCTCTTGACGAGTTGCACGCTCGGCTTGCTTCTTCGCTTCTTTCTCCGTGTCGCGTGAAAAATCGGATCTTATCTCTTCCAATCTTTGCTTGTACATCTTTCTGGCGAGGCTCTCCTGCAACGAAGAAATCATTTCTCCTGTGAGTAAAATTGATTGTTCATCACGAAACTTATGGATCCACAGGTTAATTCTGGTATTTCTGTGGACAGGGCAATTATCGA
Organism: Heteropelma amictum; assembly: GCA_959613375.1. Classification (NCBI taxonomy): domain Eukaryota; kingdom Metazoa; phylum Arthropoda; class Insecta; order Hymenoptera; family Ichneumonidae; genus Heteropelma; species Heteropelma amictum. The sequence continues at coordinate 18,007,766 of OY390721.1, forward strand.
AAAAAAAATCGTCAATCATACTTACGTCCATCCTAAAATCCTTCAATATATCGGACAGGCACTTCTCATGATCCTCGGTGATCTTCATGACTTTTTCTCTCTGCTGTGTTCTCAATTCATTCTTCAATTCCTCGAGCTCCCTCTCCAACTGTCTCTTAATTTCGTCGATCTTCGCACTTTGCTCTTTGCTCAATTCCAGCTCGATCAGCTTTATCGTCTTCTCCTCGGCCAATTCGCTCTCGTGCTCTTTTTGCAATTTTTCCATTTCCTGATTGCGCAATTCCAGCAATTCTCTCTTGCGTTGATCGAGCTCGATCTGAAGGTTATTCAGTATGTCCTGCCTCTCATTATCGTAACATATCTCGAGCTCGTTTCTTACTTTGTTGAGATTTTCCGCCCGCGATTTATCCATCTCAGCTGCTAATGCCTCAACTTCTTGTTCCTCCTTCTTCCTTAGATTTTTCCTCAATTCTTCGATTCTGAGGTCAACTTCGTCTTCAAGCTTGGCTCTCTCAACGGCAAAGTCTTTCTCCATTTCTCGCTTTGATTGTTCAAATCTAGCCTCCAATTCTCGTCTGTACGTCAACAATTCACGATCTTGCTGCTTACTCATGACTTGTTTAACCTCTGACAAATCCCCGCGCGACTTACGGCCGCGGGATTCTTTACCGACAGCCTCGAGATCGTGTCGGAGCTTCATTAGCTGATAGGCCTGATCGCGCTCGCGCTGCTTATCTCGCCTTGCGCTTTGCTCGGTCCGTCTCATATCCTCCAGCATAATTTCCTTGCATCGGCGAATATCTTCGAGGAGTATCGTTCTCCCTTCGTCGCAAGGGCTGTGATTTTCCATCTTTCGTCTCGAATATAAATCGATGTTTCGGATATTGTTGAATTTATCGGAGGGCGGAAGGTCCCTGTCGGTGTCGTTGAACTCTTGGCTCATCACTTGACTCAGATGTTCCTTTTCCGATACATTTTCCACCATGAATCTTTGACTCACGATCTTTGGTCCTGGCGGTCTCTTCTCGTCCTCATCATTGTCTTTAGCAAGCTTTTCCATGCGATCGTCAGTGACTCCCCCTTGGCCAATGCTAGTTCGCTCCTCCGCTTCTAATCTCACGTCAAGTTTGACCTTTCCTGTCGCCGCGTCCTCGTTCTCGATGTCCTCCTGCTTGTTTATGATCTCCGATTCATTGACAAGGTCACTGCTGTTATCTCGATCGTACTCTGGAAACCGTGCATCACCTTCAATTCGCGAAATACTCCAGGCCTGTTTTCCGTCGTTACGCGCCTCCGAGTGGATTCCTCGATTACTCGAGCCGAACGATTCATTCTCTTTCACGTCAATGTCATTCGTTTCGAAGGACTCGGAGTCCGTGGTCTCACCCTTGTCGTTCTCGTCGTCGAAACTGGTAAACGTGAATTTGATGTCATCGGGATCTCTCCCGAGATCAAAGCGCACGCTCTTGCGTTCCTCGTCGTTCGGTCTCTCTTCTGCAATATTCGTACTCATGACAGAGATTTGGGGTTTTTTCTTTCTCAAAATTTCGAAAAACAAACGATCGACCAAGACTGTCCTATACCCACTTGAGCAACATAGTGTCTAACAGTCTCGCTTATTATTCTTTCACGAACGAAAACGAATACAAGGGGAAAAAGGATTATTCAAAAAAGACTTGTCTAACGTGCACTCTACTGGTTTCTCGTTATTTCGAGTTTCTTGGGCGCGCACTTTAACGGTTCTGTGACATAGCTTTTTTTGTAGGGTTACCTGAAAAACGAAACCGGCTACGCGGCATTTTTGACAGTCACTTAAGATTCTCCAGCGTTTTTTAATTATTATTATTACTATTATTATTGTTGTTGTTGTTATTATTCGTTATTTTTATTATTGTTATTGTTGTTGTTTTCTTTTACATACGCATAGATGTTTTTCATAAATCGTGCCAAAAGAGGAAGAAAAAAAATTCGTCTAGTGCAACTGTTCGTCGAAATGCCGAGAAATCTCCAAGGGCTGATTATAACAGGTGGTTATTCATTTGCTTTGTTTTTTTTTTCGTTCTCTCTTTGTCTTTTTCACTCACCCACTTCGGCTGGCTTGTCCCGCAGAATCGATCTTGGCCTGTCGCTCAGTACGACCCCAGCTGTATCGTTGACGCTCGAGACAACGAACGATCGTTGAAAATCTTCGATTCCTCTCGACTCTTGACAGGGTGTCGTTTCCCGACTTCTATTGCTCTTTAGGAAAACTGAACCACCGCCGCTTAACGTGAGCTCCTTCGGCTGACTCAAATTTCTCGGATGTTTCTCTTTGTCGAATTTCTCATTGGTCGATTTCGTCTCTGATCTCGTTAAGGAACTGGCGCTCAGTTTGTCGATGTCTATTACATTATCATCGCTCGTGAATTTACTCGATAATTGCTCCCAATCTTTCTCATATCTCGGACTCATAGATTCCGATCTCTTAACGATCTCTCTTAGCCTTGATTCTCTCTCGGGGCTGTCCAGCAGCTTTGGCGCTTCGTAAAACTTTGGGTCTTGTATCACGACGTTGGTATAATCGCGTGACGCACGATCGATACCGAGCGTCACACTCTGAATATCTGATTTTATTGATTGCTCGTTCGAGATCCGTCTTTGCGTTCGATCCGTGCTCGTATCTCCTCTTAGACGCGCGATCGATTCGAGAGATGATTTTCTCAATGGCGCCAATTTCGATGGAATCTTTGTTGTTATAGCCGTCATCTTTGTCTCTTTGGGTAGTGTCGCCTCCTCGTGAGAGTCCAATTCCTTTGCTGTTGTCTTTGAGTCATCGTCTGTGCATAAAAAATTGCTTTTTTCTCTCCTCTTTAATACACAAGTATCTCGAGATACAGAGAAAGTCGATGTAAATTTGAGTGGGCAAAAAGAGCGAGAGAGAGAGAGAGAGGGAGAGACAGAGAGAGAGAGAGAGAGAGAGAGAGAGAGGCAGAGATCACGACAAGAGTGCACTAGTGCTTGGAATTCCCTCTTTGATGTGACGAGCACAAACACGAATGTCCTCTTCATATTCGAAAAATGTACAAGGCGCAGGCTCATCGTCCGGTTCGCGAATTTCAGCTCAAAATAATGTTTGATCTTTCTCCCTCACTCTGTACGGATAAATATTCAGTGAAGTGATAGAAAATGATTTGGTTCGAATGAAAATGCGTCAGAATGTACATGTATAAGCGGTGGTGTACAATATAATTTATCTCATTCCATACAATTCCTCCGGGATATAATTTCTGTCGAGTCTGTTGAAGCGGAAATATTGCTTATTTTTATCGTATAATAAATATTTCGTACCCAGACTCTGCTGACGATTTCCGGTAGCTCTGGCACGCTCGACCAGAGCACGATTTTTCGCATCGAGCGGATGCTCCCATGTGGTAGTTCTCGTATTGGCATGATAATAGTACCAAGCACCGGTTGATTCGTCGAGACAGGGTGTCCAACCCTTTGGCAAGGGGGCCATAAGGCCGTCGCGTGCAAGATCGAGTAAATGCGGTTCGGTTTCAGGATCGATGCCAACACGTCTAGCGTAATCGATAATTTCTAAAAAATAAACGAGGAACGAATAAAATAATCCTCCTCTCACAATGATCCAACGGGGTTATTGTTTTATTCACCGCTTCGTATTATCGAATTTCGTGTGACATCAACTTTTTCCTTACTCTCCCATGTGTATTTCGAAATTATGGCAAGGTTCATCGATGACCTTTTATATTTTCTAATTATAAACTGTTGATTACCCAAAGATCGATAAATGCATTTATAAAACTGATACGAGGAGAGAAAAAAACATGTGTAGGCTCCGATATGGTGACAGGCAAATTATTGTCATCGTCACGTTTAATCATAAGACCGTTAATAATTTAAAGTAAAATTATGTATTCAATGACACTCGAGATTTCATGATGTTACATTTATTTTGTACATTTTATCATTTCTTTATTTTGAGTTAAAAAAATGTGTTTGCTAAATTTTTTTCTCTTTTGGGGTTGGCATTGCTCACGAAATAATTCAGGCGATCCTCCCCGAGTCTCCAGTATCAATAGTGTGACAAGGAAGAGTTTCTTTTCAAAAGAAAAAAACATTGCAAATTGCTGAAAAGGTTTGAGTCAAAGCCGACGATCAAAAATTCCATCAAGGCTGCTTTGACAGGTGTTGGAGCTGGGTGCGTAATGCTGAGGGTGTAGCAAAGTCTACTGCATAATGTGTAAATATATATATACAGAGTAAGAGAGGGAGCATGTATCTATGATAGCAGGCAGCTGTCCATCGTCGATAAATTCAACCGACCGGGACCCCCCACGAAATAAATTTTCCTGCTGTTTCACCTGTGAGACTCGGTTCATTCTTGCCCGCCAAAAAAAAAAAAATAATAAACATTTATATTTAATTGTGAACCGAAGAAATGTTATTTTTTATTGTCAGATATTTTTTTGTGCAATTCGAAAAATCACATTAGGGGTGGTGGTGGTTGGAAAAAAACATGGACACGACAAAATTTTCGCCGCAGTGCGGACCCTATTGATTTTCCCTGGTGAGCACACCAGAGGCACGCCAGACGACCTCCCTCGAAAGCCATATACCCTCTAGCATTGTAAATAAACAAGAAAAGTTCTACATGAGGGGTTGAATTATCTTTTTTCTTTTCTTTCCACATATTTATTTCCATTATTTAGCAGCTGAAAATGACAATCGTGAAATACAAATATAATTTATTTTTATCCGAAACATATTAATTAAGCAATTGAATAATTAACATGGTATGAAGCTTTTTGTAAACTATTTATCAAAGATCTATTTTCGAAAGCATTTTTTGATTCATTTAACTGTAATCTACGTTTTTCTTCTTTTTATGCTTCTTTTTTATGATTGCTTTTCTATTATCCAGATTTAAAAAACTATGGGATATTTAAAAGAAAATTCGAATGTGTGCATTAAAATGATCATGCAATATTTATTCGTGCAATTAACTTGTTATTTTCAACGGTTAAATTATTGTTGAATATTTTCATGTCACCATTCGTGAAATGGTTTATTGAAAGAAGATTAATAAAGGTCGTTTGAAACTTCACTGTACCTTCGTTTGAGGGATGGGAGGCCTCGTCAAAGACCTCCCTGCACACTATAACAGCCCCACTATCCTGTGATATACTCATTTTGCACGCACTCGCACCCTTGAATTTTTTTTTTCACATTATCGTCGTAAAATTGCCATAACCCTTACCCGATAAACACACGGAAAGTAAAATCTGAATAATATCATTTTTATAGATTTTGGGGATGTGTCTGTGTGTGTGCGTTTCTTTTAATTCGCGACGTTGCACCGCGGTCCGAACACTTCGACGGTCAATGTCGAATTCAACTTGAACGTAGGGGGAGTGAATATCCGGGGAAAATTCGTGACAGCGCTCAGGTGAGCAACGACAGCAAAGTTACCAAACAATTGAATGAATGTCACATATATTTACAGTCGGTAAAAGAGAATTTTTCGAAAAAAAGAGGGTATGTGGCAAAGAACCGAAATACCATATAACCGATAATGACCGTAAGAGGGGTGTAAGAGATATCTTTTATTCGTTTTTTTCTCTCTCTTCCTGTCATGGTTTCGTTTTTTTCTGCCGTCGATGAATGAGTTGTGATTGCGCGCGGGCGCTTCTTTTTATTTTTCTAGTTTCCTGCCTGTAGGTAATATAAATCTCTCTTATATCACCTTAAGGATTCAACATTATCATGATACATGTAATGTTACGATAATAATGCTTCATCATCGTACAATGTTTATAAATTGATTGTGAAAAGTAAACGATTAAATTCTTTGTTTGTAACTGTCTCATTTTTCACGCACTGATTGGGCGACATTATTCCTACTGATCGGGGTAAAAACACGAAAAATGTGTGAGAATAGTCCTGCAGATGGAGTAGTACTGAAAATATAATCTTTCAAAAGTGAATGGAATACTTTGTCGATATAAAAATACTCCAAATAAACATTCGATAAATTTGAGTAAATGTGATAAATTGTAAATTAGTTTGACAAATTGTCGATTATTCCAATTGCGCTTCTATGAGAGAGTAAATTTCCAGTGCTCTTTATCATGAAATTTGTATTATTGATTAAATAAAATTTCAAGACGACAAAATACGAAAATCGGAGTCCTGATTCAAAATTACAGTACTCTTTAAGATTAGCCATCTTTTAATGATTTTTAAGATTCTGGGCTTCAAAATTGATTGCAATAAATCCGTATTTCTCGATTCACTGAATGATTTGTGGCGAAATTTCGGTTGTCAAACTTATCTGGGGTGCGTTCGACTGAAGACCAACGGCGCCCACCACGGTCGCAATCTTAGCATAAGAATTGTATGTATTTCGAGGTTGCTGTAGCCGCCGTGGGCTGGTATATTTTTTTCACATAACACGAGTTGGTGAATTCCAGCTTGAGCAAAAAAATCAGTGCCCAAGTGCAATGCTCAAAAATAATAATGAAAAAAATGTTGACATTAGTTCGACAAGTGGTTGCAAGAAGCAAGCAATTCACCCTCTAAATTATAATGAAAAACAGAAAATGTCCTTGTCGTTATGATTTTGCATTTTTATTATCCCAATGGATGAGAGAGAGAGAGAGAGCGAGACGGAGAGAGGCAGCGAGTGGGGGAGGGGAGATTTAACGACTTGAAAAACTTGTGGTAACCAAGAACGCGTGAATACGAACAAAAATTAAATGATAATGACATCCAAGCTTGGCGAAAATACTTGAGGAGCTTGAGGGGAGCTAAAACAGCCCTTAGAATTTTCTTTTACTTCAGTTTGGTCCTCGTTTACTTTTGTACCTCAGCCTTTCTATTTTTACGTCGCACTATTTTCATATTTGTTTATTAATACCATTCTTTTTTTTCGTACTACAAGAAAAATGCGATCCTCGTTAGCCGTTTCGAGAACGAACGAGAGAGAGGAATATTTTTAGGGGCTGTTTCCCATTCGATCTCGTTCCTCTTGAGGTTGGACGTAAAGTTTTTTTTTGCTCGAAAATGCACACTTTTTTCATGAATACTGTAAGCCGAATTAATGAGTTGCAAACAAGTCACTAAGCAGATCTCTCAGATCTCAGATTTTGACTGGCTCCGAGCTAATGAGCCAAGACTCGTTACCGTCATTCTCTATTTTATATCATTTGTTTATCCATTTCCTTTTATTCATATTTCTTGATATTTTTATTTGACAAAAATTTCATCACCCAATTCCTATAAGTACATTGATAACGATAATTCGTAAATATTTCCCCGATGGCACGAATGTTTGTAATTAAGAGGATACGATTTATTTAAATTTATTTTTTCCGTTGAAATTAGTCATATTTCATGGATCCTTGAGTTAAATCCATTCAGAGCTACAATTTTCCTTTCGCGATCAGAACTTTTGTTGCCCAAAACACTGTTAATGCCTTCGGCAAAATCTCGGTAATGATAAATCTTTGTTCGCATCACGAAATAATTCATAGTTTTACAAAATTATTTTTCTTCAATATCTGAATCATTTTCATGTACATTCTTCTTTTCCTAATTGCTGAAAATCATTTACTGACAAGTTTCATTGACGATCAATTAAACATTTCAAATTTCGTTCACTAACTCAATCAAATATTGTTTTGTGCTCTGATTGTTGATGTTTTGTTCTGATCTTTAAACTCTCCTGCGATTTATAAATATACCGAAAACATTGGAATTTGTACATTAATGTTGTCTATGCAAGTCACAGTTTTTTTAGTAATTCTCTATCAATAGATGTGAAATTATATGCTTTATAATTTTTTTAGATGATTCAATGTATCTAAAATAAAGTATAAGGATCAAATATGGTCGAAAAATTGATTAGCGACAAGTAAATATTCTATACAATTTTGTCGGAGTTGCAAAAGAATTTCTCATATAAGAACAGATAATCAATAAACAATTGTTAATAATTATCAGCTATATACCTACATTCTCTCTGAAAAATGCGGTTTGAAAAATAATTGATCTGTACTGTGTAATTAATCGATAATATTCCCGAATCCATTTTTATCATAATCCCTCACACGTTTTTCTTCGAAATAATTCTTGATAACAAAAATGATTGAAATATTTGAGAAAGTGATAATTTTTTGAAAATTGCATCGTTTTTTTTTCGCAAATCATTCGAACAATTCGTTCATCAATAATCAGCATAAAATAAATAATAGAGAATTGTACAGGGAAAAAACCGTTATGAAAATCCCAAGTTCAGTAGAATGCAAGAAAAAAAACGTTTTCATGGTCTCTAACGATTCTATTGGTCGTTACGGTTTCTCCCAACGTCCCCTAGGGTGTTTGACCCCCCGCCCTTCCTAATCTGCCCCTAACGATGTAACGACGTTACCTTGTTAAATAAATGTCACAGGACGAGTGCAACAAGGGAAAAAGAGAGATAGAGGTAGAGAGAACGGAGGGTTGGCCATACGCGGTTATACAGAGAAATATAAAAGCGTCGGGGTCGGTGGAAAGCCAAACCCACCCCTAAAAAGTGGGCCAACGCTCGAATCAAAATGGAGGTTCGTTGCCACATGCGTGTTTTTTTTTTCAATCCCCACACGATTCTTCAATGAGTGAATTATACAGTAACGAGAAAAAAAAAAACGTAGGAACAAATTGAAACTGTAAATCGGTACGCGTGCCACAAGGCGCCATTGTCCCCGTGTGAATTTCTCACCGACGCTCTCGATGTGAGAGCTTTGATCCTTCTTTCTCTTTTTCATTTTACATTGAAATCATTTTCGATTGCCATCGAAACTTTATTATTGGACCACGCTGGTCTTGTCATTTGAATTTATTATGTACTCTCTTGGCTCCCTTTACTCTCAGATCATTCAAATAAGCACAATGCGTGCTTTGCCTTCTGTCTGAGAAGACGTATTTTCTCAAAACCGATATGAAAAAATTGACGAACGGAGGTCATCGTTACGAGTAACACTTTTTCAATCATTGTTTTTATATTACTATCAATTACGTCCATTTAACAAAGACTTTTATGGGAAAAAATGTTGTTCCAATTGTCTATTATCGTATTGTTCGTCAGAGTTGCATCAACTGGTGTCGCAATCAACAGATAATTCACATTGTGGAATATATATCAGTTTAATGACATCATTTGACTGATGATTAATTATCTTCGAGCCCAATTATTGATTGGATTTTCACACTGGCTGTAATGGACGTATCATTATTATTCGTCAATTGACACTTAATAAATATTTCAAAAAATTTTCGATGATATCCAGCGCGAGTCCTTGATAATTAATTTCGCAATTTGCGACGAATTTATTCTTAAAACTTTCCTTTTGCTCGCATGATCGACACAATGTGTTTTAATTCGAATGAATTTTAATTTTTTGTTTTGAATGGGTTCCATAAATTTTTAAAAATTACCAAAATGGCCGTTCTGACGGAGAGTAAAAGAACGAGAGTCATGGGACGAAACCCTGAGGGATGATTGAGAAGATTTTTCCCCTATATAGTTTATCATTGGATAATCTTTGAAATAAACAAAAGTTTGTGGGGAAAAAACCGATCGACGCAATTCGAGCCTGAGATACTCTTCCGGGCTTGAGGGATTTACGATATTGACGAACATCCCGAGATAGAGGAGTGACACTTCATTTTTTTTCAACGACCCTTTTACGATAGCGTGAAATGGAAAAAAAATAAAACAAATATGACAGGTCTCTTTTCATTGGTCGTAGATTAATATCTCGACGAATAAGCCTCGGTGTTGGACGTGATGTTTCATTCATATAGACAGATGTCTTTTTCTCACGATGGCGAAAATGCGGACGATAATTTTTTTTCTAACTCTTCTGATCCTTATCTAGAATATCCTCTCAGTTCGTCGCGAGGCAAAATAACCGATCATTGGGGTTGATAAAAAGGAGAATTAAAAAAAGTGTTTGTATCTCTACAAGATTTTTCCAATCGATATCGTGACGTTGATGAAGAAATTTCGTGAAAATTCCAACAGTAGTCGAGAGATGAAAGGTGGAAAAAAATTCATTTCGAGAAATTGTTGCCAGGGACACTCATGAAAACTAATTTATTTTAAACAAATTCTTTTTTTTTTTTCAAATTTACGGCAAAGAGAAAGAATTTTTAAGTCTATACGCTCTTGAAGAAGGTGACGTTTTTCCAGGCGAATTTATTCATTTTTGGGTGAAGTTTTTTGCTAATTAGAATAACAAGAATTGCATATTCTAACGAATCAATTCGACGTTTTCTGCGTTAGTGTTGCCGAAATATATCCAATTATTTTTCATTCCATAAGCCCTCTTTAGATAATACTTCGTGTAAAGTGTATCACGAAAAATGTTAATACACTTCTTCAAAAAAGATCCTTATCATGAAATGTATACTTTTATAAGAATGAAAACTTCGTCAATTTTACCAAAAGTTACAGGCGTAGACAAATTTCTACCCATCTCGCTAGTTTTCATAATCTGGCACATTATTTTATATTTCTTTCATCCGACGACTCCGAGATCGTTGGTCCATTCCCGGTTCAGAGCGAGATAAAGACGAAAAAAAATGTCGGCAGAAAACATTATAGAAAATGGAAGAGAAACAGATCTAGCGAGTTGAAGAGAAAATGAAAAACAAAACGTGAATGTTGAGGAAAAATGCGAGAGACAGGACGATATAATGGCTAAGCCAGTGGCAAAACGTCACAGCTTGATAATCAAAAAGTTAGTAAGAGCTGGTGATATAAAAAAAAGACAAGAATGCAAAAAAGAGGGAGAGCCGAGAGAAAGAGAGAAAAATATTACGAGAGCTTCATGAAAGAAAAATAATAATTCACAGAGCAACAATTCACAAGGAACGTGAAAATAATTGCGAGTTCCGTGCCCAGAAGAGCCAAGCTGCTTCGAGGCTTTTTTCCTGCTGTCTTTCTCTCTCCCTCTCTCTCTCGCTCTTTCTGTCGTTGATCTCGTGTGGGAGATGCTGCGAGAATGTGGGAGGCTGTGAGAAGGCTTCTAGGGGTTGATTCTCGGGGTTGGGAGTACGTTTCTTTCTCCCTCTTCCCAATCCAAATACATGCGAACCAATGAGGGCAAGAGAGAAAGCGAGATCCAATTAAAAATATTACACATTATCCGCTACAGGAAGTTAAAATGTATTTACTGTTTAAAAGCAGCAAGGTCTACAAAGAGGGGAACCACTCGTTCATATTTCAGATTATATATATATACACAAATATATATGTATTTATTTACTCCCTCCTCTTCTCTTGATCTCGTTCTCTCTGTCTCTGATTATTCGCACACGATTTTACAATCGAATATTGACGTTGATGGACTATTCCGTGAGAAAATTGAAAGCTTTGAATGAATAAGTTAAAAGGTTGATGGAAATTGCAAAACGAGAAATTGCGAATTTTGTTCATATGATTATTATTATTTTCAAGAATCTTTATTGTCGATATTTGTCAATCTATTTCGTCAACAAAGCCATATTTTGTTCCAATACTTTGATCGATGAAGAATTAATCCAGATATTTATTGCAGTTTGCACAATGGATTACAAAATGGATTTGAACCTCTGGGACAATACGTCGTTTTTTCCTTCATTACACATACATTTTCCGAAATTGAGTATGTTTTATATTACTCGCTCTTCCAAATTTAAATTTATAAGAGATAAAAAATCTCGCGATGACAGTGCGTAAAATACCAATTCAAAAATAATGGTTTCCAATATGTATTTGAATAAAAATGTTCCGTATGAAAAAAAAACCAATACTCGTCCCCTATAATTTTTCTCTGAAGCATTTTTTGACCGTGATCTTTTCTAAATTCTCAAATTGCTGTTTTTCCGAGATAAAAAAAAACAAAAAAATTGCACGTATTTTTTTTGTAGTATTAATAATCTCTGATTACAAATTGAAGCAAATTCTCGTAAACTTGTGAACGGATCAACTTTTTCCCCAATATTGCGTAATTTTATTTCGTAGCACATGAACGCGTGAGAGTTTTTCCGCCGTTACCGAGTGCACGAAAGTTCGTTTTGACGATCGTCGTTATGTACTTTAGGACTTTGTTTTGGTTTGAGGCTTTTCTCCTCCTGCTCAAGACGAATCCGTCAAGAGCGAGACGGGAAAATCACTTTCGGAGTAATTGGTCAGCCGATTATTGATCACTCGTAATTATCTTGCCCTCACTACTTTTCCGTCAAAGCTTACGCTTATGCTTGATGCCCTTTTCTTCCTGCGTCAATTTTTCGACAATAGAAAGAAAGTTTGTCAAAGAGCCACTTTGAAGTCATTATAGATATGAGGAGAAAAACGTGTGCGTACCGATATCGTGAAAATATTTCGATATCGAGATTGTCTAGGCTTGCAACTTTTGGTAAAATTGATGAAGTTTTCATTCTTATAAAAGTCTATATTTTATGATAAGAATCTTTTTTGAACAAGTGCTACCATTTTTCGTTAGAAACTTTACCCGAAGTATTATCTAAAGAGGGCTTATGGAATGAAAAATAATTGTATGTATTTCGGCAACACTAACGCAGCAGAAATCGACTTTATTTCTCTTAGCTTTTTTAGCGTTGCTTTGAGTTGAGAATTCAAATTTTTGCAAAGGTTATTTAAAAAGATTGAGAAATATTCATCACTCTTCTTGCACCACTTGCGTCTCAAAGTATTCTGATATTTTACACTTGGAATGGTTGGAATAATAACTATAGGAACAAAATATCGTATGCGCATACATTTGTTGTTCTTAGCTCAATCGTATTTCCGAGTAATTCAAGCTCATCGAATATCGTCTTGATTCTCGATACCGGAAGCCTTGAATTCTACAATACTGAGTTCGTCACGTTTCCAAACTTCCTGACAAAATGCAGAGGACAAAAATCATTCACTTAGCTCCGATAAACGATAATCAATTTTGACAAACGCGATGAAAAAGGTCTCGCTAAATGATTGAGGTGTTTATTCTCCATGCGTAAACGCGTGTATAAATATATAAATACGATAATAGAAAACTGAGGGAGGTCTCACGTAACGGCGGCTGCATGACGATAAACGATGAAAAAAAAAGAAGAAAAAGTAAAAAGAGACGTGAAAGATATCGATGCTCACGACCGATATATATTGAATCTGACATGTTTTGAAACACACCCCTTTTCATAAGCACTCCATCTTCTTTTTTTCCTTCGATTTCTATGAGTGTATTTAATGCCACAGAGGTTTTATTCCCACGTGCAGCCAACCTGAGAAAAACGTGTTCTCGTGTTACTTGCCCATTCTTTCTCTCTCTGACTATGTACACCCCCGCCTGGAGTAAAAGATTTTGTCTGGACAAACTCTAATGAAATTCCCTCCACCATATTTCGGTGATTTGTAAAAATTTTTTTCTCGAAACGAAGTGATTCCATCGATAATTTTTTCTACCGAGTATTTTGTGAATTTGAAAAAAAAATCACCGTTATCCTGATTTTCTTTCCTTTCTTCATAAAGCTGACTAATTTGATATCAGTTGAGGTTGGATCATTTTTTTTCGTTCATCTCGAAGGTTGAAGGTTTGAAAAAACGCTCAAAGAATTAATGCGAATGAAATCGGGAGAAGAAAAAAAATTGTTTTCACGGTGATACCGTGGGTTTCACTGAGGCCATGCTTGGACCATGGGGAACGAGAAGACATGAGATTTCCTGCCTGGCCATATCGTTTGAATAAGTTAATTAGAACAGGTAGGGCTTACGGATCCCTCCGAGACAAAGAAACGGCCTGTCAAACCGAACCAAAATAAGACGCATTCAAGAAATGTACGAGCTTCTATAACCCTTCCTCTCTGTTTCTCTTTCTCCGTCACCAATTTGTATATCAGATATTTAGACAGAAAAAGGAGTGTTTTTTTACGTGTATATCTCCATCCTCAAATCCTCTATATTCGAAAACATTGAAAAAATTACAACATGCAATTGGCATTATTACAATAAAATGGATTCTCATCTATAGGCCAAGAAAATTAACAGGATGAAATACGAGGATTTCTGCACACCAGTATCAAATTGAAACTGAATTTTCATACACATGCAAGTACGTCTCAATTCCCAGATGGAGAAGCAGGCAATTCAAAAATGAATTCAAGACCAAAAAAAATGATAAAATACGATGAAAGAGAAGAAAACTTTGTGTTATCTCGTTGTCAACGCAATGTAAAACTCTTACAAATGTAAAAACAATCTCCCTCCTTCACACGCTGGAAGCTTCTGAAGCTCGTTTGTCCGGTGAGTCGGAGAGGCGCAGGTAAAGGTGTAGTAGACGTTTGCGGGGGTGAAAAAAGATGTCGGGAATGAGAGAACCGTCGCGAAGGGGCTGTGGGAGTCGCTGGTGAATAAGGAGGAAGAGAAGGAAGAGAAAGGGGTTGAAAATCGAGAGAGAGAGAGAGAAAGAGAGAGAGAGAGAGAGAGAGAGAGAGAGAGAAAGCCTGGGGCAGCTGAGAAGGGGTGGGTTTGCATTTCGCTCTGCCATCCGTGTATTTCGACGTGTCAGTGCATACATTATCTCCCCCCGGGGCGCCAAAGCTACCCCCTTTCCCTCTTCCTCCTCCTCCTCCACTTTCTGCATCTCGGAGCTCAATCTCAGCAGCCACGAGTCTCTGGACTATCGCTCGAAACTGTGGGTGAAATGCAGCGTTGATATGTGTATTTGTGAGAACGGGTGTGTGCGTGTGTGTGTGTGTGTGTGTGTGTGTGTGTGTGTGTGCTTGTCTGTCCATGTACGTATGTGCAATGCACAAACGCCCGGGCAAAGAAAAATGCAGCTTGATATAAAAGGGAGGAAAAAAAAATAGGAGAAAATTTTTTTCTTTGCCCTCTGATTGGCGGTTGCCATAGCAACTCCCGATGGCGCTTCCAAACACTCCCTTTCCCTCCCGGCCCCTCTCGGCTGTACTCTCTCTTTTTGTCTCACATTTCGTGCTTGTCTCGCTCCTGCAAGGGGTGAAAGGAGGAAGAGGAGGAAGAGGAGGAGGAGGAGGACGGGGACTCTAATTATTTCCAGACACTGAGATTTGAACGAGAGAGCACCAACACGTTGTCGTCACTTTACACGCAAACCGACGGAATGTACCGTCACCGACGCTCGCATAGGGGTTGAAAAAAAATAGTAGAGTGATAAGAGCTTCGTAGTTATGCCTTTGTACGAGTGTACATGTATTCACGCAACAGACACACATTGGTGAATCTCTGCCTGTCACAAACTGTATACTATTTATCAAACGAATACGAGCAGAGTGCAAAAAAAATGTCTACACCACCCTACCCGCCCTGCGCCTTTCTGCTTTGTCTATGCTCATGGGTTTCACCCTGGAGGTTATTGTAATGGCCAGAATGCGGTTGTCATTCGCCTACTGGCTTTTTGTCTCTCAGAAATTATGGTATTTTGACGGGACTCTGATATTTTAGAAATCTTCAGTAGATATCGAAAGAGTTTGTGGGGGTGACGTTTTCTTTCGAGTACAATTCATCATTTTTCACCGCGACACTTTGTTTTTAGATTAATTCAATGATATATTTTTCGTGGGTATTGATATTTTCGCGGGCAGTTTCATCGAAAATTTCTTGAAGAGCTCGTTTCGAAGGAAATTCATTTTTCCAAAGAGCTTTCATTCTACTCATTCACGTTTATTGATCGATGAAAGCCAAAACCTATCCAAAATAAGCTGTTTGGCGATAACTTTATTCATATTTTTTATTTTTCTCGCGTGATTCGTTTGTCGTCGGACGCAGGGTTCGGTGGTGTTGGAGGATTTTCCTTGAAAGGTAACTTTTTGTTCAGTACGTCTCATTGAACGTTGATAAATTCTGAAATTATTATGGGAACGTGTTTTCACTGATGCAACAATCAAAATTGTGTAAATGACTGCGTGGTGCGTTTAACAAGATGAATATTTGCTTAGATTCTGTCAGAAGATTGTATCAGAACTTATAACTTGGTGATTTCTGGAGAAATGATCGTTTCTATTTCACTGAATCTCATGTTCACTCATTGTAACACTAATAACAAGAGCTCAGTTTGAATGATCGAGTCTTCTAATCTATTGCAACTAAATTAAACACAAAATGAACATTTCAGTTGTACCAAAATATTCTACATAATACCGATAAAATGAAATGGAGAACTTATATTAAAATGGCTGAAAATTTGAAATCTATATCTACGTTCGTGAGGCGCAATATCTCTCTGTCTGGTCATTCTTGTGCTGATAGCTCGATCATTTCTTATTGAGCTTTTTGTAATTCACAGATACTTTCTCCGGCAAGGTTAAGTGTATATTTCGATACGTTAAGAGACAACGAATTGGCAGGGACGATAATGGTTTATCACGTCGAAAAGAAGTTCTACAAAACCTACGGGGTAACCCATGCATCTGTCTATTGAAGTTGAGAATATTCTGGAGGATCAATTTCATTTACTTAGTGATGATATGAAAATGTGAAAAAATGAAAGAATTCAGATAATAATAATGTGAAAAAGTTTTTAACGAATTGTTGAAAAAAAAAATGTTGAGGACTTTTTTCACATGTAATATTTCGGTGTGTTTCACCGTTCCAAATTTGTTTCGCAATTTTTTAATAATTTACTGCAAGTTGAAGATTGTCAATAAATCTGGTGTTCGAAGCGTCTTCTTCGTACTCGAGGGAAATTTCTGATACATCGAAGAAGCAGCTTCTTTTGCACAGCCTTTAAAAAGTTTTTTTAAATACACCGAATTAGCTAAGCGATTGAGAAAATTCGGAACAAATTATATGCATCTGGAGTTGGTGTTTGGTGGTGTTTTAATATACTATCGATATTGTTCTCTGAAATCGCTCGCTTTACATGCGCGATGTTTTTCAGATTTTCATATTATTATTATAAGTTTGTTGCAATGTCTTTTGGTGCGTCTGCAGGTGATTATTCAATACTTTCTCTGTTCGAACAAATAAATACGCAAACTAAATAGGCACGTATGAAATGGATGTTTCACCGTTATTTTCAATGAAAATTATGTTAGAAGAATCGATTTATCAAATGCGACCGGAGTCGCGGGAACGGCTGGTGTTAAAATACAATTCATTACGAACATTTTTAAAGAGATGAAAAACTTCTTTGCCTGGTGTGAGACACCCTTAACGCAGACATGTTTGATGAACGAGCTGAGGGTGTTAGGGTTTAGCGCAAAATTGCGGAAAGTAAAATGAAAAAAATGAAAAGGCAGAGGGACTGGATGAGGCTACGATTATACGTCGTATAATGGACATTTTACGTTTCTCGAGAACTCTCATTGTACCACAGAATCTCTCTCTCGCTCTCTCTCTCTCTCTCTCTCTCTCTCTTCTTGTCTCTTTTACTTGGTTGAGTGATGGGAGAGAAAAGACGAAAGATGTATACGTCTTTTTCTGGGGTTGCCAAGTGCCACGGGGCAATTTTCATATTTCGAGAATAGACTAGCGCATTGTCAAAAAATAGAGAATGATGATGCTGAATGTCCTCCTTTGTCATTTGTGTTATTAACAAACTGCTATTTTCTTGTTCTACTTAGATACTCTAGAAAAATACTTCGATCTGTCAATTCGTAACATTTCTTTATTTCTTAAAAAGTGCTAGACATCTATGTTATCTTAATCATTTCATCATCAATTTACAATTTATGGACTGCAAAATAAATTACAGTATCTCCTTTCGGTATGCAAACTTTCTACGTCACATATTCCGGTGCAGTCTCTCGTATCTCAAACAAGAGATCTTTCAAATGATGAGCACATAGTTTTCAATACTCTGTTTTTTTAGCTGTATGTGTGAAATAAAAATAAGCATAAACATTGATAAGTAATATTTTCTCCTGACTTTGGAACGAGAGCGAATAAAAATCTATTCACGGCTGTTATTATTATCACTATCGTCGTACGTATGATTTCTCTTCTTTTGATGGAAATGTTGAAAGAAATTCTAACACTAAATCAACCGACACTTTTTAAACACCTACTGCAAAGGGCTCTTCATACCTTTAATCCCGATAAATTCGTACTGTCGTACTAGGTTTAACGTTATATTCATCCAATAAGTAAATAGTGAATAAATATATAATTTTCTGACAAAAAGATCTCTGGAAAAAAATCATGACGTGTAAAATATGAATGAAACATTATTATTTTGACATGTTTTCCATTCGATCGTAATACGACCGTGGTTTCGAAAAAATTGTGCGTACGCTGTCGATATATCGTCTCAAATATCGAATAACCCTCGACATACATGGACAAACATTGACGACGAGTTGAACACGAATATTCTGGTCCCTCTTGAATATTTTCATTGTACGATCGCGCGGGGACAAAAGTGTGTTTTGGGTCTGTGACGATTTTTCACCGACAAACCATCGAATCGACAACAGCTCATTCACACCGTTAATCCTCTCTTAAACGTTTCGTCAAAAAAAAGAATCTCTCGATCATTTTCATATTTTTCTCCCTCATCTCTCTTCTCGGATTTCCGCTCTCTCTCTTTTCTCTTCGTAAAAAAAAAACACACGCACGTTGGTTCCTTGTAAAATCGAGGCGATCGAGATATCGCCTCAAGGGTGTACCCGCAAAATTCTGACGATCCCATAAATCCCGAACGATCTTTGTCGGTTATGAATGAATAGACACGGGGCGTGAAAAGGCGAAAGTAGAAAGGAAAATCTTTTCCAATATCTCGTTTTCTCTCTCTCTCTTTCTTTTTCTCTCCCCCTCCCTCTTGCTCTCTTCTTTTTCTGTATTCTCCCTGAAATTCTCCGATTTCGAAAACTTCGCTAACGCAAAAATTAGCTATTGCGTTATATACTTGTGTAAAATATTTCTTTCATGCGATTTACGAGATTTCATCCGAGCAGTTTTACGTATTTTTCCGTTCAACGAGACGTGTCACGATTAAATCGAGAGAAAAGAACGTCGTCAAACCTCCGGGCGATGCTATTTTCATTTTTCAACAAATTTAGTGAGATTTTAACGTGAATGCCTTGAATATTTAAATTTTCATGCTGTGGTTACAATCCCGAAATTCCATAGGCGACTGTTCGTTCTTTTTCACGAAGTTTTAATAGTTCGAAGAGAGACGGAGATTTTTTACCAAGAATTCCAAGAATCATACTGTTAATATTATTCTCAAAAATGTTGTGTTTGTAGATTATGTCAGCGTTTCGATTCAATAAATACATTGAAATTAAAAACAATAGTCTTCTGAACACTGAAACTTACGTGATATGCCTTGGAATCTAACAGTGTCTCAACACCTAACGTGAAGTTAATTTTCGAATCTTGCAGTATCGAAAAATCGGAAGGGCCAATTTGAAAATATACACAAAACCACACTTATTTATTTTGCGTGTTTGAATTTCTTTCCAACGAATATTCCGTGAATAAATCGAGATGAGAAAAAATTTCGAGTTCACCCGCCGTCGGCTCGCGGAATGATCTCCGATCCCTCCGTCGCGTCGCGAAAAAAAAGTACGAAGGTTTTTTTGACGATAAGTAAAATTGTTATGTCGAAGATTCGAGACTTATCGAAAATTCGTCATTTCTCTAAAGATGATATCGAGAAGGCTAGCTTTCTTTCTTCTTTATGTTTTGTTATGATGATTTTTTCTTTTCGTTTTCAAAGAATCGCAAACAGGTTTTAGCGAATAAAGATCTCTCATGTGGCTCAGGCTCACCAATGGATCGGTCGCGTGTTGCGTGTCAAATGGAAAACCGGTTTTTTTAAGGGCGTGGGAGATTATTTTGATCGAATTGCGATGAAATTTATATACCAACAATTTATTCGTCTGCGTGCATGTTTCTCACTGAGAAGAGGTTGGAAGAAAATATGTTTTTAAAAAATGTACTGCATGACGATTATACGTATCGCGGGGAAAAAGATAATTCCCAACGAATTTAGCACAAATCGCTGTAGCAAGAAATGAATTAATCAAAAGTTATCGCGGTGTTTCATTCATATCCCATCGTCATATGACAAACATAGTATATTCTTAACTTTTTTATCGCCATGAAAAATCATTGCACATTTTTTTTCCGACAAAGATAAAGAAATCTTCGATTATATTGAGCTTGGAAAAAAAATTGCATTATGATGTCATTGTCGTAACAACAAATTTATTTACAGTTGCATTAATTACAATAATTTGAAAAATGTATTAAGTTTTGAGGCTCGAAAAAAATTGCTCATTTCGAGTCTAACCTTTAAGCTAGATAAATCCCAATAATCATAATAAAAATCTTCGTGTTTGAAAATGAAGATCATTACAGTGTCCCAAACAAAAAAATCTAAACCTAAAACTGGCAAAAAAATAACCTATTTGCGACTAGGATCGAATGCAGTTCAAGAATTCTCTCCCTGAAGAAATATCTCGACCCTCTCGAGTACCGTACATTATATTTTCCATATTTACGAGATTTTCCATCATGTCCACATGAGTTTTCTTTTATCGTTTTCTATTTTTCGAATTTCTTTCGCATTGAAATCCCGAGTGGACAAAAGTTTGTCGGATGAGACGCGCATCGGAGAAAATATGTATACGGCAGGGAAGAAGAAACGATGGTTTGAGGGACCGGAGGAAGAGGGACGCTGGATGTTCGCAAATATTGTCGCGGGCAGATGTTGTCCCGAAGCTGAGCGAGGAAAAACGAAATGCTCTTTCACGTCTGCATGCAGGAATGACGTATGTCAAAACGTAAAAAATACGATATAGACATGTGACTAATATATGTTGCAGACACAGGTACACATATATATATTTTTGTTTTTTTTTCATCAAAATTACACCATGAGGTAAAATCCATCACTGGACAAGAGAGATAAAAAATTCAAAAATTCAAAAATGATCAAAAACAATTACGTCTTTAATCACGTAAAACATTAAAAGTGAGGACGTTGTAGGAAAACGAGGAAAGAGAAACAAAAATCATAACATACCGAATTCAATAAAGGTGAAAAAATGCTGGACAAGGGCTGATTGATATGTCTCGTGTTCTGCGAGTAATCCGACGCCGAGGACTGGCGTCAAAAAACTAACGGGCAAAGAGACCCCGTCAACGATCCCATATATCCATCTAAAAAC
Organism: Heteropelma amictum; assembly: GCA_959613375.1. Classification (NCBI taxonomy): domain Eukaryota; kingdom Metazoa; phylum Arthropoda; class Insecta; order Hymenoptera; family Ichneumonidae; genus Heteropelma; species Heteropelma amictum. The sequence goes on from OY390721.1 coordinate 18,028,946, forward strand.
GCCCTCAAAAGTCTTTTCGTTTTTTTTTTTTTTCATTCTTGCACTCTTATATTTCTTTTCACTAATATTTTTCTCTCTCTCTGCTATTATATTTTCGTTCTCAGTAACGTATGGTTGCCAATATGGTGTTTTCTGAACCGCCTTTTCGCGAGATACACCTTGGCGTTACGAGCTAGTGCGTAAGCCAAGACAGATCGCGATGAACGATGGAAGGGGTGAGTTTCGCTAATGCTCCGTGCTCGGACCATTTTTTTTTTCTTTTAATTTTTTTATGGTGGGTAGACGCTCTGGGGGTTGGATATGTGTGGCAGAGGCTGGCGGAGAGATATTAAGCAGTGTGTGTGTGTCTTTGTACGTATATAAGTACGATGGATTTGGCGCATCGAGCGAGGCCTCAAGGCAAAATCATTAAAAAAAAATTCGAAAACAAAGGTGAGGGGCGTGCCGGCTTCCAAGATGGCCGTAAATCCATTCCTGTCGAGCTGCCGGGAGGCTGGAGCTTTTAATTAATACGAAAAACTTCTAGTCCCACTCTTTCCTCTCGGGACTCGTTTCATCCACCCTACTAAAAGGGTGGAAATAGCTGGCTTTTTTCCACATGTTGATATGAATTTATATATATATATATATATATGTGTGTATGTGTGTGTGGGTGTGCGCATGGAGGCGGTAGGGGAAGGTAGATATATTTCAGTGGTCGATAGGATGTCAAAGAATTTTCCTCCAATTCTCATTTCCATTTCCTTATGACTCGATAGAGAGAAAAGAGGGAGAAAAATACCAATATCGTCAAATTGAATATTGTGTATGATTTTCATCATCTTATAAATGAAATCTGACTAGTAGCGTTGAAATTTTGGAAAAAGAAAAATTCAGATTCGAGTGCATTTTTTGTCGTATTGATGTTATTTTTTCAGTAAATGTTGTAATTCAAAATGGGAATTTGGACACGGTCTGATAGATTTTTTTTTTTTAACGTACCAAGTCATTTGGAATTAGGAAAAGAGGTTATGAGGTGCAGACAGAAGTGGGGAAAATTTTGGGAATAATAATATGTTTTTTTTTCTTGTTAAATTGTCAAAGAAGTGGCAGAATTTGTCGAAACCGCGCGGGCCTCTTCTTTCATCCACGCGCTATAATACCAGGCTGCAACATGGCAGTACGGAGACGGCGTTGTAAAGATGGCGGCCATACCGCCAAGGAGACCTCGCCGAGTCTCTAGCGGGAAATTCGCGCTTTAAGCGAGAAATACAATTACGTGCGATTTAAATATTTAAATCGCTCGTGAAAATTTCATCTGTGATTTCCACGAGCGATGAAAACTCGCGGAAAACTATGAAAATTTACTGAATAACGACGGAATAAACGTACTAACGAGCTGAATTAAAAGATTTTACATTGCGGAGTGTATAATTCTCGGGACGAATCGTCGGCTTCGGCGGAAGATATTTGCATGAGTTTATTTAACTATTATTTATACTATTTGGCTGTGCATCGTGAAATTTTGTTCCTCGTAATTGCGCTTGACAATTTACATATAATTTTCTTCGCTTCGTCTGTATGCAGCACAAGAGAAAATTTCCTGGATTTAAAATGCGTTCATTTCATCGTACCTTTTGTGTGCAATTCAAAAAATCATTCTCCCTCTTCCGAATGTCACGTGAGGTTAAGAATTAAATCTGAAAGTGTCCTCAAAATGTTATCGCATTTTAGGGTCAATAAAAAGCGCGTGTTTCCAAATTTAAAGCATTAACAGCAGATTTCGTTGTACCAATATAATATTTACTAAAAGTCTTCAGGGGCTATTCTGAATTAAGCATTTGAACGAAGTGCTTCCAAGGTCATTTTATCTGCATTTTTTTGCGATTCTCACTTTTTTCGTTGATAAAACCTTTCTCATTTAGTTATTCAATATGAACCAGAGTGTAACGTCGAAACGGGACCTTTCATCTTGTCGTTAGAGGCGAACGGAAAACTTTTGTAACCCGGGCCACTCTCTGTAAAAAAAATATCTGTATGGTATGAATTTATATATTCGCGTCAGTAATTCCCGAGTGATGAAGAAGATATGCATCTCAGTGTTTTACCCTGATCACCCTTTGCTGGTCCCCCGTCTTTAGGACTATCAGCGGCTCACGTGATATTCCCCTGCTCAATTATTTTAGGGGCACTGGAGTCGCAAGAGGGATGAAGAAGAGAGGAAAGCTTTTTTCCGTTTATAATACACATCTCTTTTTCATCTATACGGACCTCAGTCAGCAAAGTTAGATCCGTGGAAGGCTTTGAGTCTCGCGAGTTACTGAGACACGCTGACGAAGTGTTATTGCTCTCTCGTATTATGCAAGTGCCCATGCACAAGGGTTTAAAAAAGTAAAGAGGGAGTTAAAATGAGAGAGCCGGTCCGGTAGGGTGAGGAGGCGCACAGAGTGTGGAACCATTAGTAGAAAAATATTTTCCGAAGGGTGTCGAGTGTGCCAGAAGAGAGTTTAGTCGTTTCGTTATCATCAACACCAACCATTAACCATCGTGGGTATTTAACAAAAAGAAAAAAACAACCCCTTAGGGCTTGGCCCAAATGGCGGCCACCAATGCTCACGCTGCTACAAGCCGTATAATGGACTTATTATTGTTAGACATTCTGCGCGATCGAAAACGTTAATGACAAAATGGCGTCGTTGGAACTCTCGCCAATTCCATGAATCAAAACGTCAACGCGAAGATGATAAAAGAAGCGAGCGTTTCATGCTATTCTATCGCATTAATTGCGCATTTCTTTTCCGAGTCTCGCGTCGAGTCTCCGAAGACTCCATTTCCGGGGGTAGTTTTTGGCTATTTTTCTTTGTACATTCCGGTTGCTGCCGGACACATGTGTGAACGGAAGTAGAAACAACGTTGTAAGCCAACTTTTTCGTATGTTCACGGGAGGTGGAAGGTGCAAGGGTAGTTTTTCACCATTATTGAAGCGTCTGAGCAGCTAGCGATCCACGAGACTTTCTTCAACATGGTTTTCTTTATTCGTGATATGCGAACGTGAAGCAATATTATTTCGTTTGCGTTGAATGTTGCCAGCTAGAGTGGTAGCAGGGGAACGTGGGGGGGGGGGGGGGGGGGGGTGATGTTGGTAAGTGAGGGGACGGTTGGATTTTAAAGGCGTCACCATCACTTGAGCGGTACCAGCTGAAAAAAAGGATAGATAGAGAAGGAGAGATAGAGTACGATAGATACCATTATCCAGAATCCCCCTTGAGCTCTTCTGTACTCACGCCCTTAAGTTCTCGAATAATAATGTACACAACATGTACTACGCAGCATCCCTCTAAGTTTCCCTTTCTCTTTCTCTCTCGCTCTCTCTCTCTTTCGCGTTCTTTATGACTGTTTTTAGCTGACGAAACGTTGTACAACGTTGATTTATAATATAATGACGGGGTGACTTAACATATGCGCATAAATCCATTATTGAGATATTCACGGGCTTTGTGTTAACTGCGATGCGATGGCTCGGTCCTATCGGCTCGTCTCGCCCGCCAATGTGCGGCCGACATTTTTATCTCACTACGAGAGGGGATAAGAAAAAAGAGAAATTGAAAGAGAGAGAGAGAAACATACTGCATCGAAAGTGGAAATATATTACGGCCCGTACAGATGGAGAACCTGACGCTCCGTGCCTATTACCATAGATGAGGCAAGTCTCTGTTCTCACATATGCCATTATATAGAAAAATAAAGCTGAAAAGAAAAAGAAAATAATAATAATTTATTCCGAGGGGTTTATTTTTCGTGTTGTGTGGTGAATTGTTTAGAGACGGGAAAGGGATGTTTTATGAGGAGGAAAAAGCGGGGAGAGAGACAGCGAGTTCTTTGAAATAAAGTCTGACTTGTTGGGAAAAACAGTACCATTCCAATTAATCCGTTCATTGTGAATTTATCATATATGAGGTCATTTTAAATCAATGGTTGTCTTTTTTTTGATGACAGAGTTGTATTTGCAAATTCTGTTACGCAAAAACATGAGTTCTCTAAAGAAATCGTGGATGAAAATCTATCCTTGTATTATTCGGCTTTCAGCATTGTCAATAATGAATTACTCTTTAATGCGAATGGAATCGCGAATTTCATCTTGATATTATTTAAGATCGGGAATCATATTGAATCATTCCAATGATTAAAAACATCCTTCGCAAGAACGACTCTTTCAATAATCACCGTCGTAATCTAATTTCGTGAATTTAATGCCATAATTATCTTTATCCCTCGAAATGTTATTCCGAAATCAAATATTCAAAATTTGCTGGAAAATACTATTCCATCCAAATTGCTTAAAGATGGAAAAATGAGTCAACCCCCTGAAAATGATACACTTGTGAATCGAAACATATCCTCTGAATATTATTCCTTATTAGTGTCTCACGTTAATGAAATCTGTGCCAAGTTTTTCATATCCTTGACATGATAATTTCGAGGTTGATGTCGTTCATAAACGTTGTGGACCTTTTCTGTGGATGAAAACGATGAAGGAAGTGAGAAGTGAGAGTGTGGAGATGGAACATTAGGAAATAAAATACAAGAGAGCAGTCTCTTTCATTCCTGAGCTATCGAAGGAGAAGAGCACGAGGGACAATTTTCCCTGGACCACTAGCTCGCTACAAAAGCTGTCTTCTGGTCCTGACAAGCATTCAGAGCTTGGGGACCCCTTTCTATATCTGGTCGGAGAAAAGAAAGATGGATAGAGATAGAGCAAGAGATTTTTGCTTCGTGAAAAAAGGCGTTGTGAAAAGTCCGCAGGAACATCTTACGATTCTCGATGTGGGATATCTCAGAGCTCACTTCCTTGCTACTACAATGCCATCGAGAAAACGACTTTTTCGAACCTTTGGTCCTCAGACCTTTCCATCCATGAAGAAAAATACCCGAGCGAGGACAAAACATCTATATGTGTGTGTGTGTGTGTGTGTGTGTGTGTTCATTATATGGGATATACATATATGTATATTGATACTTTGAGTTGGAAGAATGAAAACTACCCCTTGTTCAACCTCTTGATGAAATTGCTGATAGAAATTTTTCAGCAATTCTCCAAATGGATCCTTTTCTCGGAGAAAATAACGCGGTCAATTAAGCCACCCCCTTCGGAAGTTCTCTCATCTGAAATCTAAGGGAATCACGATATTTCATTTGATCGTGGATTGCGGTATAGTTGACAATAAAAAAAATGCGTTTCTTCCGTCGATGTGGGCGTTTTTGAAGAATCCTCAGTCTATTTTATCTACTTGAAAAATTAATGACCCGCCAAAATTCGACAAACCTTCGAGATACTATTATCTCAAATGGAGCCTTCCAGCTGTTGAGAATGATCGAAGTTCACAATTTTCTAAAATAGTTTTGATTTTCATTCCAAATTTCCATGAGATTCGTTGAGATCTTAATACTGGAGATAAATCATTAGAAAAAATTATTTCTTACCGTCAAAGAAAATAGAAAAATGTTTTACATCGATTTTAGAAGCTTATACAATTTCCCCCATTTTTCACGGGTTGCACAGCACTTTCGCTTCGATGACTTTAAAAATCGATTAAACGGTCGCCATGATGAGAAACGTTAGACAAAAAAGCGATCTCGTGGTACATGAAATTCCAGTGGATGAAAGGAAAGATCGTTAATAGACTGCACTGTTTGCAGTCAACGGAGCATACAGCCATTTTCTATCCTTAATAGAGAGTTAGCTCGTTAATGTTAAACGTAATTGCGTCACTCGCTAAACTGCTCTCCGATGCCTTGAAGGGTTCTTTCTTTATTCTCCCTTCCTCTCTCACTCTATCGTTTATAGTGTTGAAGGACGCCTCCGCGTGAGTCATTTTGATTGGATCGCGGAATTAAGGGTGACAAAATGGTGGCAAGAGACAGAACCAACCCCAATGTAAAAAAAAACTCCCTCATGCATAAGTTCCAAGACCTTTTTTCGCTCTCGCCGCCATTTGATAAATGTCGAATTAACGAGCGTTATATAATATGTCTAAAAATAAAAGAAAGAGGAAAGAGTGATATAAATATCAAGTGAAATTCGACAAGCAACGTAGAGGAAAATAAAATCAGCTCGCGATGGCAATATCAATATGATATTGCGGCACTTATAATCTCATGAGATTATCGTAATTCGAGAGGATCATCTAAAGGCAGAGATAGTAGGAGCGAAACGGAGAACGTGAGACATTTATCGAATTTATTATCAATTTCTCAGCTAACGGCAATTTCCCTCTATAACCAAGAGTACAGAACCCCTCCGCGTCTTTGCTACACTTAATATATAACCGTCGTAGAAGCTTTTCAGCCCTCAATTCTTCCGTGTCCTCTCTCTCTCTCTCTCACACTTTCTCTCTCCTTCTCTATTTATTCTCTTGGATATCTCGAGGGAGGGAGTGAGAGACCTCCTGCTGACTCCATTTCTATCTTCAGTCAACCGGAAGTCTCGAACGAATGGCTCCTACAGCCATTTCCGTACTGACTCGATCTCTCAAAATGGGGAAGAAAAATCTCGAATGAGGGTGCAAGATGGATAACGAGCGGAAGAAAGAGAGAGAAAGAGAGACAGAGTGAAGAAAATTTTCGTTAGGGGTTGATTTGCCAAGAGTCATATACCAAACGAAAATAGTAAAATGAGATATTTCTGCACGTCCTTCTTCACCCTTGAGGCTCTGAAAATACGTATACGAGAGCACCAAAGCAAAGATAGAGAATTTAAAAAAAATGTTCATCAAATATGAAAACAATTTTTATCAATCGTTTTTTCTTCATTCGTCATCAGTCTATCAGAAAAAGGCTAATCGTAAAAAGTATTTGCAATCATTTTGCTTTGGAAAAATGTCGTTGATGCCTCACCATCCAACCTTCGAATATCAGCCTCACATAACCTTAGAAAATAAGAGACCCTTAGTCGAAAAAAAAGATTTGTTCACAAAATGCAAAATGAAAAAAAAGCATCTTCCCTATCGATACTGTGTATGTCAAATATACAATGCACATAAAAACGATGTCAATGCTTCTCTCGAATATTTTTCGATACGGTGACTCCTCAGCTGGTTTATTGAAGGAAAAAAAGATCTATGTGTACTGCCATCGGAGATCCTTAAAGTATACTTTAACATAGCAGAGCAAGAGAGGAGTAAGATGAAAGAAAATAAAAATTCAGAGGGACGAAGATCTATCAAAAATGATGCGATACGGATTATTTTTTTTTCTATCAATATAATCATATTCAATATTAATAATAATATTGACAATAATATGATTAATAATTGTACATCAAAAGCTTGAATATACCAACGATAAAAATAAGAAAAACACTATATATTATCACAAAAATGTAATGCGCTCAGGATCCCTGACAGGGGTCGGTACATTTTTTTTTCGTTTTTTTTTCATTTTCCGTAGGGGATGATTGTGCGATATCCGACGTCGAAAGTTTCCTGTTGCTGGGTTGGATGACGAGTTTAAAAGAGGGTTGTCCAATGTCGGTTGAAAGTATACGAGAAATATGAATATCTGTCGGTTTGGCGCAATATGCACTGCCCCGGATTCACCCTCCCCTCGCGCTCCCTTCTTCGTTCCATCTTCGTAGAAGGGCGTTGGAGAAAAGAGCAGAGCAAGAAGAAAAAAAAGAATCCCATAAGCGCATATTCTCTCAGTTATGCATCCACCCCTTCCGAGGGTACAAGGGTGAAAGAGCGAGAGAGCAAACATCGTCTGCTGGTTTTCAGACGCTGTGCGACAAAATTTCGCCGTCTTTCTCTTTTTCTCTCACTGTGAAGGTCTTGAGTTAGGTAGGAGAAAAATTGTCGACAATGCATCGAGATTTACGATTCCGAATGCAGCGTGTTCCTATTGGTTGGACGATCGGGTTGATGGGCGTGGCTCTTTCGCAACCTTTTGATTTTACGTAGATATCTATATGCATGGGTATTTTATTTTTATGTAACTTTGTATGCGTCGAGAGATGGATTTTTCTACTTCATTTTTTATGTAATATTTATTGCCAAAGTAATTACGATTTTCTTTATTTAACTTTATCAAAGAAAACACTGTGTGCAATTTTATACTAATAATTTTTCGTACATGATGTTTATAGTATTTAATTAAGAAAAAACCTATTGTTTCATCGCGACGTGTCGTCATTTTTTTATTCAGTTCATAATTTTATTGCAAAAAATTTTCATCGAAAAATTATTAGTTTTTTCTTATATCTGATTTGCGCGGAAACATTGACCCAAAAAAATATTTGCACTGTATAATATGAGACACTCGTTTCGGTCGTGTTTTGTAGGTTATAAAAATAAAATAACTGGAAAGTGTGTACTTCGTGAATTTTTAATCGCATCATGGCAGCTTGGGATATGCAAGTCTAAAGGAAAAATGATGCCATCGCCATGAGAGGTTGAAAGTTATCGAGGAGGAAAAAAGAATATGATAGTTGGGGCAGTCCTGTCTGTCGGTTCTTATAGTGAACTCACAGTTGAAGAAAAATGGTTTTCTCTTTGTACGGAGAAATTCCGACTTATCTGCGGGTTTTCGCGCGGAAGATCATGAGAAACGAGAATTAAGTTGAATAAGTCATGCGGATGAGAAGAGAAAGAGAGAACGACAAACCAAGAACGAGAAAGAGAAAGAAACGATTCGAGAAGGAACTTGAGATCCAGCATAAGAGGGCATCTCTTCACGTTTAGCCGTCTCAGCACATTAATATTCATAATCTCGTGGTTATCACAGGTTTCCTCGGGCTATGTAACACCCGACATCTTTCGAGGATGCTACAAACGATCAGCAACAAGAGCATAAAGTTTTCGCCTTTATTATTATTCTGTAATGAGAAAAAGCTCGAAATATCGATGAAAAAGTTATTGACCAAGTGCCAAAAGATTTACGAGATCTTGCTGGCGTTCTCACTTCTCGGTCGAGATGAATGGACCAGTCGAAATCTTTGACGCGGCAACTTTTTTATCTCTACTGCCAATACGATCGAGCCACTGACATCGTCTTGAGGAAGACGAAGCTTCCTGAAGTTTTGACAAACTCGACGGCTAAGAGCAAATGATTGTCAAATGACGTTATAGGGGATGTACTTTTTTGCATAGCAAACATTAATGAGATATTCATTTTCATTGGCAGATATGATTTTTCCTTTCATTCAGAATGGTCATAAATGGAATTCACATTGATCTCGTTGTGAGTTTCGAATCAATCGATTCATAAATAACCTCATCAAGTTTTCTTGGAAATGAAAAATCGTCTTTAGACAAGAAAAATCAAATACAATTCTTTTTATATTTAAAGAACTCTCTGATCGTACGATTGTTAAAAGGAATAATCGTGAAAAATGATATAATTCTTTTATTCCCATTCTACCGAATAATTTGTTGCTTCTCTCCAGGAATATTGTCTATCCAATAAATATTATGCTACTATTCTAAATCCTATTCTTCAGGTCGCGAAAAAAAATCACCGCTTGAAAATGAACTTTAACCAACGAAATCGAAATTTACTTATCTCGTTGGAGAGCCATATACTTTTTGATAACTCGTTCTCGAGTCTCAGACTACAAAATGCCCGAGGGTATGTGTGCATCCTCACGTAAATTTTGCACCCCCGACGCTTCGGCTCTGGGCTTTCCCACCCTTCTTCCTGCATATATCTGTACTCGTGTGTTTTTCTCTCTCTTTCTCTCTCATTTATATACATATATAGTTGAGGTACTATTATTTGTCGTAAAGGGTTTTTTCTTGCATATACCTTCGCGTAACTAGCATTCTTTCCATGTATGACACTAGACAGTGCTACATTTCGAGCGGCCACTAGAGTCCAAGTGCCAGAATCTCGTGGTAAGGCTTGGCTTAGGGTCTACTACAGTTTGTTAGTAAAGGCCTGTTGCATCTTTTCTAGCCCTCAGGCGAGATACAACGAATCATCCTCTATCTTTTCCTCTCTTTCTCTTTCGCACTCTTTCATCCCCTTGTACTTTATTCTTTCCTCTGAGGCTACTCTTGAAAAATTCTCTACGAACTCTCATCTTCCTCCCCGACACCGTTGATCCTTCATATATCGTTTGCTGTGACGCGGAGGTGAGAAAAAAAGGCACTTGTCCAACACTCACTCATGTATCTTTCTCACTGCCTTTCTGAGACGCAACCAGGAACTAATATACTTTCTTCCCTCAGACTCTTGTACTTTCGAGCTTTCCAACGTGCGACGATCATCGAGCTTATTTTTTTGTGCTAATTAAGAAAATGGTCTTTTTTATAAGTCTCAAGTAATTGGGGTTGCGTAGCAGTCGCCCTTCTTCTTGAAATTTTTGCGAGTGAACGTTCTCGAGACGTCCTTGAGCTGCTATGAAAGAAGAAAATGAGAAAAGTATCAATATTTATCGAATATTTCACTCGTCTTGGAATTTTTTTCTCCATCTTATCGTCGTTTTTTTTCGCCTCTTGTTTGGCTCTTATCATCATGTGTATCATGTTACACCCTCTGCATGTAAAACAAAATATAATGATGAGATGGATACGTACATGTTGTCGTTCATGTTCATCTGATATTTTTTATATTCCCGTTGCCTTTCAAGGATTTTTCTTTGACAGAAGTGCAATGTAAAACGAATAAAGTAATTCTCGATGGAAAGTCAATTTACATGGTCGCTGCAAAATTTTATGAGAATAACGTTTGTCTCTTTTTTTTAACGAGTTTAAAAGTCGTGACTGTCTCCTGCAGGAGGGGAAACTGAACGATCTGAGTATTCGCTCTCTCGAATGCCCAGAAGGCGATTTTCAAACACACAAACGCATGTATATATATATGGGAGTCTCCACAGAAAATTTTCCTTTTCCGACTACCGTTAGCACGGACAAAAAATTGGACAAAACAGATTGGAAATTTCTCTCTTTATTTAATTACAGTAAATTATTTACATTCGCCGCCACCCAATTTATCTATATTTTTGATATAATGTAAATACGTAGCTATGCATATAAATATATTTGTATATGTTGACTTATTTATAATATTACATAAATATAACAGTAGGTTCGAAAAGAATGAATTTTCCAATAATAATTTTCATTACAACTGGTGGTTCTTTTTCTTCAATAATTGAGGGAGAACAAATTTGGTGTTTTCGAATGAAATACCTCGTATAATTATATATGTATATATGAATCGTGGAAATACGCGTTGTCTCCGAATATGGCCAATTTCGCAAACCAATAGAACATTCTACCCTCCGTTCCTCTCTCTCTCTCTCTCTCCCTCGCTCTCTATGCTTTCTCTATGCATCATCTGTGCCTGAATTCGGAACGTTCGAGCGAGCAAGACTGTTGGTCTTTCGTGTTTAAACCATAATTGGATCCACGTGACGACCAAATGACGAGGAACGTCGCGTTGAGCTAATAATTATATCGTCGTTTTACTCGTTCTCGTTGGTCATGAACGGGACGTGCTTGTACCGAGATTTGACGTCGATGAAACGACAAATCGAGCCAATATTACATTCTGTATTATATCACCAGCGTTACACGATTATGGTAGCGTTATTTTTCAGATTCATTCGCGACGTATGTCAGATGTACCTTCTTACGACTGTTTGCTATGAATGTTGGGAGAGAAGAATGATAGACTTTGGACGATACTTTTTTTTTAAATTAAAATGATTATTTGATGATTGGAGTAAAAAAAGTAGTTTGAAAATTCACACTGTCTACGATAAGTATAATAATATATCGAACAAAAGATTTCGACCGATAAAATGACGAGTCGGGTCAATATTGCATTGTGTATTTTTATACGTAGCCAGCATTATAGAATTCTGTCAGCATTATTCTTCAAGTTAATTCACGAATTATGTCGGATGTACCGGATTGCAACCATATTTGCGATTAATCTTGAGAGAAAAAATGATAAAAAACTGAAAAACTGCGAACTGAATTTTTTTTTTATCGAAATGATTATGTGATGACATGAGTCTAAAAAAAGTTCTTTGAACATTTGTACTAAGCGAGATAAGTAATATAATTTCGAAGCAAAGCGTCTTAAATATAGATAGGACGAATATCCGAAGACTATGAGAATGCCACAAATTGCCGTAATCCTGCGAATGTCTCGTTCCTAAAAAAAAAAAACGAATGCGAAATACTCGCCTTTCGAAAGATCGTTAATGCAGCGACGAAGTTTGGAAGAAAAAAAACAAGATAAACTGATGAAAGAATGAATCTTGGAGAAAAAGGGAAAGAAACAGTGTTCGCGTAGATCAAAGGTCAATCGCGTGAAGCGCTAATGGTAAAAAAAAAATTCTTGAAAGTTTAATATTGAACGAGAGACGGGAGTAACGGGATATTTGAGAAAATTTCCGAATATATATCGGAAGGTAAAAACCAAGAAAATCAGGTAAAGCAAAATGTCTTTTGATGTCGTATTTTCTTCGTGCCATTAAAGGTGTCTTTTTTTCATTGATGAAATCTTCGAGCCGCGCGGAGGAAATGAACACCCCGATAAGAAAGATCAGATGTCGTGGAGGCTTTCGTGAAATAACGAGGAAACATATTTTTTCACTATACTTTTCTTCCCTTCGATTATTTATCACTCTCTGATGTTCGGATAAAGAAATTGTTGAAAAGTATTACAAGCAAATGATGATTCGATAAAATTTATTAAAGGTTTCCACGTCCGGATAATTAAGGTCCTTTCTATTGGACAGTAATAAGTTTTATGAGAGACTCGGAAAAACGATGAAATATTGACCGACTCGAGTTCAGGGGGATGCAAGTAGACGGCAGCACGTCCGGTATTACCGGCATGAATGGAGCTGCCATCTATTGAAAATAAATTCAACTCCTCGAAAATCGAATTAACATTACTACTTGATTGCAATTTTTGTCGTATCTTACTGAGTAATGTTTGAGATTTCATAAAAATATACGATACGATTGTAATACAATGAAATTTATTATTTAATCGCTGAACATCAAAATCGTGATGATCGATAGATTGAATAAAACATCATTTAATTCCATTCGGAAATAATTCCTTACAGAATTACTTGTAAGGACTGTTTTTTCATATTATCAAACGACAAAGTTTCTCTGATGATGATGATTTGTGAAATAATCAAAAATTGTAGACCACTTTGTTTTTCGTTAATGATGGATGAAAAAAAAATGTGCAAAGCTCAGAGCCCATAGGATCGGAAAATCGACAGAGGGCTTCGAGAGAATTAAATTTCACGAGAGATTCGAACGAATAAGAGGACTGGGAGGAGTGTTGAGGGCATTATATGAGAATCTCGAGTGCCCGAGACGTCCGGCAAAAAAAGAAAAAAACGAAAAAAAAGAATCAACTGGGACCCCATGGCTCACCATAATGGTGACTGGTACTTGAAGTCAACTCGAGTGGAGATTAAAAGAAAGACTACCAGTTAGAAGCGATGACTCGGTCACTTTTATCCCTCCCCCCCATCTTTTTCGAGAGCAGAAATTATCTTGCCGTGATAAAATTATTATTTTTTTCCGCCTTTTTCTTTTCTCCTTTTCCCGTGGGTGGTCTCCGTCTGATTCCAACTAGTGGTAAATTATAAAATTCTTACTCGCAGTGAAAAAGAAAAACAACATTAGTATACAATTTGAAAGAGAATAGAAATTCTGAGGAAATAGTATTTTTCGAAAATTTCGTATCATCTTCGCTTCAGTCTCAATGACTTCCTTATCATCAAATGAAGTTTGTAAACATCTTTAATGTACCTCGCGTCCACAGTTTTGTGCTGTGAACTTTGTGAGTTGGACCTTTTAAAAGATTTTTTTCTGTAGCTTAATAGTCAAAATTATCGACGAATTTTAATTTGTAGATACTTTTTATTACAATAGCACAAGAGTATAACGATATTTTAATCAAATTAATACATTACTTTTTTTCAACCATACGTAAATGCGGAAATAAAATTGGAGTACCAAAAAACCTCATTTTTTTACTCCAATTGCGAATCATCATTTTTCCCGGGGTCATGTACTGAATAAAAATATTGAAGAAGAAAAACGAAAGGAATGCAAAGAGAGGATAAATAGGCATAGACTAGTTTCTTTCTTAGTTCATTTTCTTCTTTTTAAACCATGAGAATGGAAGGATATATTATATGTATATATGTCAACGATTAATCACGGAGTACCGTAATTTAATTTAACGTTCCAATTGAACATTTTCGCTTACAAAGAGAGCATGAGGGGTCAGGAGAGACAGGGGAAGGAGAGTGTATAAGAGGGAAGACGTAGAGAAATCTGAAGGTTCGACCTTAATTGGAGAAGCTTTGGGATTAACAATTTTGCAAGGATCGGCGAAAGTCCTTTTATATAAAATCCTGGGTCAAACGGATTTTCCCTCTCGGTTTTATCGTCGATATTGCACATTTTTTCATGCAGCAAATTAGACAAAATGTTTATCGTTTCCTTCTTCTGTTTAAGATTATTTCATTCTTTTCAATGAAAATAATGAATTTTTTCGTTCTATCAGAAACAAAGTTGGAAAACATTTCATACGAAATTTCGTAGGATTCAAACAAGAGGTTGCCGTTGTACTCAATATTGTCCATATGTCTTGAATATTTATTTCCTATCAATTCACATCAAAATCATTTTTGTATACATATTCTTGATCAATCGTTCATTGACGTTATTAAAGTGAATACCCAATTGACAATGCTCGCAGAAAATATTTTTTTTTAAATTTTCTTCGCGGATGAAAAAATGCCCGCAAGTTTTTCGAAATTTACTTCTTCATATATATGTTGCTTTCTTTTTATCTTCTTCATTATTATTTTTTTAACGAGGAATTAGATTCGTGATTACTCAATCCAAGAGGAAAAGTTTAACTAATTTTATATGTCTAAAAAACGGAACAAGTTACTGTTTCAAAGTGCCCGATTTACTGTCCCACATAGACGAGAGTACCACTGGAAATTTCGTGGTTACTACACCGCTTAGCAGTTAATTTCGAATGTGCCTAATACACCAGACTCGAAACTTCTTGTACAGTTAACAAGGTACGAAACGACAGAAAATGAGAGAGAGAGAGAGAATCCACGAAACGACCAACGTCCGGATTTTAAGCGGTTTCCCAGAGCGTGAAACATTTCGTTCTTGTTCCAAATTTTCTTTTTTCTACAGTACCTCAAAACACCCGTAATATTCGAAGCTAAGCACGGAAAGACAAATAATTAAAGTCTTTCATACTTCACATCTTCATTGAGCACCAAATACCTTGTTCCGTGTGCCAATTATAGTTTCTGATGTATTATTTCTAAATGGAGTATTCGAATTCAAGATCTCGAAAAACTACCCCTAAAACCCCTGAGGATGATCATCCTAGTGATTACTTTATAAAACATTTCGGATAAATACTCTTAGTCCTTTGCGAAAACTTATGTAACTAGTGAATTAATAAAAACAAAAAATATATGAAATCAAATTTTGTATCGAACAGAAAAATTGTACGAACTCTGAGACACGATATTGTTGAATGGTAAAAGTCCTCGATTCAATCTCCATCTTCAATAAAGCTTCGAGTCCCTCAGTCTTGACGATATATGTGAATTTTCTAAATTATAAGCCGAAGAGATACGAATATAAAAACTCTGATAATTTTGAATCGTCGAAACAATGTAATCTGCGTTGTCTCGTCGCTCACGACTCATAGGAATGATTTTTTTATTCCGAAAGGCATTAAGAAGATTGCAAAGTCAGATTTTGGTATTAAGACGAGGAGGGGAAATAATAGAGGGATGATTTTAACCGCATGTGTGAAAAGTAAGGGAGAAACTTCGCTCGTGAATGTATGTTCGTAGCGAGAGAAGCGATTAATATTTATTATTATTATTATTGTTGACGGTTGAAGCCTGCAGTGTCCACTTGTCTATCGTCTGCGCGATTTAGAATGCTGCGAGAGCGAACATACTTGTACCGTTTTTTTCTCCTTTTTTTTTTTATTCCACGTCGTACACGATAATCTCTCAAGACAAGTAGCAAACAAGGGATATGCCACAAGGCGGCTGTGTGTCCCAGTAGGGTTAAAAAATAAAGGGGTTGACTTGAATGCTTCTTCCGTGCTTTACAAAACACCCTTGTACCCCCCTTCTCTTCCCACTGCGGCTCCTCAAAATGATGACCGAGGATTTGAATAAATTTCAATCTCCGACGAAAATTCAACGATAATAATAACTGCATCGCTAAGTTCATTTTATAATGACGAGAATGCGTCGGAGAAAAAGATAAAAATACTCCATAATGATTTTTCTGCATTGTCTCGGTGTATAATTTTTTTCCTGGTTAGAATAATGATTCACATTGTTTTATATCACTTTAGGCTCATGTTCCATTGTTGAAAGAAAATCGTGCATGAAAGATGAACAGCATATGTGGCATTTTCCCTTCATTTAATTCACGAGTTGAAATTTGAGCGATGATGACAGAACGAAAATGAGGAAATGGAAGCGTGACTAATTTTGTTGATGGTGAAAAAAAGTTTTTTTTGTCTGGCACGTTTTCATCACGGTGAAATATACTGAGGAAAATACTACTATGATTTTATTGAACTCCCAAATTGTTGATGCTTTTTTCTTTTTTTGTAGACAAGAAGCAAGGAGATCTTTCCACTATTGATTATTTTCGACAGAAAACGACTACCAGTATATTGCTCATCTACATAAAATGATATTTTTCCAATGTGGAAACATGCAATATGAACAAAGATTGAAAAATTACGAAAAAAAACTGACAGGAAGTTAGAAAAATGGCTCAATCGGTGCAAATGCACCAGGAGCGTGGAAAAGAAAATTTCGAAAAAAGGTTGGTTTTGGTTCTCATCGGTGCTAGCGAGTAGTCTCTCAACCTCTTTATTTTTAATTTTTGCCTGTCTCGGCGTATCCATCACCACAAGCAGCGCGAGCACCGCAAGTACAGAGTCGCCTCGTTCCCTTGTCCTGAATTGGCGGTGTTAATTTTCCCGTGACATTGGATATTCGTCCTTGGGCAAAATGACATTAAGGCCTAAAATCGCGAGCAACGAAAGGCAGGGATGAGTTTTAAATCGATTTGGGTTCCAGCCAATGAAAGCTGGAAGTAGCGCTTTCTGATTGGCCCGCAGGCAGGCCACTCCCACACTTTTAACGCAGGCTTCGAACTAAAGTACATTTTACACTGTCGAAATAATTCCAACTCCGTTTCGCCTTCAGACTCAACTCAGAATTAAATCTGCATGGAAATCATCCGTAAACAATAATTCAGAGCTAACAATATTAAGAAAAAAAAATCATCAATCCCTCATTAAAAATTCAAATGACTTTCACAGTGACATTTACAGTGGAAGAATTCCCGGCTATTGAATGAGAAATCCTTCATCCAAAACGCAGTTGACCTGCTGCTGGAAGGAAATTAGAAACAAAAATACTCTCAAGTGGACAGACTTGTTAACATCAGTAAGGGATTGCTAAAGAAAATCTCGAAACGTTAGAACACGAAAGAACTACAGAGATTCTGGTTCCATATATTCACGTTAGAGATTTAAAAAAATCTTCGATATGCGAACCCGCTCGCTGCAAATTTACCCGGTGTGATGCTGGCTGAACGTAGGCGTAACCCGAAGCAGGCGTCAACTCTAAAAGGACCAGCCTACTCGCCTAACTAGGGCTATGTCTGGCCGGGTGGCGTTTATAAAAAAACCGACCAATCCACGATGCGAGACGGCCAACTGTCGTCGGAAATACCCAGCGCACGACGGGGAGCCCCTAAAGTTCTACCCTTTTGTGTGCCAGCAAAACCCGAGTTTTAGTTCTTTTTTGCCATCACGCGTTGGTACCCGTGTGTGTGTGACTGTTTGTGCATATTACCGCACATCGGTGTGCCTTCAGTAAGTGCACGAGTGTGTATCATGAACGCTTCGACGAGGAACTGAAAGATGGTGACAGTGTACAGACACGAAGTTGGCAGATTAGTTGTGTTGGTAGACATGTGTGGCCGAAGTGATGAGCCAGTGTGCGTGTGTTTGGGGAACGTTTCCGACTCAAAGTTGTCTGTGTATAAATATTCAAAGTGTGGGGCATCTGAGTGGGGATGCAACTGGCGAGAGTGTCGGTGTAAAGGTACAATGGTACCCAAGTGTGATGGACAAGTATCGGTGAGTGAGTGCGTGTATATGTCCGTGATGAGGTAACACGTTGCCGATGCAAAATTGATGCTGGTGGGCGCGCTTTCGACGATGTTGGATCGTTGTGGACTGGTGGGGGATGGCGGAATGCCGTTGGGGATTAACTCGCACCCCCGCGCTCGTTTGTTGCCCTTACTGGAGAGAATCGACGGGCGGGGGTAGTTCCAGTAAACTCGTGAGCAACTTACACCCCGCCTCTTTCATTTTCTTTCTCATATACCCTCGCGTATTTCCCCACCTAAACTGTTATGTCTCTTTCTGACGCGCGTATTTATTCGATGAAGGGATGCTGCAAGAAGGAAGAAAACGATGTTCTTCCATCTCGCTTCTTCGTTCTTGCCGGTACGTTCATTTTTTACCTTCCTCTTCCTCTTCTGTTTCATGTTATTCACACGTACGACGACAACGACTTTTCATCTTTCTCTTAATCACCCTGCTTTGCCATAGGGATATACGTGCCCGTACACACGTCTCGTTCTACCTCTCTCTTTTTGTCTCATTCAGTCCCACCGCCCTCTGTCCCACCCCCAAGGAGCGAGCCGACGAGGCTGAGCCTCCTCGTATGTGCATCTATCGTCTAGTTTGTGTGTGGTGCGTTCGGGCGCGTCTCATCTGCGCCCGGTGCCGCTGCTGCTACTGCTGCTTATTCAACGAGTCACCCCCGTCAGCGACCTCAGTTGCCGATCGCACCGTCGACGAAACGGTGTACGCGGGACGAAAAAAAAATCGCTCGGTATTTCAAGCTTCGTTGCGAGACACGTCGATACAACAACGGACAATCAGGCCTATGAGCGTTTCATTCGATCACGAGCAGACTATCACAACGGATTGTTGATTCATCTTCCGCGGAAGGGTTTTTCCTCTCGGAAATCGGAAAAGATTGATTGCCGATCATCCCTGATCCTTGCATGGGAAATCGTCGACGATGGATCTCATTTGAAATAGGGTACGATCAGTACGATCGGGTCTTATTGGCTGAAGGAAAATAACGAAACATTTGTGTGTGCGGATTGTGTCGTTGCGATATTTAAAAATGACCTTCCGAGACGATTCAGTGAAGTGATTTCGTGTTTATTATATCAGCTGCATCAAGATAGATGTATGTGTATATTTTTATACATACACGTATCCTCGAGGGTATGGTGAAGAATTTTCGGAAGAGAGACAAGTTCCAGAGGCTCCCGGGAAGAGTGAATGGACCAGGACAACTGAAGGGGGACTTCGCGCCGGTAACCCGATCCAAGCGATCTTTCAGTGAGTAAAGAAATAATAGCAGTGGCAAACTCAGCACTGCTGACAAACGGTACGATGTCTCATGAATTCCAGTGAGCCGCAGACGCACATATCCCTCGAGATACTCGCGGATATCGAACTAACTCGCATCCTTGCGATAAATTGACGAGACAATCACTCACTTTCAATTACAAGACTCTGTAATACGACTTTTAATCACCTAGAACATCGAATGTAAAGAATCGAACGTTTGCACATCGAAGAATAATAATAATAAAAATATATAAATGTCATTTGAAGAAATGAAATACCGGTCGTTCAATGAACCAAGAGCTTAATTGATTCAGTGATTTGGCCGTCGCCAGCCACAATATATTCTCACACATCTGCTGATTCTACGTGCAGTGGACGACGCTGTGCAGCAGCCGTCGCATCGAAACTACAACCGTTGAATGCGCCAGTCTCCCTCTCATTGTTTTTCACCCAGTAAAAATAAAAAGCGACTCCACGAATGTCTTTGGTACCTCCTGATTCGTATCTACCATGGAAATTTATGAGAATACCTAGGATCCACGAGGTTTCATGCGGACAAAGCTTACCGAGCGATAACTACTAGTGCAAATGAGTTTCGCGGTAGTCTTGGGTCACTAGAATTCCCGTCCGTCGGTAGTCGAATAACGAATTAGGGCCTAATATTTCATCGTGGAATGACAAAACTCGTTCGGCGAATCGACCGAAGCATCGGACTGCGCGACTCAATGATTTGTTGCTATCGATTTACAAGGATTGAGGAAGACAAACGTATATGAACTGAAGAATCAACAGCGTCAGAGATCTGTTAAGGAACTTTCAGCGACTGTAGTTTGGCTAAGGAAAAAAGCTCGACGATAAACAAACCCATCGGTCTTTGGAAATATTTTCGTCCTTTTTCGATCCCTTCGATTTTGCCAATAGCGATGCAACAGTAACAAGATCACGATTCAGCCGAAGAAAGAGCCCAAGATGCCGCAGAGATCGCCCTTTGCGATCCAGGAGCTTCTGGGCCTAAACGGTACTGGGAGTGGAAGCGCTGGTAGTGGAGGTGGCGGAAGTAGCGGTGATCGTGCATCACCTCAAGGGTCACCGATCGCTGGTGTATCTGCGGTTTCTTACGCCCCGACGGCTCCGCATCACAAACTATGGGAATACATGCCGACCCTCACGAATCATCTTGGAAATTTGGGCAATCTTGGCAACCTTGGCAATCTTACAGCCTCAAGAATGGCTTACTTGAATGCTCAAGCTGCGGTCGCTGCAGCTTTCCTACCACCGCCACATCCACATCCGGCACATCACGTTGCCCATCATCAGGTACATCAACCTGGTCAACTTACCGGCTCATCCGGAGTCAACGTTCATCCGGCAGCGCACAGTCAACATGTTCTACCTGGCACTGCTGTTTCCGCCAACCATCATCAACACAGTCCTAATCAACACACGACGGCACACGGTAAGTTTGATACACCCTCTCGTTGTCTCTTAACGTAGCAAGCCGATTGGTTTAATTTGCCGAATCGAAGAGATTATGGTTTTGTCATTATAATTATGTGTAACAGTGTCGTTGTTACCAATGTGGTTGGACCAAATTAGGCCATATGCGTTCGACTTGATTGACGTAGCAAGAAACGTAATTGCTTTCAAATCCATATTTTCTTGAATATCAATGAGGTTGAACCGTTGATAATTACTATTTTATTCATGATACATGATAATGAGTTAATTGTTCGTCCTTTTCTCTGAATTACTTTGCACTTTGAAAATAAATTCTGTACTATTTTTTCATACGTCATGTTTATTCTATTGACCAGAGTCTGTTGACATCAATCTGACGGAAGTTATTAGAATTTTTGATAATGAAAACGTAACAAGTGATTCCGAAGGAACGATCAAGTTCGTCCCTGATCTATACTCCCTGAATTGTTCCTTTGTCCAAACGTATATACTTTTAATATCAATAAAACTCTACATATAAAGCTACTCAACCAACAATTATTTATCATGAATTTTGATTTTCCTTTGAGAATTTTGTTTTTGCTGATCGTTTTTTATTTCAATAAAAATTGCGGCTAAATATTATATTGTATCTGTCGCATTGGGGGAAATTGAATCTCAAGTGTCATTCGTGGAGTTAGCCAACGTAAATTAATAGGTCTATTGTTTTGTTACAAGGTGTGAAACATGCACTCAATGGTGAGATCCGTTAGCCTATCACTTAACGGACAGTGTTATGTATAAACGTCTGTGCGTGTATAACTATAACTATAAATTCTCGTATATGTTAGATGTGTTCATATTTGTGTATGTAAGGGAGAAAAAGAGTGTAAAGAGCCACTAAAGATCACGTTACTGTAAATCGATACTCTTCCTGTCGAGATACGTCTTTCGAATGGTTCAAGACTACTGTTGGCACAACCACACATGCATTCCCGAAGAGTTTCTATTGTTCACTAAACATGAAAATAATTCATTTTTGCGGGATATAGTATATCTCGATACAGACCTTGGCCAGCTGTGCGAGAAAATATTTATTCTCACCAATAATGGTCACGTGTCAGATGAAAAAAAAAAACATCAAACAAATATTTTCAACAAAACATTTGGTGTAATGTATTTTTTTCCCTCGATTAATAGAAATTTGGAATCTTTATCATCGTGTAATTGATATTGATTTACTGACGTTTTTTCAATTTTTGTTATTGAATTTTGTACAGGGTTTTTGTCAATCCGTGAATCGCTAAAAAGTATTTTTGGGCAATTTGAAAGATGTACTCAATTCTTATTGATTATGTTTCAGTCATTTTGGTTTTTACATCAAAGTTTTCTTAATTTATAAAGAATAACAAGTATTATTTGGTCATTGATGCTTAATTGCCTTTGAATCTTCATATATACTCATCATAAATTCATTCGAATAAATTTTCATCGATAATGTAGCTAATGAATAATAAGCTTGTAATATTTCCATCATATTAAACCAAGAATGCCAGTTCATAACCGATCGCCGATCAATTTCCGTTTATGAAGAACGAGTTGTCTTCATTTCCAATACTTCTCATTTTAAATCCCATTCATTTTATTATCAATAGATGAATTTTCAAACTATCGAAAATTGTCAGAAATCTTTCAACATCGAAGACCCAAGGCAACGAAAAACAATTTTATAGGGGCTCTCTTCTTGTGGGAATTGAATTATATTTCCTTCGAAATAAAAAATTCTCAGAAGCCCCACACCCCTCTTCACTTAACGTTATAAATAATTAGTGGTATAATGAGTTGAGTGTTGGGCAGACCTGCAATGTCTCACCAGCGGTACAAAGGACTCGGTGCAAAAAAAAATCATAAAAATGGCCGCTTCACGTCTCGCGACTCAAAATGGGTTCTCAACCCTTGAACGATTCCTTCTCTTTTAACCCTCCTGTCCCTCTCTTTCTATCTTTTTCTTTTTCGTTCTCCTGGACCCTTTTGCGTTGTGCCCCTTGCCTAAGCCTTTAATCCTATTAATCTCTCCATCTCTCTCTGTCGTAGAACGAGTCAATTTGTCGACAAGACACGAGAAAAGGTTTTCGACATCAGGGGGTTGAGCGTATTCCTATTATCAAACGTTTTATAATTCATAATAATTCGATGATGTATTACACGAAAAAAATAAAATTAGTGACAACGAGAAGAAGCGGCAAATTTTTCATGATACGATCCTTTGGAAACTCGTATATAATCCTAAGATCGATATATTATGATCGCTTAATAGCCACAGATAATTATTCCTTGGAGGTTAGGGAATGGAGGAGTTGGTGAATTTTGAGAACAATTTTGGGATATCGTGTTACCCCTCGAGGACGAGAGGCACAAAGCTCGTGGCCCTTCCATTCAAACGTCACTCTCGCACCTCGCCTTACAGCGTACAGTCCTTTAATGTGTGTGTGTGTGTGTATGTATGTATGTATACAAGTATATTTACATATGTACATATATATAGAGAGAAAAAATAAGAAAGAGAGAGTACATCTCGAGAGAGTTGGGATATACGAATTTCTATTTCTTGACGCATGTTTGATTGTCTCCTCAACATTGAATCGTTCTCTCACTATATATTAATTTATTTTCTTTATTTTCTCCGTGTTAGAAACAACCTTGGCTCTGGTACTCGGGCGGGCTAGCGGGACTTCGATTTTTTTCGTATATTGTCTTTAATGTAAAGTATCAAACAGGCTGGAATTAATTATATGAAATCACCCCGCGCATACCGTCGATCGTCGTCATTATTCTCTCTCTCTCACTCTCTCTTTTTTTCTTCTTATTCTCGAGTACTACTTTTTTTTTCCTTTCTGAAACGGTAGATTGCTACTCGCTCCATCGACCAAACTGCTCAGAGACTTTTCTCAACGACTTCATTGTTTCGTGAGCAAGTGAAGAGCTTATTTCACACGAGACGATCACTCTTCTTCTTCATCTTTTTCTCCTTTCCTTTCTCTACCCCGCAGAATTTCAAACCATTTTTACGAAAGAATCCTTTGTTTTTTTATCTTTTAACAACGATCCAGTGCGTATGTAGCGGAAATACTTGAATCCTGAGAGCACGTTATCTGCCTCATTGTGAAATTCCGATAGAAGAAAAAACACACACGTTCACGCACCTTCATTATGTACTTGGAAATTCTATCAATGCATTCTTTCGATCAATTTCGATCGAGTGCAACTTTCTTGTTGGCCTTATTACTTAATTCTTTCTGTAAGTGAGCATTTAATACTTGTCAATATGTGTGTGCAGGGAAATATTCAGTTAATATTGACATATATTTATATATATATATATATTAGGTATACACACATATGGTATGTATATGTGAACATATATTATATACGTGTATCTACACATCTATGTATAAAAAGCTTTTTCGGCACGTTTGAAGTTGGCAATCAACGAGATTGCCTATCAACGCCTGAGAAACCCGGCCAGCTTTTCCCTTCTAAGCTTCGAAGCCACCGACTCCCCTGTACTCTCTCTCTCTCTCTCTCTCTCTCTCTCTTCCTGATTCAACCCTCTCTCCTACACTGTACCTATGTTTCGCCCTCCCTCTCTCTCACACCCCTCGGGGTACACGCAAGACGCGTTCTTCCGCGTTCCACACCAACCCTCCTTTCACCCTAATTCTGTCTCTCTCTTTACTGCTCGTAGCTTCATACCGCGACTAGTTTCTCTATACGAGCTTCTCTCTCATTCGATTTTGCGTACAACCTACTCAGACGTGCACTCTTTTTATTTCGCACTTTTTTGCCTTTTCCTCCGCTCTCTCTCTCTCTCTCACTTTCACCCTCTTACTGTCTTTCTCTCTTGCACATCCTGCATTCCAAGTACAGAAAACGTTTGTACAAAACGCACCACAATCACCTCTTGTTGCCGCGGCTGTTGTTTTTCATCCCCCTAGCGCCCCCTCGCCACTCTTTTCTCCTCCTAGTTCAACCCTTAACCACTAGAGCTCGCACCAGAAAACACGTACTCAAGGCTTGTTACTTGTTACACACGTCGAGTCAGCATTCTTGAGGATTCCATATGTTTCGTATATTTGTATGTAACATCTACATGTATACGTGGAGTTCATTACATCGGTCATTTGTAAAAAATGTAATGATAGTAATATATACTCATAAATGATGGTATTATTAATTATAATACAACTATTTGCCTAGATAAATGTAAATAGGTCACCAAAATGTTATCAACGAAACAATAATTCATCGATAAGATTTATATTTTATTTCAGTCGAATTAATTTTGCAATATTTGTCTTAACATTGAAAAACCTGAGGTAATGTTTTGAATTAATAGCGCATTTTTGTTTTTTTTCTTAAACACTCGAAGAGTCATTTATCGGCAAAGGTGTGGGGACGATGCCGTCAAGATCTTGAGAAAATTAGCGAATTATGAATTCTCGGGAGCGACAAGCATTGTTCGACACGGAAAAAAGCTTCCAAGTGCTTGCACGAAGCTTCAACACTGCCACGTAGCTGTGTACACGTGATATAAATACGTGTCGAGGTAAGAGCGAACGTCGAAGCCGAACGAGATCGCCACCCTCTGGGCACCCTCGCGTTTTTTAACGTCAAGGCGCGATTTTTTCTTTTTCGCTTTTTTTCTCACTCTCGCGCGTACTTGCTACCATCACCTTCATACCACTTGCCCTCTGCAGTACCACTGTATATGTGACACATAATCGTCAAGTGGCAATACAATTCAAATTAGCTTTCTTCTGTATCGATGACTCGGGAACATTGACTTTTCTCACTCAGGTTATCATGAAATGATCAATTGTTCAATAAGTGTATGTAATAAAGGCTATTGAGAAAAACGAAATACATACAATGTCATTTACACTTATTGGTAATCAGTTCGTGTGAAAAATCTTTGATATTTCATCACGATAGGGATGAAAAGTGGAGGGTTGAAGCCACAGAGAATATGTCGGACGCGTGAGCAACTCGCGATTGTGCGAATGCAAATTAAACGGAATTAAACAGTTAATTGAAGCTTGAACGAAGAAGAGCGTGAATGGAGAGAGATGTGGGAGAGCAGATCTCAAAGTTAGCTTTTTGTCCCTCTCACTCTTTTTCTCTTTCCCTCTCGCCAAGTTAATTGAGATTCTTGGGAGATTCGCCGCGTGGAATGTCTTAATTTAGTCCCTTTAACGTCGCTGACTCGAACCTTAACAACTTTGAATAATTGGATAACACTACTGTCCATCAAGACAGAGCGAAAGGAAGTTGCAGGAAGTGGAAGGAAATTGTGAACGGTATCGAATAGTTTTTTTATCTTTCTCCATTTTTTTATGTGCTAGTACTCTTGCATAACGAAGCAGTTATGAGAACAAGCAATGGCAACAAATTAAATTTTCATTCAGTTGACTGATAAAATTCAGCCATATTAGCATTTTTGAATTTGAAAATCGTACTTTCAGCATTAATTTTTTATTTAATGAAAATCCACACAAATGACCAGTTCATCGAGTTCTATATTCTCTCGAGAAAGTGAAACAGTATCCTGGGTCTTTCTTTTTCGTTAGGCGATAAGAGCGTCAGGACGGATGAAAAAAAGGGGTGAGAATAATTCCCCGAGGTCACAGGGTGACGACGAGTAGCGACGATACCAATTTTCCTCGCTCGGCCAGCCACGATTTTACTCTTATTACACTTATCTCCCTGTCCTCTCATTCTCGTGTCAATCATTCCTATGAATACATAGTACGTACATGTACGTATCCGGTTCTCATGGAGGCGTAACGTTCACGGCAGAACTCCTAATCGCTTAATCCGCTCTGACAAATCAATTTCCCGTGTCGAGAGAGCCGACGAGCAAGAAAAACACTTTTTCAACAAAGATATAAAGGCAGAATTTCTCATACCCGATAACCCTTGTTTGTTTCAATAACATGTAAAGATTGATTTTCTTCGAGGAGTGTACGATAGATTGAAATGCTTGCACAATAATATCTCGAGTGCAAAATCAAAATTAAATTAAAAATTTTTTTAGTGTATCGCGACAATTCCCACTTGGGAATCAAATTGACAAAAGAAAGAACACTCCAACTTGCATCACTCCAGCTTCATTTGTATCGAATGATCCCGAGCGCACGTACCGACGAACGTTCTTATAATTATCCAAGTTTTCAGGGTCAATTTGACGCGTATGAATCGCGGGAGTGAGTTGCAAACGTCAGTTACCAGGAGGGCTAGAGTCTAGGGCCTCGGTGTCGTGTACAAGCTGTATGCATTCGTGATTCCACACACATCGACGATTATCGAAATATACCCCCCCACAATATATATAAATCTATGTAACATACATATCGACGGACTAAGAAAAAGAGAGAGAGAGAGAGAGAGAGGCCATACCCACAAAATTATCGATCCACTTGAGACTCTACAATGCCACGCTCTGGCAACACGTCAGAACCTCTCGATGCATCTATCGCTGATGCCGCTCTCACTCTCATTTGGTTGGTAGGAGGCTCCGGCTTTTGCGCCATGTGAATGCTTGCATTGCGGACATGGGTTTCTCTGCTCGTATCGTCGTTGAAACGGACGAATAGACATGTTGCACCATACCATAAACTACTCGCATTACTTCCAGTTACATACGGGCTATCAATCGGCGGCTTTCCTCAACGCGGAGTCCACGGTATACAGTTCCGAGTATTAGACTTTATGGATGCCACCCGTCTACATATAGCTTCGGTGTATACCCGTGTGTATATGAGCGCGGGGTAAGGCAATTGCTGGCTATCGAAAGGCCGCAATGAGCTGGGTGACGACTGAGCGAAATTGCGTTTGCAAGCCTTTTTGTCGCTGTGCTCCTTGACATGTAGCCCTTCCTAGTCGGCGTATGCGTGGCAAGGTACTCTTCGGCATCAACGCTCTTCGAGCCCGGCACCTCGTAAATTTCGCACCCCCTTTGACACGCGTCTGATACATATAGCCCGCAAGGGGAGAATGACAAAGTATGAGGGAGAAAGAAGATGGGACTGGGGGGCAAGAAAGTGTAGAGGAGAGGAGATATTCTCCGCGTCTGAAGGGACGAGCGTGTCGAGAATCAACGTTGGCATCCACAAAGATCGGTCAATGCAGTTATCGATTGGTTCGGTAAAATCGATCATTAGCATTCTTCCTGATAAGCCCGGGTTGAATGGCGCAATAAGTTTCCCAAACGACTGCTTTACTTCCGTGTTTAACTGGATAATATCTGCGTCAATTATCTTTAACTCAAATATTCATTGCTTGAAAGCAAACGGACTTTACCCGGATCACTTGCTTGCCACTTTTGACGGTATTCTTCCACCTTCTAGAAATAAATAGAAAATTGCTAGCCCCCACTCATCAATTCATCCCTTCTCTCAGAGTTTTACCCTTTCCCACTGCACTCCTGGTGAACTTGGTAGAAGCAAATGCAGAGGGAAAGAAGGGAAAGGGGCGTTTGTACTCGTGGCAGTGGTAACACACCACACAAAGACCCTCATAGACAACCGGCAGCAACCAAGCCAGGCAACCTACTCTCTAAACCCCTCGGGGACCTGCAGGGACGTTAATGAAATAACACGAGAATTAGTCTCGGACATTACCGACAAACTATGTCCATTATCACCCTCCCTATTCTCTCGAACTTCCTAAACCTTCTGCATGTTCTTTCACCCTATCGACCCTATTCGTGTACATCAGGCGGAGGGAACTCATGCTCATGCATAATTTATCGACTGACAACTGGAAAAAAACATGACAGGGAAACATTGTAACAGGTAGAAGTATGTGGACTTGACCCTTTTTATAATGGCCAGTTGGGTCAGGAGCTCAAGGCCCAACGTTTTCTTTCAATAATTCGGTGAACTGTAAATAGTTCAAGCCTGCTGGCATAATTTGAAAAAAAAAACCCTTTTTGTCGATTATCTGCACAGAATTATCAGTGGGTTAACCCAAGCCAGTGTATTGGTCTTTAAATAATAATGAAGCGAATCGTTCCGTTTTGTAGGCATCGCGCTAGTCGATGGTAATAAATGACAATCCTTGCTTCGACACGAGAAGCTGTCATCTTTCATCAGAGGGCAGCTACGATCCGCCAAGTATTTAGACTTTTGCGAATATTCTCGTCGAAAAAATTCCTATTTTTGTATCTTCTATTTATGTGGCCTTGTCACTCTCCCGCTCTAAATTTTTCGTAGTATAGGATGGGTTCGAATGAGACATTAGGTGGGAGACAGCAAGGACCATGCAACCCCCGGCAGGCATACCGACAGTTTGCTGTGAGGGGATTACTCTCCCGCTTATGCGGAATCGCGAAATGAGAAAAAAAAACACAAAAAATGTAGCTTCGCAGCGTGCGTACACAAGCACATGCACAAGCAACTAATGCAAATATGTGCTACAAGATATGGGCTCTTCTCTCTTTTTTTGCCCCTCTCTCTGTCTTTCTCCCTCGTCCCCTCCGCCTACGCCCCTCCCCTGCAGAGTCAGCCGTATAGATATACATTGACAAGAGGGATGCAAATGTGTGCGCGTGTAAATTACGAGGAAAACAGGGAGATTATTGTACTTCGTTTCCTATACGCATAAGATTTGTGTACGTGGTGAATTTTTTTTTTTAACTTTTTTATTTCGGTATGTACGTGCATTTCAAACGAGCGAGCGTAAGTCGCTCAAATTGGTATGAATTTCCAGTCCAACACCTCGATTGTCCCCAGAGTGAAGAGTCCTTCGCTCTGGCATACATGAATTCACGCTTCGAATACAGTCACTCGTATACATGTATTTATGCTCACGCGCAATATCTGTATACAGATGTACATCATAAAATGTATGGTCTGCTACATGCGGGTTAACATCTTTTTCAACTTACCTCAAGGTGATGACACTGGAGCATGATGCATTTTTATTTTGCTTCTGGAATTCGAAGAATTGCCTCATTTCCTGGGTCATCTAATAATTTTTCTTGGGAATTTGCTATTTGGTATGATAATACGTTGAAATCATTGAAAATGAAGAAGCAGCAATTTGATGATATTGAATAACCCATATATTAAGCAACCTGGCTTTATCTCTTTGCATTTCTCTTCCCATAATGTATTTTTTTTGTCTATCCCGTTTTTTTTTCGCAGTGTCGTACACAACTATGACACTCGTTCGTTGTACAGGCGAATACAACATCGTAGTCTCATCTGTACACTCCACTCTTCTTAAATCTGCAACTTTTCGTACTCTCCCCGCTTTTACTCTTTTTTGTTCTCCGTCCTTATCTCATTCAAGCTCTTCAATGTAAAACTGCAGCGACATTCGGCAGATTGTACGTTCTATACTCGTGCTTCACGAATTCGAGAGAATCCCTGTGTACAAATGAATGCCCTATTTCAACCAGAGTCTTCGCTAAGTAGCAGCTTATATATCACGTGAATTCTTTTTTACTTCCGTCCGCTTTCGTTCAAGTTTGAAAAAGAAAAGAATAAAAAATTGTCGGAGATCGGGAAGAATAGTAGACGCAGGGAAAGCGGAAGGGTAGAGGGTGGAAAAGGATTAAATGTGCGGGATCTGTTGCAGCACGTGTTGATGAGATGTTAAAATATTAAGAGCCGTGAAAAATTGCGTTAATAGATTAAATTGAATTATTGCTGCCAGCAGTGTTAAGCTTTAAGGCTGATTAATGAAGACGGTAAACGTATAAGCTGTGTCAAACGCATTTTTTTTACGTTGATAATTTAAGAATTTCGCGGTAGTCGAAAACTCAAAAAGTTTTCGTTTTATTTATAGAGCTCTTTGATAAAATATGCGTGATAAATATAAATAGGCCAGCCGTAACGAATTCCGAATCAGATACGTTGAAAATTAATTCTCCATTTACAGACAGTCGTTGTTTTGATTTTCATTTTTCGTCGCTGCAAGATACCAACACTAATATTGCCATATTGTTTGAAAGTTTTTTGAAGTTAAAAATCTCAAGTACAGGAATAATTATGTATAAAAATCCTGTAACTTTTCGTCGGTCGATTAAAAAATAAATGTTTATAAATTTTATTGGATTTCAATTTTAGGGACGATATATGACCTCGCAATGTGCTGAGATGTGATCTTCAAAGATCCGAGACGCGTGAAGAATGTCTCCGTTTATGTATTGTGTACGTATATATACATATGTAGTAGGTAACTGCGAAAATCCTCGTATAATACTAATAGGTATATAATAGGATCAATAGGGCTGTGAGCTTCCAGCGTCACTGCTCACATAGGCGACAATAAAGATCTTGTCAAAATACTTCAGCGTGCCTACATGTGTACATATTGCATGCAGACAACCACACACTCATATATATATAAGGCAAAGTAACACGAGAAGATCCGAGGAAGTGGATTTTTCTCAATAGAGATCTTGACGGGGCTCTCGTCACTAATATTTCCTTCTCTCTTTCTTTTTTTCTCGGTTCCTCCCTTTTCTAGCCGAGTCGTACCAAAGCCCCCTGAATCTTACACGAGCCTGCCAGTAGGACCGAAAGGTCGGCACCATTATGTGGTTTTTGGAAAAACGTACAACGTTCACGCAAGGGGCACGAGAATGATTGAGGTTTAAGTTTCGCTCACTCAATTTGTGAGCACTGAGACCCCCGTGAGTGTAGGTAATGCGGAAAAAAAAGAAGAAGAAAAAATAATACTTTTGAAAAGAATTCAGAGATCGCGTACTATAGTGGTTATAAATGACACGCGCGATATTACATTCGATAGTTTTTTTTCTGGTGAAGTGAACAATTCTGACGGAAATGGCACCCCTGGAGAAAAATTCGATCCGTTTTACATCGTTTAATGGATCCAGGATGTCCTGTGTACCGCTGTTTTCTTTTTCTGCTTCACGTAATAATTTTTTGGAGGGATGAAAAAATTGCATGATTCATTGAAAATTAATTGGAAAACTTGCGCAGGTTTATGCTGAAAATAATGTCATCTGGGTGAGATAATAAATTATTCTTATGCAAAACTATACAATCTGAAGCGTGATGTTCGTTAATGCAATGAATAACACATAGAATAGTGGGTAAATCGTTAAACTCATTCTCATGAATACAAAATTATTATTCAAATTTCAAAAACTGAGATGAAAATGTAATAATATAAAGCTTTTACTACTTTTTTCAACCATCAAACCGGTGATCTACGAACTGCTCTTGATCGGGAGAAGAAAAAAAAAGAATTATAAAAACTTGTACACTATCTAGGCGTTTGACGTACTTATTTCAGAGTTAATTTATCCTTCAAATCGAGCCCCCCCCCCTCACTTCCCTTCATGCTTTGTCGTACAGTAGCCCTGCACGTTTTAGAATGCTAACTCGTTAAATTCGTTTTAGGATAAATAGAGGCAAAGAGAAAAAATAAAAGAGAAAACGGAGGTTCTTTCCCCGAACCTCCCCACACTTCTCCCGTTGCCTTGATAAGTATAAGGGGTGGCTTTGAAGCCCCCAAATATCTTAGAACCCAACGAGTAGCGTCGTGGACTATGGAGGAATCTTTTTCAGTCGAAATCTTTCCCTCATTGCTTCTCGTGCTGTTTTCCCGTACTCGTTCATCCCCCATTTGCTTTTTTTGCCAAGACCGAATATTCCAGAAGGGAGAAAGAAGGGTGGGTGAGCGAGAGAGGTAACTTGGCGACTTTATTAGAAAATGGCCGCAACGTCTTAATGTATATAAAGCAGAAATACCAGAAAGAAAGAGAAAGAGACTTCTTTCTTGGCACTGGTTTAGCCCCGTTCAATTTTACCGAGTCTTAAAACATCCCTCTCCTACCGTCTCGTTCCCCTTCTAAGAGCTCAGGCCGAAGAAGCAAGTTGAGGGTTCTGTACTCGTTGGAAACGAGAAATGATCCTCTTGCTGTCGCCCTCTCCCTCTCTCTCTCCTTCTCTTTCTACTTCCTTAGAAGTTCTTGCAACGCAAGGACTGCCAACAAAATTGGGGTGTAAAGATTTTCGTGAGGTTCCGTAATTCATTCTCAACAACTTTATTCACCTCCGAATCCTTCATTTGCGTTTGCGTGATTCAAGGCCATAGCTGAAAAATCACATCTCTTTTCGGTCTCGTAATTTTATTGTTTTCAATGATTATTCAAAAGTCAATGGATATTATCGTTTTTTTTCAAAATTAATAGTAGAAAAAAATCATACGATAATTAGTCATGTTGTAACCCATCAGAACCAGAAAATTGATGCAAATATTTTAATGCAGACAATTTATTTTATTGTGATTGCAGGATTTTCACAGTCGAAGAACTCCTTCCCAAATTCGAGTCCTGGTAAGTGACTTCATCGGACAATTTTTCAGATGTGAAAAAAGTTGAAGAGAGAACAATATCACCTCGTATTATCGTGAACTCTTGTTAACACAAAGAAAGAACGGAATATTCCGTACTTCGGAACTTTAGCGGAAAAAGAATTCAAGACCCTCAATTTTTAGAATCATAAAAATAAAACGATGAAAGTAAAAAAAAAGCCTTAAAGAGGGCTGACACGAAGTATCCCGAAATTTATGCGGTTACGGAAGTCTCTTGAGTTGGTTGAGAATGAAGATAATTTTTCTAGCTGATCCATTATATATCTATCACTATAAATTCACTGTTACTCTTGAAGCTCTTGGTATACAGATGGCATCATCTCCAACCATAATCATCCCCGAAAACCAAACATTACATGACGTGACATAAAAAGGCACAAGTTGCATAGATTCGTCGATTTAATCGATAAAGTTGAGCCCTTAACTTTTCCTGGCGGTCGACATGACGTCACGGGGAAAGAGAGACAGAGAGAGACGGAAAGTCTGCGGGTACAGCTCATTTCGTATTCACGACACACCCGTGGATGATTCCGATTTTTCCAAGCCATTAACCACTACGTTGTGTACTGTTTATACATCACTGGATCGTTCGGTAAACTGATGTTGCTCGAAAGTTGGCAGGACAGATAAGAAATGCACTGCACATTAATCATATTATTATGATTGTTCATTTATTAAAGTAGTAAAGATTTAAAAAATGAGTACACCCACCACTGCCCGTTTGCTAGCGAGCGAGTGTCTGTTGTGAATTTTTTCGCTGGTTGCGAATTAAAACATAGCGTTATCGATGCTATACCTCGAGCATATTGTCAGAATATTGCCGATAATAAAAAAATTTGAAGAAAAACCAACAAACTGTCGAAGGTACGATTTTCTCATTGATTTTCCGAGTGATTCGCGCCAACTCTGGCCGTTTTTGTAATTAACGAAAGATTTTGAATTCTATAAAGGCTTGCAGTACTGTTAGTGAGAAAACAATTATCGAACATTGTCTGTGCCATCTTTCGAAAAATTCCGAAAAATAGAAATGTAATACGGTTATGAGTCCTTTGCTCATAAGTTTATTAAGGTGTTTTGCGAATGTTTCGCACGAATTTTTAACGGAATTGGAGAATATGGTGTCCATTTCATATCAAAATGTAAACTCTTTGTGTATCAAAAACACTTTTGAAATGTATAGAAAACATCACAAAATCAATGGACTAACTTAACAATTTGCAGAAATTGATCAAAAAAATAAAGTTATCGAGATGAACCAAGCGTCGTTTCGAATCATCAATGATTAAAGAGAGAATAAGCACAAGCTGGCTCTTCATCCTAATTATCAAAAAATCGCGATGGTGAACCGACTCAAAAACAGAAAAAAAAATTGGATTTAAAGTGTAATTTCGATGACCAGATCGATGTGTCTTTTGCCACCAATTATGAAACAAGCGGGCTTTTCATCGAACTGTTGAAGATTCTATACAAAATTCTAAGAAACAAATCGCATTTGTACATTGTTAAATTATTTATTTTCTTGGTTCACTTGTTCAATAAACCGATGAGTTTTTGACGGAAATTCCCAGTGTATAATAATAATTAGAATTTTGATTAACTGCAGTCGCGAGACAGGTATCGAAAGCAGTGAACAACGTAAACACGAATCCAATCGTGCTTTTTGGAATGGAAAATTTGGAAAAATCAATGGATTTTCCTCCGTATTTTTTAATTGGAATATTAAAAAAAAACAATTATTTCTTTGTAATAAAATGTCAATTTTTCCCTCAATGTTCTTTGACCCTGTCGGACAGATATATTCGTCACGTCGAAATATTTGAAAATTTTTCTACCTCGATGTAGTCGCACATAAGGCTTAGGATAATTGTTGAATGGTAATATCGTGTTTCCTGTCAAAACATTAGGGAAAAGCCGGTTTAAGGGACAAATAGTGCGCCATCCCCGGATAGACCACAGAACCGCCCATCGATCTCATACCATTTCTATTGAGACGCTAATCGAGTAACCAGAGACATTTTTTTCCGTCCTATTGTCGAAGTAACAGGAGGCCATAATTTTTCATTTCCAACGAAAAGATTTTGTCAATTCTTGCTGGATAGTTATTACGGTACAATTCTGCAGTTTTCTGCTTCATTGTCGGAAGGAGAAAAAAAAAACACTGTATTTTCATCTGATTCGCTGTTACATCGAAAAACCCGTGCCAGAATTCACACAATCGAGATGGTTGTGAGGGAACAAAAAGAAAAAATTAGCAGTTAGCTTTATTTATTTCGCATTCTCGACACTATTTTTTTCATTTTAAGCACATTTGTTCGAAAAAAGCAAGTTTAAATATTCAAAAATAGTCGCAAAAATTTTGAAAAATGAGAAAGAATGGGAGATCGGGTGATGGTGATGATGAGTTTTTAGTTTTTTCGTAGAGGGTTGGGCAAAAACGCCGCGTTTCAGACTCGTTTTTCAGTCTTACGAATAATTTTGTATATTGCGATATCGTTGCTGACGGCGATTTTACTGGAGCTTGAATAAACGATATTATAGACGGGAGGTCTTGAGTGAAGGGAAAAAGATTTACAGCACATAGAAGGTAATATAACATATATAAGCATACCTATATACATACATGTCGGTGCAATTTGTTGGCAAAGGAAAATACCAGGAGAAACTCGAAGGAAAAGGAGTTAGTCGCTGGTGAGACTGATACGAGCTCGTAGGAGTGGAAAATTGGAAAGGAAAGCTATGAAACCGAGTAAAGGTATAAAATATGTATAAAAAGGCGTCACTACGTTTTTGTGGTCCATTCATCGATTAAAGGCACTGGGAATCGATCAGAATTTAAGCGAATGGCGTGATTTATTTTCAAATCTAGCGCACAATTGATTTTGAAAAAAACATCAAATGATGAACAAAATTTAAAGGGTATATTTTATCAAAAGAAAACTGGAAATCCATTAATAATATTTTTTCATCAACGTTTCATTCTGGGAACGAAGATAAACACGATTTCTCGTTACTTCAACGGATGAGGAAATCGTAACCTATTTTTCGTAATCTATATTGAGCTATTTGTAAATACTGCGATTTACGTATTTATCGTTGCAACGTGTTGATCACTATACTTGTCAGCGTTTCCCGTGAATTTCCGTAGCGACGAGACGACATATGTATGTTGTAGAAAAATTCGACGAATATCATCTGCGGCTGGTCTCTCAGTCGTTTGCCTTTCGCGACGCGAGCGAATTTCCTGCCGGATCCAATCATTTAATTTTCCGGGATATCGATATCATCGTATCGACTCCTGATATTCGAGCAAACTATCTCCTCCACTGTGCGAATTGAAAAGGAACGTGCAAGGTCTACCACTAAACCAAGTAAAAAATTAATAACTGATAACATTTCTTTAGACAGACAAACATGTTAGCTTCTGTAATTGGGGAACAACATCTTACAATCATTCACGCAAAATAACATTCATTATACGATTGGATCATTTTTTTAAATCTTCACATCATCGACACATTTATGATGCATTTTTATTTTTGAAAAATCTGAACGCAATAGTAAATCTTGTGCGGCTAGGGATGAAACTAGACGTTTGCCTTCACGGTGAGCGTGAAGCTCGCATCACACGAGTCCGAAATCGTCTTTCGTCTCGTGCCACACACTATATTTTTCATATTATCTGTATCAAAAATGAGAGTTTCAATGTGTGGAACCAATCAAAACGAAACAATTTTCGACCGATAACGCTGCAAAAAGTCGGAATATAAACGGTGTTTCCAATGAAAATCATTGGAAATTATTAAGATTTTCATAATTTAGGCATATAACTGCTATATAATTTCGAGTCTCCATTCGTGCAAAGTGTTCTATTGTATCATTCAAAAGTCATATTATAAATTTTAATCGATGAAGCTCGCCATAAATCGTCTCAGAATTCTTGTGAGCTATTGATAACTCGACATCTCTCTCTCTCTCTCTCTCTTTTTCTCTCGATATCACGAAACGATTTCTGTAGACAGTGTGGTCCAAGAGGATTTATCGTCTCTTACTCATTTACAAAAGTCTCGAGAGTAATTCACGATCTTTCGAGGCGCATTAGTAGAAGAGCATCAAGTGTGCACATGAACATGCTGTTCATAGTGATAAATTGATAGAATATCGTAAAAACAATCCAATCCCCATATAATTTCTTGTAAACCATCTGTTTGACTTTCCCTTCATCCTATTTGCGGAAAATAATATATTTATTTTATTTCATCATAGCATGAATCAAGAATCCGAGTTGATAAAATACACGAGTATTTTATAAACTGCTGTGCGTGATTATAGGCTATATTTTTTCTTGTTTCATTCCGTTCATCATCGGGTAAGCTAATTTTTTTCGACCTGATTTCTTAACGCTTTCGACAATGACAATTTTTCCAGTCTCACATATGATAATAATACGCATTACAAGGGTGGAAAAAATTTGCCGGAAAGCGCAGGCGGAAGCCTGTTGGTAGTGAAATGAAAGTTATACGAGGGAGAAAGTGTGAAAATAAGGGGTGGGAGAGTGGCAAATGGGCACAGGCGGCGCGTCGAAGAAGGCGACAAAGATATTAATTAAGAATTAACACGGGTACTGCAAACCACCCTTAATTAGTAACAGTCAGGCGCCTGGAGCACGTCGTGATACTCCTCTCTCTCTCTCTCTCTCGCTTTTTCTATCTCTCCTTGTTCCTCCAGCGATGTGAAAACACATGAGCCCTTCGGGTGATTCACCCGAAATGAAAAGTATATAAAACCAAAGAATACATAAATGTATATAGGCATACATGTATTTATTCATTTTTTCATTTATGAACTCGTCAAGCACATTTTTACGCCTGTAAAATATCAAGTTTAGCGTCAAATTTTCAGATCTTGAAAAAGCAGTCTGACCTGCTGTTTATTGTGACACTAATTAATCGAACATGTTCTATTTTTATTTTTTCGCAAATATACTTTTTCATCAATAATTGACATTGATAACTTTTGTCCTCGTGAAAACACAATTTTCGAGGTTCAAAAATAAACTTTTATATTGATTATTCATTTCTGTGTTGGGGATAGAATTTTTAACCGTGTTGAGAATTCAATTAACGTCACTATCCTACAGTTTAATAAGCGCAAAATATTCACTGACCAAGTTCACGCATGTACATAATATATCTTTATTTCATCCCACACATCGATATACCGACAACTTTTTCACTCTACACATGTGATTAAAGTATACAAATAAATTTGCCAATTGGCTGAGGAATTTTGAATATCGATGGAAGAGTTTGCCCGCACATTTACATACTTATTGCTGCTGAGATAAACATCCTAAGAATTTGTCAGTCCGCAGCTTGAATTTTTTAATATTTCTTTACCGAACTCCACGGTGCGTCTTAATTAACTTTTTCGGTGGCACTCTGAACTGCACGATTCTCAACCTAGAAATATATATCGTCGTGTGGGAATGCGAGGCTCGTCGACACGATGAGGAAGAGCTGAGAGTGGAAAAAAGTTACGTCATAGGGGGATAAAAAGTGAGAGAGTGAAAAAAAAATGAAAAGTCGTCGAGAAGTATCCACCCTCGACAAATATGAGGAAATATACATGTAGATAGTTAAATATATCGAAGAGCAAAAAAATTGCACTAAAATCCAAGCTAAGAGGAAAAAAGTTTGACGCATCTCCGTAATATCTGTATATTTTTTATATTTATTAATTTGTTTTTCAAAAGACACTCCATCTCCGAGCACTCGACGCGGGGATATTTTTAATCGATTACCTATATCGATTAGCCAAATGCTCGTTAATTAATAAATCTAATTACATTCCGTTTCCCTTCCGAAATTCCACCTTTCGATGTTACATGTATTTCGTTTGGGAAGGTAAAATTTCATGGGAGTGGAAACGACAGACTAGTATCGAGTAGAAAAAAAAACAGAAAAAAAGGAATCTTCTTCTTCTTCTATATCTTCTTCTACCGATTGATCGATCTTATTTTGCTACTTGGCTCTCCATTGCTCCATTGCCAAATCAATGGTTTTGACAATGAAATAAAAGAGTCGAACGCGGATCAACATATCAAGTGACCTGGACTACCTCTTTTTGCTTACCAGCAGTCACTACACATCCTCATCGCTTCACAGACACGAGAAACAAATCCCCTCAGCGATCGATCCGCAACTTCCACCCCTGTGTATGTGTACAGTATATATGTGCATATTACATATACGGTGTGCCGAAAACATTATGACGTCATACTCGGATGGTGGCCATTTTGGCTCAGCTGGTCTCGACAAAAGACAGAGAGACGAGGTTTTGTTGCGGGACGCCATGTCCTGGCCAGCGATGTTAACTCATGTTTTGTGTTTTATTTGCTAGAGAGAAAGAGGGAGAAAGAGTATTATGGAGTTGCTAGGACATTCGAGGGAACAGCAGGAGCAAAACGCGCGCACTCTCGGCTCTCTCGCTGTACAATGGACAATGCTCGTGAGCCAAGTGTGTGAGTTTTACCGTCCATGTAAGTGCATTAACGCCATGAGACATCTAGATCCAGACGTACATATCGACAGTCACATCTATGAGCAATTATACGTAGAG
Organism: Heteropelma amictum; assembly: GCA_959613375.1. Taxonomy (NCBI): domain Eukaryota; kingdom Metazoa; phylum Arthropoda; class Insecta; order Hymenoptera; family Ichneumonidae; genus Heteropelma; species Heteropelma amictum. The sequence goes on from OY390721.1 coordinate 18,068,894, forward strand.
AGTTTTTTCCTTCAACCCTTTGGCTGCGCCCCAAGGAGTTTCTGGAAAAGGGGGTTGGTACATACTTCTCTGATGGAGACAAAGACCAAGTAGGAAAGAGAGAGAGAGAGAGAGAGAGAGTGTGTGTGTAGCATTGACGATAAAAGAGGAAGAGGCCGAGCCAGCAAGCAAGAATAGACGTTAGTTACACCCCTTGGGTGGGGAAATATTTTGACAAGTATGGGCGTGGTGGGTTTGAGAAATTTTTGGTTTTGAATTTCAATACGGATTGGAGAGTCTCCAACCGATTATTTGTATGTGTTACATGAAGATGATGGGATCTTGGAACACTTGGGTTTGATGACACATCTGCGTTTCCCAAGAATTTCTAGTCCCAGGTTCCGCAGAGAATCGGCGAAAAGCGGTATCTGTGAGATTTACCTCTTTTGCATCTTTGTCGCAAGTGCGAGAGGGTTGAATTTAGAGGTCGAAGAATCGACGGTGGGAAAATATTATTCCAGCGTGAATCGAATAAAGCCTGAAAGTAGGAAGCTACTCTGCTTTGCTTATATAAGCACGTAGATAGGTGGAAAGATGGCTGATAAAAGGAAGAAAAAAAAAGATGTAAACTCGAGTGGAAGTGTCGGAGTGTGAGATTGACTCGAGATTGTACGAGGGATGATCCTTCTTGACTTTTTTTTCCTCATCCCCTTTGGACACCGTGTAGAGAAGCAGCAATGGAGCATCATCCAACGAGAATGAGAAGAGCGGAGGATATCTCTTGCTCCTTCTTCATGTGGCTCGTATAAAAGTATGGTGAATATAGGAAGAGGAAGGAGTTTGGTTGTGGCTTACATCGAGGTGGATATACCTCCTCAGTCCTCTGACTGAGAAAAAAGACGGCCAGAGTTTGTGTCAGTGAGAGAAGCAAAGAGAGACAGAGAGAGAGCGAGAGAGAGCGAGAGAGAGGATCACGTGTACATTGTGGGTTTAGGGTCTCATTGTGCGGAACGTCACTATGGGCATTGTCACGTTTTCAACCGCGGAGATTCACACCTTTTCACGGCTAACGCCGGATTTTTCCACGACAGAGATCCGCGCACTGTATAGGAGCAGTGGTTGAGACCCCGGGTGCTATTGAGCGGAATCACGGGGCAAACTGAGCCATACGAGGCATAGAGGAGAGTATAGAGCAAAAAAGACCGTGGCAAAAGTAGTTGGTATAAGGATTGAATAAGATTTTTTCTGGATAGCCCATAGTTCCTGACTAGTTTCGGAATTGTTTACAGACTTAGTGGAGTCTCGAAAATTTAACTACCAACCAATTTTTTTCCATACTTGAATTTCTCAGGAAATCCTCGAATAACGCAACGATCATTCTGCGTAGGAGAAAAGTTTCAAAGATTAGAAAAATCTTTGGAAGACTGACAGAAAATAGCTGTTTCTCATCATGTTTCTCCCAAGTGATGCTCAAAGTGACGGAGTGACGAGTTTAATGTACTCTGGCAAAATATATATATTTAATGTTACACGTTGCACCCGGAGCATGTGCTCTTGTTCCGGTGTCTCAGACGCAACTGAGACACAAACTTAGAGCGAGAAGGACACGCGTCTGGCGCCAACTAGGGTTGATATGACGCTTTAGCGTTCGCTGCTCTCTCTTATTCTCTCTCGTTTTTAAGTCAACTAGTTGGCGTTTAAGATCGTCGACGGCGCCTGTTTCTCAAAACGATTCAGGAATATTGGGTTACTCTACTAACAAGAAGCAAGAGTCAACACCTTCCTGAAACGTTTCACGTGTCTTCGTACAGAGTAGCGGAGTGACAACATGCGGCGGAAAAAAAACAACTGTCGTGAGACTCCCTTAAGGCCGAGGTAAATTGTGAGAACGCTTAAGCTCACGAGCTATAATAATAGGAAAAAAAAACTATGCTGTATTAGGTCAGTAATTCCGCGGTACAGCAAGAGCGGGAAGAACGGAATGATGAAAGTCTTGTGCCTCGCGCGACTGTCTCAAAAGGTTGACAAAAGGTTTCTTCGAGTGCGGATGTGAAATCGAATCAGTGCATTCGTGTCGGTCACTCTCATAAAGTTAATGCTCATTATATCGCGGCAGCGGTATCTCTCTGACCATAGAGCTGAGATGAACTGCTGCTAGCAGAGCCGTCAGGTCCGAGGCGACGGAGAGAGAAAATAAGAGGACTCTTAACTCTGGAAAAGGGGTCGGGAATCCCTATGGCTCCTTTCTGTTGCTGCCATAACCGGCTGGCGAGTTAATGGAAACAGAGTCTGGAATTGGCCATAGCTAGAAGACTAGCGCCAGCGTAGTCCAGAGTGACACAGGGGAAGAGTCAGGGTAAAAGGAAAACGGTTGAACACGAGGTATGTCGCGGTAGTCGAGTTAGGTACGGGGGCCATTAAGCTTAATGACATAATGAAGTAAATGGCTATGCCCCGGGCCCATCCCTTCCAGCTATAGCTTGTATAACAGCCCGTGAACGGGTTGTCCTCTCTTCTCTCTATCCTTTCCGTTCTCTATCTCTATCTTTCTTTACCAGCACCAGCTACCGATGCTTTTGCAACCCTTTAACACCCATCCAACCCAACTCGAGTCGCAATATACCGCGTGCCCGGCATTCCTGACTTTTGGCCTAGAGGCCCCAGCCTCCGGACCAGACGGAACGAACCTCGCGTTGGCTCAGATCTCGCTTAGAGATTGTCCGCACATAGTCAGGGGTTGGTGGAACGCTTTAAACTAGCTACAGGCGAGAGCTGAAAGGTTGTAGTTTCGAAGGAAAATTACACCCGGAATTTCGAGACTCGATTTGTCGCGTCTCCAACATTTGGAAGAGCCCAGGTTCGGACTTTTGTCAATCTTTCATTGATTCTGTAACTCTTTTCCTCGAGGACCTCAGACAGAACGCGATGAAATATATCAGTATCAAAGAGGAGACTTGTTTTTCATCTCAGATGCTTTCGATCATTTCAGCTCTGTCGAGAGGTTATTTTTACATTGAAATACTGAAATTAAAAGAATTGCATACAATTGTACATTATGAGAAGACGATTTTTTCGATCTCTGATGTAAAAAATATCAAGAAATATGAACGAGGGAAAGTGTAAACAAAGGGCTGGCAAGTGAAGTGCGAGCATTTAGCGGATTCAGAGACTTATTTAGTGTCCCGCGAATGATTCAGTATCAAGAGAATCTATTTCTCTATCGCAAGAACCTTCGGACTTTCCGTTCGAAACTTTCGACAAAAATGTTTGCAAAAAAATCTACGGGCACGTCCCAACGTCATTGAAGCGATATGCAGTCTCGAAAGAAGTGGGTTGTAAAAGTTCAAAGACAGACGTACCCGTAACGTTGCCCTAGTATGTGAAAAAAGGGAAAAAAAACTTGTCGAGAAAAGAACAAAGTCTCGCGTGACAACTCCACTCTCCTAGAGACCACGGAATAAGTGAGAAGAAGAGAAGTATGAGGGGGAAGGGTAAAATGGAGGGAGAAAAAATCTTGTTTTCGTGGCAATCAACACTTTGCCCATTGTACCACAAGTGACAGTTGAATACTCGGCCATCATAATATTCACACCATTCTCGCTCGTCTCGGATTTCAATATGGCCTCCGCAAAATTTCGCAGCTATAGGATATAATGAACGAGTGCCATGGCTCGCGCCTTCCCTATATACGTTCGTGAATTAGATGAGAATTCGTTCTTGAATCAAAGGAAAAGAAAAAAGAATTACATTTTAACCTGGCCCTCTGGCAATATCGATAGAGTTTTGTTTTTTCTCTCTGTCTTGTGACGCGTATCTCTTTTCCGCGGCGTATTTACCAGAAAATAACTACCATTTCGATGAGAAAAAAACATTTCCTTGTATAATTTATAAGAAACTTGCTTATTATTTTCCATCAACGAGTTCCGACCGAACAGTTTGATATTCACGATGTGCTTTTTTCCTTTTTAAAGGGGAAAAAAATGAATTTATGAAAAATAAATTATTTGATTGTCATTGACATTGTCATCACGAAAAATGGGTCGTTTATTTCCGTGTGTTAAAGTATTCCTGTTTTTGTCTTACGAAATTGAAATATTCATTTACTTGCTGAGTAATTCATGAGTGGAACCAATGAACCGTACGGAAAAGACCGGGTGTCGATGGGTAAACTTCATCTCTTATTCTCAAGAGTAAAAAGAACAAGGCGGATAAGGGGTAGAAGCGTAGGATATGTAGTTGGTCCAACGATCGAATTGACCAAATTGATTCGGCCTCGAAAACATCCTTGCTATCCGTGTTATAGAGCAACGAGGATAAACGAATCTACACGGTTTTCGGTTGTCGACAAGTGTTTTACATGGTTTTTTCATGATGTTGCAAAGAGCAAAAGCGGGGGAGAGAGAGAGAGAGAGAGAGAGAGAGAGAACGAAAAAGATGTGTCTGACAACGTAACTGAGGGTCCCTAATCTAGCGAAACATCCCTTGGGAAACGTTTTCGAGCCCTGTGTATCTCCACATTCGATACGCTCGATTCGAGCCTCGCGCTTACCAGAAACATACATATGTACGATCAACCCCGTAACATTTTATCACCCTCCATAAGGACTGTTATTGGAGCATGTCCGTATTTGGATAAATCATTCATATTTGTTTTTCCACACTTTGTTACAAAGATATTTGATTTCATTAACGAATGTAATTTCATTGTTGTTTTTTAATAATAGCATTTCATCTTACTTCATAATATATGATATAAATCTTATGAAATTGTTGTATCAAATTTGGTCATTATTATGAAGGATATATACGGAAAATATTCAGTTATGAAATATAGCATGTTTTTCCACACAAAACGATCCATTTCTAAATTATAATTAATGCCAAAAAAACTTGTTTCATGAATCTTTATGATGTAAATCATACGGCACTTCATTAATATATTATTATTCGATTTATACTCAGCTTCGTTAATGTTTTGGGGAAAATACAATTTTAAATGTATAAACGGAAATAATATCAAACATGCGCAACACTTTTTTTCACGCAGTTCTGTAATACGTAAGGTAAGATTTTTTTTCCGAATTATTTTCAACAGAAATGATACTACTGCAATACAGGGGCGATGAAATATTTATCGGGAAGTCATGACGAATATTCAGGATTCCGAGGGAGAAGGAAAAAGCTCGCTCGATATGGCGTATCAAATTTTCGGCCTACCAAAATAATTTCCTCGGGGTGCAGTGACCAACGAAACAAAACGATTGAAGGTCATAGTGTCAAACCTTTTGTCATTGAGCAATTATAAGCTGTAATGATGATGTAAAAAATGGTGTAAGTGCGTTTAAGCAAATATAAGCACAAAAGGATTTATAATTTTGGAAAACCACCGCGAAAAAGAAAAAATTGTCGAGTACACATTTACGATAATGCGAAAAGAACCAAAATGGACTTTCACGTATGCCGGCAATCTAAGCAAATTTTCAATTACCCTCGTACAAAGCGTCAATTCCCACTCGGAATGATAATTCAAGGGTGGCGAGGGTTGTTTTGTGGATTTTGCGGGTCGGCCGTGTCCGCAGATAGGCCCCGCAGTAGCATTTGGGACAGTGAAAAGATTTACTCAAATTAAATTTTGGGATTAGTAGGTACGACGTAGAGGGTCGTTTTAGTAGTTTTCGGTGCCCTTAAAGCGTTACAAGTGGCGTCGCAAGACTCCCCTTGGGGATGCTACGAGCTACCCACGAGCTCCCGAAGCTCTTCTATGTCTCCTGGGACAATATACATAACCCTGTGACGACCTGATAACGCCTACCCTCTTCTTTCAACTTTTTCCACCGGCGGCCTCTCTCCCCTCCCTTAGTCTCTCGCGGGACACTATTCTTACGATTATTTTCGTCATCGAAACGCAACCCTCATTCTGTTCTCGTATTTGTATCGATCTCAAGGAACAATGAGGGCTGATTAGGAAAAAAAATCATTCGACATCAACCTTAAGGTGGAGTAAAACTCAAATTGCACTCGGGCGCTCACCCAAAATCTTTTTTACAATTATTCCATGAAAGTACGTAGATTTTTTACGAAAAAAATTCCTACATGTCCTACGGGTCTGATGCGCAAAGGACACACGGCCGTTTTTATCGTAAAAGATTAACGTATACGTTCGGAAATAGTTGGGACAAACATTTCAAGTAACAAGTGTAAGCTCTTAAACCAGGAGACTCCGCAATGACACGGGAATTGAGCAAGCAAGCGCCGTCATTCACCCCATTTTACAAATGCCATAACGATTATTTCTATGGAAAATAATGAAAGTTTACTACGCAGACAAATATGTAATCAACACAATGTAAACAAAGTAAAAATAATTTTTAACAAATTTTAATTTGATTCTCGAAAATCACACACCGACACACATGTTTCCTCTCCAAAAGCAGGGTCGCGCATAGAAAATTCAGGTTGCCGGACTCGACAGCAATGGGAAAGAGAATAGTGAGAAAAAAAATGGAAGAAAGAAGTAAACTGAAAGATGAAAAGCACGAAGCTCTTGGTCCAGTACCGACTAGCTAGTGTGGATGGAACGAGTGGAGAAGAGAAAGAATGAGAGTAGAGAATAGAGGAAAAGGAGAGGCTTAAGGCTTTAACAGCTACTAAAGCAAAAGCTTCTTTCGTTTCTCGCTCTTAAGCACGGCAAAACAAGCCGCGAGACGAGAGGAAGTGAAGGAGAGTAGTGACAGAGAGGGAGAGCGAGAAAGAGGAGTAGAGGGTTATTTCGAGAGCAGCCATTGGCTATTCCGCGTCTCCTTTATAACGTGGGTTGCCTGGTAACCATAGCAGCCACCAGCCACCGGGTTTTAACTATTATACCCGTTACCCAACCCTTGTATGAACGAGAATCGTATAAACTTCCACCATCCAAAAACATCCCCCTTTCACTCATCCTCAACAGTGTGTTTATCTGTGTATGAATTCTCGTACTATGCAAAAAAACACACGTGCACAAATTGATCACGATTTTCCGTATACGAGCACTCTCTTCTCTCCCTCGTATCAACGTCTCCGACTGTGAAACTTTCTCGTCCTCTCATTCATCCCCTATCGTCATTCGAACGACATAACGTATCTATATACGTTTCGAGTTCATAAATAAATTTTTATTCTCGTATCGTTTGGAGTTTGCATTAAGTTAACGTTTGCAGGTAATTCGAATTAATTTCAACGCATATACTTTTTAAGGGTGAAACACTTCATTTGGCCCTTGCTGTAATTCAACATCATAATTTTGTTTTTCTCAATTTGTTATGATTATCTTCCTTTTTTTTTATTAAAAAACCCCCTTTTATGTTCCCCCTTTTTCAGTGCCTCAATAAAATTAATTTGCCAACGAAATTGATCAAAACCGCCCGGATGACATTTACTGACATCTACCAGTGACCAAACGCTCGAACGAAATATCGTGTGATCATCTTTGTAGGAGACTGAAGAGAACGTTTTAAAAACAATGCTATAGCTTTACTGTCCCGTTAGTCTTTCCTCATAGTTGCGTCTCTGCTTCGAAATAAGAGTCTGGCAAAAATGGTCGCGGTCACCATATGGCAGACGTCTAAAAAAGATACTTCCCTTCGCTTCCCTTCATTTCCCTCGCTGAAAATTTTCTTCCAATGTTTTTCTTAAGTTCTCACACTTCACCTCCGTCCTGTTTCAAATTATTTTCTTATTTTTATTTTCACGTCAGAAAGAACGTGTCTGCTTTTCGCTCTTGCACTTTGCAAGCCAGTTTCCTAAATAAATTTCCGAGGAAAACCTTCGGAACTTTCTATTGCAACAACGTCAGAAAAAAAAATCGTTCTCGAAAAATTTCACTCGAAACAAGTGCATCTTCGTATTATCACAACGTACGTTCTCATTATTTGTCGTATTTCATTCAAACTTCCAGCCGTTGTGACTGAGCAATCGCGATCGTTAAAAAAGAAACTTTTGCAATCACAGTAATTTCAGTGTCCTTTAAACTTGTTCTTTTTTTGACGCTTTAATTTCGTTTCCAGTACATTATTGTCGCCCCATATAAAATGCACTTTTTTTGTCGTTAACAAGACTTTGTGGTTTTTTTTTATCATAGATTTTGCATTTTTTATCATAAGCTTGTCAATGCGTAAAATTTTGTACAGTTTCATTCGAAAGTATTAAATTGAAGCTCGAAGTATAATTTCGACGACAGTAGAGGGAAAAAAGCGGGGGAGAGAGAGAGAGAAAAAATAACGTAACACGTTTTCAGAGACCAATTAGTCGAGGTACGCGTGTGGGTATATAAATGGAATGAAATTAAACCTTTTAATTAATAGTTAATTAACTGAGTGAACACGTGACCGCTATGTCTGTTGCAGAACTTCAACGCCCCTCTCTCTAAAGCTCCCTCACTACCTCGCTTTTTCTCTATCTTTTTTTTTTCGCTCTCGCTCATCGTGCAACGAGCATGCACTGTATTGTATAACATTTTGTATAACACTGCGTACACAGACGTTACCTGACCTTTTTCCCACTTTCTCCCTTGGTAATTTTCTTCATCTATCTCTTTCTCTTTCTCTCTCTCCGTTTAGCTCGTTAATGCAAAAATTAATTTATAATTGATAATTATATACCGGCCAGCAGGAAGAGTTTGCGCAAAAGCTCCTCTCGAAATTTTTCTCTCCTCTCGCTCTGTTGTTTCACCAAGAGGTGAAAAATTAGCGAACCCTCCGACGATGATGAAAATAGAAATGAAATAATATTAAATTGCCGGAAAAATCGGAAGGATAAGTTCGAAACATTTTTTTTCCTCAACTCGATTGCGCGAAGCCTGATGAGCCTTCTATCCTGAACAGCGAGGCAATACAAATTTTAATTAACCATTCAAATCGTCCGATGAAATAAACAAGAATTTGATTTTTTCTCATATTTTAATAACACAAAATTGAATTGAGAGAAAATAATGTGACAAGTTGCTGATAACTATTTTTTTCGAAATGTGTGATAATGTCAGTGCGAAGCATATGAAGTTTATGAAAATGTGTATCAATTCTTTCATAGATGTCTTCTTTGAAAAATACATACATCGTAGTTACAGCGCATCAGAAATTTGTAAAATGTGGTGAGATGCTGAAATATCGATGGAAAGATGGAGAAAACGAAATTCATCTTTCCCTCTCCCTTCACTGTTTATTTCGCCGACGGTATTATAATGGGTAATTTGATATTCGGGGTGCCCCTCCCGCTATCTATCTCACTGTGATATATATATATGCATATCCGGGTGTCCCTTAATAAGGGTGTACTTCAATTTTGATCTTCCCAAGCGCTTATAAGTTTCCAAATTAATAAAAAACAATATCAATACAAGTTTAAAATGTTTAATTCTACTCTTAGGTAGTTGGAGTGTTTTCCGAAAATAAGATGAAGGAAAGATTGTTTGCTCTTCGAAATTTGACAAGTTGTTAATGAAAATACCTACAGTTGTGGGTAAAAATATATTCTAGCAAGCATTAATATTTTAACTCACGTTCAAAGTGTAATTTACGTAAAACTTTCGTTTTCTCAAGCGGAGGCGCGAAATTAACAATAGTACCATGAAATATATAACATGACTCTTGTGGATCATAAAATTCAAGATACTTTCATGTTACATTATTCTGAATCTATCGCAGAAGAACCGAAAATCAAAAATGATTTTCTACTACAGTTTTGATCGAAGTAACTGTAAAGTTTCACTCCCGGTTGATGCTGGGACCAATACATTTCTGAGATAAATTAAGATTTTTGCCTTGTTTCAAAAAGAAACAAAAGACAGTTAAGATGGTTTGCATTTTATGGCGAACTTGTTCATTCCAAATCTACGCTTAAATCAAACTTTTAACTTTAATTAAAAGGACTCAGATAAACCCTGCTTTTACAAATTTAATGAATCTGAAATTTATTTGACCAGCGTCTGAGCATCTGAAATTTATGAGATGTAGATAAAAATCTATCTTTTTGAGGGAGTCGTTTTTTTTATCAATTTGAAAGCGTTCAATCCCCTGCAAAGATGTGAGTTAAAAAAAACACCCTTATTTTACTGGGCAGCCTATTATACATAGATTATTATCCATTTTTCGTTGTTCTTCTGAGATGCTTTCTAGATATTCGACGCAAGCCTAGAAGAAAAATGAGACTCAAATAATGTAATACGATGATATTACCGCTCTTTGGTACATCATTGCTTACTGATAAAAAAAGACACAAAAATAATTTATACAGGATTTTTTATTCATCGAAAAAAATAGTGCGAAAATATTCGACAGAAAGCTGCTTGTGTTTGATAACAAGTTTTTAATTAACGTTTATTATTTGACACCGAATGGTGGGTAAGATTGAGAATTTCTTTATATGACTTTTAATGATACTCCAACTATTGTTCCAGGTGTGGGGCACAGTATCGAGTCAGGAAAAGATTTTACAGTCGACGGTCTCTCGGGTTTCAGTAAAAAGAAGAAGAAAAAACGTCGCCATAGGTGAGTCTCTGACGATAACTTTCATCCTCGCTCTTACTTAATAATTATTTCATAAGATGTAAGCATATTTCGTTAGGATAAACATCGAAATATGATATAGAAATTTAAACCCGAATAAAATTAATTAATTCATATTGTAAAACAACTCATTATAATAATTTCACTTAACAGAAGTATCGTTTACAAATGATGATCTTACGACTCTTTTTTTTTTCAAGTTATAATATGCATATTTTTTAAACGAATTAGCGTATATAATTCGTTTGTTACGCGAGTCTGTTAATCCACTCGGAATGAAAAAATAAAATCAATAATAATAGTAATTTCAGCGAAATGAAATATATTTCGACTAAATTTGCCTCGTGTCCTAAACCAACAATCAAAATATGTCACGAAAAATAGGGAATCTCATCATACAATACTCAGAAGATTTTTTTACGATTCTCGTCGACACGAGACATAATAAGGCATTGAGCCTAAGAAGCCCATTTGAATTTCAACAGGTACAAAAGAGACCATTGAAGGGGCACGGAAAAAATTGGTGTACAATTATCGATGACCTGTGAATTGTAGACAATATCAAATTCAACAACCTGATTTCCGGTAATTTTCGTTCAAAAAGCAAGTTTTAAATCTCGCATCGAAATTAGATTTATCATTATAGATTCCTTAAAAAAAAAGTTTGGAAACTCTTTTATCGTTCATTAATGAGAATGGACGCGGGTTACCTCGTTTATTCATCGTTATCGAGAATTATTATCCAATTGAACATACCGATATAATTATACGTGTACCTCGATACACGAAGGGAATAAAAAAAAATGAAGATCGAGAGAGTACACTCTGAAAATATAACGTTTGGAGTATGGAAATTGGTCTCTGGATATTAAGTTGCGTAAAACCAAATGTGAGAAGAGCTAACGAGGCTCGCCCTCGTGTCGATTTTGACCATAAGGGACGAGGACGTTTCAGCAAACGTTGCCAGGCTCAATGACTTTGAATTTTTTTTTCGCTTTGAACGTTCTTTGTATTGGTTTAAAATATGCCAGCAGGTAGACGCGAAGTTTAGGCTGAGGGGGAAAAAAAGTTCATTCATACATTTTCGTGGGCGATCTTCGGGGTCTTTTCGTTCTCTCTTTGGACTATGGTGGGGCAATCTTACGAATTAACGATAATTGGAAGTCTCTTTGAGTGACTGGACGAGGTGTCAAGAAACGCCCATTTCCCTCGATATTCTCTTTATTATTTCAGAGCCAGGGGTTGTTTTCTTTCCCGTCTAATACCTCACATACCCCTTCGTAAGAAAAATAGCCAAAATAACGATTTCTGCCATTTTTCTTCACGAATAATTTAGACAAAAGTTTGAAAACCATGAAATTTATTGACAAGCTGGGAATTCATTTTTGAATCAAGATTCAGTAATAATATACACACAAATATATTGTGATAATATGCAAAGATACAAATTTGTTCAAAGTTCATTGTAATTTGCTCAATGGTTTTCTCATTGCCTCAATGCTAGTTGTAGAAAAAAGTCTGTAATGGCATATAACTAGGTTCACGTGGTTGTTGCTCCAGGACGATCTTCACGTCCCAGCAGCTGGAGGCCCTGGAGGCAGCATTCAAGGACGCTCATTATCCGGATGTTTATGCCCGTGAGATGCTGAGTCTGAGGACCGATCTTCCAGAAGATAGGATACAAGTGAGTTTCGATATTTCATTTTTCTTCAATGATAATTCACCGATATTTATATATATGTAAATAATGTTGAAATTTCAAGAACATGAAAGCAATTTTGTTATGATTTAATTGGACCTCAATCGTCAAAGGGATGATAATGAGGCACCGTAAATGGAAATTCCATCGTTAAAGAATTTTTAATTCTTTTCTGTCTCGTCGAGATATCTCTTTTGAAGAAATTATTACCGAAATGCAAGTACAAACGACGACAAGGAACAATCGTTTAGCGAAGATTGCAACGTTCGTGCTGTTTGAAAACTTTTTTATTTCATCCATCCATTTCGTAATTTTCTGCAATAAGTAACATATGTACATACATGCACATACATCGTAATCTTTTGTGATATTTTTTAATCTGAAAACCCACGAATTCATTAATTCGTTAGCACATATAATTATATAACGGTATAATTTGTGATTAATGTATAATGCGCAATTATCATTTCAATTTATTTTTGTCCTCTCTTCTATTGCCAGATAAAAAAACACTTCAAAAAGTATTGGTATTGGTATTATTACGAAAGCTGAATTATCGTTGACTGAGCCTCTAGAATAATAATAAAATAATTCAATTTTTTTTTTCGCTTGACAACGGAGTATGACCGAAATTATCCAATTATTATAATGAATAGCACACGCTAATCAATTTCATACTGAAAAGGAATGAAAATAACACTTTATTCTTTTTGAAATAAATATATAATTGTAAAATACAAAAAAACAGATATTTATTAAGGTGTCTTTTATGTTTTAACTTGAATTATTTCACTCGGGTATGCTGCGAATATCCACACAATCATATCAAGCAAGTATGCAAAGCAATGTTTAAAAAGAAAATTCCCTTCTTAAGCCTTTATGCCTGTAACCCCATGCCCAAATCACGATACTTTTCCCATTTAATTAACATGAGATTTTCGCACTTTATAGGTTTCAATCTATTTCTTGCTTATTACGTCATTGAATTTCTTTAAACTGTTGATTCCCCTACGATTACGAATCTGTTGGATGGACGAGTTTTTATATGAATGCGAAAATTTTTGGAAAATTTCCTTATTTTTAAAATAAGAAAAATATTCCACTTATTATATTCATTAAGTTTTTTTTAAACTGATGATTAAACGTTTTCAAAATTGTTATTTTTGTCGTCAGTATAAAAATTTCTTCGTCTAAAGAAATAATCGTTGAAGCAGAATCAGCGGTATCAAAAATTTCAATGAATATTATAAACGGAAAAAATCTAAATGTTCAAAAACTGCACGTCAATTAAATTGGAAAAGTATCGTCATTTCGGCAGAAGTTAATGACACTTGAAATTTTTTCTTCAAAATGTTTCCAGGCTATTAACTAATTACTTGGTGTTTACCCAAGTGAAAGCAGAAAATCAACTTGGAAACTAACCAACACCCTAATATGTGTATAGGTCGTTAAATGCTATTCGAAATCCGATAAATTCTCAGTGAAAATCCGCGAGGAAAGAATCCTCGGAAAAAGTCCGTGAGATTCGATATGGAATGACGCTGGACCGTACATTGCACGGATATACTAGGATTTGCACGAGCCGGAAGAGAAGAGACGAAGAAATGAGGAAAAAATGAGAGCATGAATCGAAAAAAGAGATTCTTTTTCTAGCCATCAGTACTTTGTAGCGTAGATGCAGGACGCTTTGGTTTGGACGAAGAAATGGTGTTGATAAGGGAGAGGGTAAGGGATAAAGAGAAACTCGAAGGGAGCGAAAAAAGTGCGGAATATAAAAGGAAGAATTTTCCACGTGCTGACGTTTAGTTACCGAAACTATCGTAGTGGAAAGAGGACAGAAAAAAAGATACGAAAGTTGGAACGAACCGTTTCCGCTCGGTAGAAAACCCCATCGAGGTAAAAAATGGGATAAAAGATCCGCTTTCCCATTTTTCGTTCCCTTTCATCCGAATACAAAAACACACCGCTACGGTCGTCAAATTTGTCCACTGTGAACGAAATATATCGGTATGCAAAACATCCCCTAGATTTTTATGCATTTATATTTATAAAGCAGATTTTTTCTTCAACCCTTTTATTACGCGGCAATTTTAAACCTATGCACACGGTTACTAAAAATGCCGCAGCTGATCCAAAATATCCATTTTCATTGCACACTTTTGTACAAAAAAGTCACGAAGAAAAAATCTTTTAGTCAATTTTTCGAAATTTTTGTTGATTAATATCGTCGTGCAAAATTCGAGTACAGAATTCATTATAAAATTATAAACATACCATTAATTGCAAATGAAAACAAAAGACAGTATGATCTGTACTGTTTTTTGCATGTCCAAATATTTCTAATGAACAATTCCGCAAAAAAAAAAGAATTAACGAATATCTCTGTATTGGGTTCTTGAAAAAACAAATTCAAATTCATCCCTAATTTTCAGCAATCCACAAGGTATTGTAGCATAACCACACCGCAAAACGTTTCATTGTAAACTCCTGAGAAATATTTATGTATTTAATGTGCACACGCTCGTAGTTGGAGGACTCCTTAGCTCTTCGTGTGTATAAACATCGCGTATGGATGATCCTTCTAACACCCTTGCATCCTCTTTCCCTTGCCCCTCACATCGCTAAAAGTAGGGGTTGCTTATAGTATTTTGATGTAATCGGCTCTAAGCCAAAAGAGAGAAAGAGGGTGTTTAAAGGCAACGCGGGTAGAGTGGTAGGGTTGAGGTCCTGCCGTCAACGCGCTTAACGAGTAAAGAGAAGGGGATGAATAACACCCCCCGTTCTTTTCTCTTTTTACCAAAACGAAGAGTGGAAAGAGAAAGAGTCAAGCTACGGGGAAAGAGAGAAACGATGTGTACGTGAATCAAGCAAGGGTGGTTTGTATCCTAGACGCCGTTACTGGTGCGTACTACACCGACAAAGCGGCCATTGCAGGGTGGGTGCGGTTCCACCGGCCAATCAGGATCGCGAGCTACGAGCTACGTAGCCAATCAGGGAAGGGCGCCTTTCAATTCCCCTTCCTCCCTCTTGTGATTCTCCTCATATTGAAACCTTCTTCCCCTCTTTCCCTTTTCTCATGCCGTTCCTCATGGGGTGGTTTGTCCTCAAACCTTTCAGCCTCCCTTCCTTTCTCTTGATAATCCACCCCCAGCGGCAACGACTACCCCGTTTCGTCGTGGCGTCTTTTGTTTCCAAGGTAGTCGAAGGGTCACAATATAACGAGAGCCTTGGCGAGAGGGAGGGGGATAGAGAGAGAGAGAGAGAGAGAGAGAGAGAGAGAGAGAGAGAGAGAGTGAGAGAGAACGAAGGTGGAAACGCTGGAAAGATTCGGCAGGGGTTGTTTCACGGGGGTGGAACGGAAAATAAAAAAAGAAACGCCGCATGACAGGTCGGGGAATCGTTAACGGGTATATAATTTCATTTTTCTTTTCCTTTTCTTTAAGGGGAAAAAAGTACCCTTACACATTCCTGTTTACGTAACAAAACTACCCCCCCCCCCCCCGCCCGCCCGCCCGCACTTTTTTATTGTAGCCCTTCCGACAGTATCGCCAAAGCTACCAATGCGGCAATCCTTTTAGAAGATTACTTCCGGTCGAAGCCAGTAATTGGTAATCGAAATTGATTCAATGGTCGAATCTTCAGAAGCTCTCATCGATTTGCTTTATAAAATATGTTTTTATCATGATGATTATTTCAATCGAACACTTTAAGGGATGATTACACTCTCCCGTCGTTAATTATACACGCTCGCAATGATGAAATGTCTAGCGTATTCCCTAGAAGCATAAATAGTATTACGAAGAATCTCATTTAGACTCCCTAAAGTTATAGCAAAAGGATGAATTTCAGTTTTTTTTCTCGTCTTCTGGCGCAGAAAATGCCTCAGTGTTTTAAATTTATTCCGCCGGATTTTTTAATTTCCACCCTTATATTTACGACTCCAAAATATTTCTTTATTCATCTTCAAGTTGAAAGAACTTTTGAAAATTTCCTTCTTCCTCTCTCTCTCTCTCTTACTCTCCCTCTACCGAGTATCATGCTCTATCTACAGTCCAACCACAAGGGTTGGTTTCCATCCCTTAGCTCAAGCCAGACAATTTTTTCCATACTCCCTCTATATCCCCATCTCTGGCCCTTTCTCCGGCGAATCTTTTGTAGATGTCGGTTGTTCTCTCCGTTGCTCATTATATACGAGCTCGCCGATAGCCTCTACTCGCATTCTCTTACTCACACTGCCTTTTTTCTCTCATATACTCGTCTTTCTCCAACGGCTTTCTTCAAGGCTGTCAAAAAAGGCATCCCGTCCTGTCTCTCACCGCTTCTTTTCTACCCCTATACCTACTATTTTCATCCTCTTTTTTTTCTCTTTCCATCTCCCGCGATCTCGGTCTATTTTCTTTCAACTCTATATTATGTCGATTGCTAGACTCGGCTATTATTTCTCATATGAGCCTCCACCTTGAGCTCGTAAGATTTTCCCGGTTCTGCACATTTCCCTTATATATTGAAATTGGGAAAACTTTCGATGAGAGGATTTTTGATAAAACGGTACGCTATTTTTAACCGTAGAAAGTGAGAAATCCAAATTCACCATAAATCAAAGAAAACTTTTTTATTGAATTGGTGAGTTTTCGTCAAAATATCGGTCTGATTGGATAGCATCCTGAGATTATGAAAATGTGAGAAAAAAAGTCAACTCTTTTACCTTTTCTTTTTAGCATTTCCGCAAAACAGAGTATTCGAATAGTCATAACTTACGGTCGATTAATCTGTGTGTATAATAGAGTGGCGTTTTCAAAAGTTTGCAGTAGACTTTGAGAATAGACTTGTTCATTTAAATGTACCTCAATTTCGCTCTCTCTGAAATACCTTTTTTGGAAGTTCAGGAAAATCGCGCAAAGGAAAAGCTTGCGATAACTGACTGTTGAGTTAAAAATTCCTCATAAACGAATATCATTACGATGCTCATGAATTCTTTCTACTGTTTTTTTTTTTCAGTAATGATCAAATTATCATTAAAAAGAATAATCATCATCCCTGGATTTGAAATTTCGAAGAAATTAGGGTTAAAGTTTTGTCATATAGGATGGCCGGATGTATATAACCAGGATAAAATTGGAAGAAAATATACGTACATATGTTATAATACCTATGTATATAAAATCCCTAGACACAATTGTCGTAGAAGCAGATATATACTTCCGTGTCAAAATGAAATTACTGAAGCAAGAACGGTGAAAGAGCGACGAAGCCTCACGATAATTACGATCGGACAGGCAGCCAGCAGCCTTGTTAACGAGAGAGAATCGCATTCGAGCAGAAAGTATATAGTAAGGGAGAAAAGACCTGTATATATATGTATATTATATAATACAAGAGGAGTCGAAGAACACACGACGTTATTACGCGATTAAATTATTAGTCCGAGTCGTATGGGCGTGACCGAGCTGTTTTCACATCGTATAGAAAACGATAATACACACACGCGTACGCTCTTTCTCTCCCTCTCTCTCTGTCCATCAGAAAATTTACAAAGTTCCGATTAATTAATTATCCTTCCGCGTCGTCTCTACAATGTCTGCCTTCATCAGGGCACAACTACCCTTATAATATAATGGTCGCTGCTTGTATGCGGATAAGGGATTGAACTACCCTTTTCTCTATGAAGTATCTGAAATACGGAAAAGAACGGGGCAGACCGGCCCTCTCTATGCAAATGATTAACTTTCGTAGCTCTAAAACACTGGAAGTGGTTGTTTTTTAAACCTGTTCGTAACCCATCATCATGATCGTTTTCGAAAAATTGCAACTTGCGCGGAAATTCCGGGGCACGACAGCCACCTCTCCCTAAACGTTTCTGTCGGTTTCATAGCATTAATAATTCTTGAATGTTTACTACTGAAGTTAAAAAAGCAAGTTGTTTAATTCGGCAAAGCCGCCAGAAGGTTGGATTTTTTCCTCAAATTTTCAAGATAATTCGATCTCTGAAAAACTTATCGATGGAAACGAAACTTTTGTTTTTTTACATAATTTTCTGGTAGTGGCAGTTGTTATCCGGTAAGACCGTGGTATCCCGGACTGTTATATATTTTTTCCAATGGTTGTGAGAACAATATTTGAATATCCAGCTGCAAAACTAAAACCCGTTTCTGCTTCGAGCACTTTCTGGCAGGAGAAAATATTGCACAGGGTGTAGAGTAATTAAATGAAATAATTTACTGTCGAAATCAGGATCTATTTTGCGATAATGTATCGCGGGTATTATAACTTCATTATATTCGTAACTTTATATGCAATTATCGCGTGAGCATATAAGCGCGGTTCGCGGAACGATAATTGAATTTATTCAGTCAATGCGTTCGCCAGTGTGTACTGCAGTGAGTCTGATGTGCCATGGAGTTTAAGGGCTCTTTGCAACAATAATATCGTTCGATGTTAATATCCATGACGAAATATTACGTGTGTATAGTTTATGTTTTTAACCTTGAACGTAAGTGTCTATAAGAGGGAAAAAGAATGACGTGGAAAACTCGCATGGAAAATTATGCCACGGTTTTCTTTCGATTAGTCTTGTAACTATATGCCTTATTGAAAATCCGTAGGAAATTGCGGCAAAATTTACCGAAATCATCTTCTACGAACAAAATATGAATTATGGAAGCATATTAAGTCAATAATGATTACAATTAACGGTAATATCGAAAATAATACTTATTGATTGCAATTTCAATTTCATTGAATTTCAATTTGTTCAATTTACATTGTTTATATTTTGTTGAATATACAATTACGTCTGATTATCGAATTCCTAATGACGTGAATTGAATTGAGATAAATACATAAATTTTCGATGATAACAACTTTCGCGAGTCTCGACATAATTACTTTTATAATAATCAATACCCGACTGAATCTAGAATGCCCCATATATCCGTAATGTGTTCCGCATCGATATAGACAGAAGGTAAATTGAACGCTCGCAAAGGCCCGAAAACACGATGAGTAAGAGGAAAGGCAGTTATAATTGAGTTATTCCGCATAATATCGTTCGCCTTTTCGCCATCGACGATAATTAAAAGCTCACGATGTCACTTACGAATTTTCGATTAAGATTGATGAAGAGAATGATAATAAAATATGGTGACAAAAAGAGCGTGCTTCCATACCTCGCGGAATTGTTGCAAAATGCTTGAGGGGGGAAAAGTGTGCTCAAGTGTCGATATGATAAAGCAGCAAGAATATATATATATATGTATGAGCTCCCCGCGGTGTATTTAATCGAAACGTCTGCGGCAGACTTTTTCGATTCGTTGCAAAGATTTTTCGGTAAGTGGGCGCAGATTTGTAAACGAATTCGTGCAACGATTCAACATGATCGAAAATGACGATGACAAAAGAAACGTACATATCATCGTTCGCTTTGATATTTCGATTAATTATTAAAATCGTCGGGTAATTAATAAAATAGGATAAAACGCATCGAAAAATGTTTTTCTTCATTGGAAAGATAATTCAACGTTCTCTGGGTTATAAAAAGTAAATTTCTAGCATTTCTCTGGTCTCTCATAGGGTATAAATAATTATTCGTCATCTTTGTTAATATTTCGTCGTGGATATTTGTGCGAAAAAAGATCGAGAAGAGCAGTAACAGTCTCGCTGTGATGTTATTCCGATATATCGAAGGATTTTGATAGTCGATTCTGGGCTCTGTACTAGCCTATCATTATCTATATTATTCACTACCACACGTATATTTTTACGTTACCACGCACACAAACACGCGGATTTGTACGTTAAACTGCTGTCAATGTG
This sequence comes from Heteropelma amictum, assembly GCA_959613375.1. Lineage (NCBI taxonomy): Eukaryota > Metazoa > Arthropoda > Insecta > Hymenoptera > Ichneumonidae > Heteropelma > Heteropelma amictum. The sequence continues at coordinate 18,088,922 of OY390721.1, forward strand.
TCGTTGTCTTGATTGGCGAGTGTACAAGAGTGGCGGACAAACGGACGTAATTTCAGGATATGGATGAAGCCACGAAATTCTCAACGAGGGGTAGTTTGCACACGATTATAGATGTATCAACTCCTGAATATAGGAAAGGCGTATTATTTGTCATCTTGAATTGACCCGCTATTTGACTTAGGCCCTTTTTTGTCGTTAGCAGTGAAAATTATGGTCATACGTATATTTGTGGATGATAAAGTTATAGTCGGTTAGAAGGGTGTGAAAATTATAGCTTGCCTAGACGGAGCCAAGCTTTTCGAAGACCTCATATACATATACGTGTGTATTTATATATATATATATATATATGCGTGTGTGTGTGTATATATAATAAAGGACGAGGATCAATAAGAGAGAATGCGAGAAACTCGAGTGGAGAGACAAAGTCTTCTCTTTCTCTTTTCCTCTTATTCTCTTTCTTCTTTTTTCAGCCCCTTAAACTTCTCAATGGCTGTACTCCTAGTTCGCTCTCTCATGAAATTATACTGAAAATCGGTATTAGATTATTATTTGATTTTAAGCTCGAGGTAAACTTCTAGGTGAATGCCGAAACCTCTCCCGAATGAGCTGAAACTTTCAGAATGGCAATGTCAATGTCAATTGTCAATGTCAAAAGTGTTATCATTTCAAATTTGACGGCCAATAACTCAACGACAAAATCATCATACCAAGCTCAACAACAATTTCAATTAAAGAGGAAGAATTCATATAGAGGCTCCTCAAGGAAAAACTACTCAAGAAATGTACTTACGTTTGTAGACGTAAAGGTGCAGGAAAAAATTAACAAATTTTTCATTCGTTGCTTTTTTTATGATATTTGGGAATTAATCGACTATGTACAATTTTGAATACCGGTATTTAAACCTGGAGGCTTTGAGCTTTAAAATGGCTCGCTATTAATTATTTTCCGACGATTTTTCCATCAATTTTTGTGCGAAATGTACACTACGCACAACAATTATACCACATACTCAATACATATGTTAGTCTTTCAATACTACTGCCAACGTGAATTTGGCTTTGCGCGAAATTCTGTCTGCTCGGGCTAGTGTGCTTGATTTTTTTATTAATTCCATATTGGAGAATATTTCATGATAAACTAAATACATTGTTCGTGGTAAAAGTTCTTGCATAGAAAAATTTCAAGCTAATCCGAGGGTTTTCGCTGCAGGAAGTTTTTCTCAAAAACTGTAAAAAATTAGGGAAATTTTTGTTCGGTCACACCCAACAAATAAACCCAAGAAAATATGAAATCAAATAAAAATTCAAAAAATTAAAAAATCTGCCGACTGAGAAAGCAGTTTTGGGGAAAAATATTTTTAAAAAATTGAAATAATTCTTGTAATTTCAAGTTGTTTATCGGATTCCCTCAGAAGTAAAGTGTGTTATAATAATGATTTGCTTAAAAGGTAACAATAAGAAAAACTGAAACATCCGAGTTCAACTTGAGTTGGGATATGTTATTTGATTGGAAGAAAGTTTAGTATGGCATAGAAATTATTCATTGCCGCAGAAAAATATAAAATTGAATGCTATTAATGCAAACAAATTAAAAGTAATTTGATGAGTATGAAGACGTCTCCCGACTTGAACTGGGATATTTTGGTTTTTCTCACTCTTATCTCCTGAATAAATCATTATTAAAATATATGTTATTTTTAGTGAACAAAGATATCATGTTCCCGAAGTAATATTTTTTTGACCATCAAACTCGATCTTGATACTCTATAATAAATGAAAATTTCATATTTTCCGTTTCGATAGAAAAGACCTTACATAACAAGAATTATTTATATTATTTTTTATAACTATGAGAATATATTAAATAAATAGAAAAGGAAGCTTAATACGAATTTTTTTTCCGAACTCATTCGTGTAATATTGAAGAAAAGCTATGAATTATGTCGCAGATGATAGTAGTGAACATAGTCGTGGTGCCATTATTTCGATGTTTTATTGTTCAGTTCGATACATTCAACAGGGTTTTTTAATAATATGTTTATAATTATAAGTATATATTCTATCGGTGAACGATTCAAACTCATAACCATCATTGTCAGTCATGGAATCAATGTTGTAAATTCCATTAAGTAATTAGTCCTCACTTCCTTAATCATTACATTGAAAGAAATCGTGCAAATCAGCTGATCGCTCTGAAATGCACAACTCCAGTTTTTCACCCGAAGGGCAATCCGGACAAAAGAAAACATAATTCGTTAACTATCGAGTACAGATCGCAACAAATCCAACTTTATTCACAAATAATGAAAATACAACATATTACCTTATAAATGATGTTTGGTAAAGCATTAGAGCTCTCATAAATAAGTGAATAAACTCTAATTTAGCTGTGTGCATGATTATTAAAAAATAATAAACACATCTCATCCATTATCATCAACGAGACATGTTCTCAGCTGCGTCTCTGTCCTCTCATCGAAATTCGAAAAAAACGTCACCTTTAGATCCTATTAAGGAAGAAATTTTGACGTTTTTGAGTAGGCTCGTGGATAGGAGGAGTGAGGCGAAGGTTTCAAGGATCAATATTGAAGAAAGCGAGAGGAAAAAAAAAGATTGACTTGGAGTAGCGTAGTTGGAGGTAGAATGGAGTGTCGAGTCATTTACGAGGGATGTTTTTATCCACTATAGCCTAGCCTCTGTGTCTTTTTGTACTTTTTTCATATTTCCAACTGTCATTCTTTTTCTCGAGACCAAAATTGAGATCGAGACTCTTTAGAGCGAATATCCATGCTTATATTTCTCTATCCCCAAGTCCTACAACAATGACCAGCCATCGCATATACATACGCGCGCGCACACACACACGCACACACACATACATGCATGCGTGTGTCCGTGTGTTGAGTAAAACTGACGTACGTGTGTTGGTTCGAAAAAAAGGTCCCGAAATCTTATGCTCACAACAAGTTCATTGTCATTGCTGACTTCATTGTCATGGTCCATTTGTAATAGCATGACATCACGATCTCTTCCAATCTTCATTCAACACACAAATAGCCACAACATTTCGTTTATATAGTGTATACTTAGATGGAATAAAGTGCAGGGTATATGGTTAACATGTGTGAGCCTGGCGCCATTACTGATTCGTCGAAATAACTCGATGAATATTCCAGAGCCCACATTTTCCAAAAAATCCACGTTGCAGTTGAGTATTCAATTTCATTCATAGGCTTTGCTGCCCCCATATCGGGGATTGTAAACAAAAACATTTTCCAATATTAAACATATCGCTTGAGGTCTAAGGAAAAATTTATCTGCAACGAAGGTAGACATTATTTTTTTCCAATTGAAAATATCTGAACAACCGTGAATCATCCAAAATTTGAATCAAAATGTTCCACTGTTCCGAAAATATCCACCCTTGTCGTCATTAACGTCATTTAAAGGGTAATGAATAAATGCAATTAATGTCGCAATGCAATTAATGCATTGAATAATTAATGTCGAGGAAAATTCCTGGTTTATCTGTAAAAAAAGTTCTTCTGAATTTGGAAGAGATATGGAATTTAAAAACAATAGAAATAAATATTGAGCCTTTGTCGGAAAGAATAAAGAGCTTGAGTTTTTTTTCCGTCGGAAGAAACCGTTTCTCCTTTCTGTCCTGTAGGCTACACGTATATTACATGGAACATGCGTACATTTGCTCGAATGTATATTTATTCACGTTAATATCTCGCGGAAGGGGGTTAAAAAGGATTACGGATGGTTGGAGAGTATAGAGGGGATGGAAAAAGAAGAGAGAGAAAGAAAAAGAACTCGGCATCAACGAGGCGAAAGCCACTCTCTTGGTGGTACCAACCAGACTCGAAACAAAATGGCCGTCATCCCTCCCGTTTGGTGGTTCAACGCACGTCGAACAACCCCCGTGAACATCCCTTGTAGAAAATCGAAATGGAAAAAATGAAACGAGAAGCAACAAAATGAAAAACGGTTATTCCAGTATATCTGATTTAATTTACAGATTCATTATTCCTCACGTAAGTTCCAGACCGACATAATTAGGATTGAGTTTGAGTAATCAGCCATTGCGAATTATAAGGGACATGTATCATCGGAAATGAATTGGTGACGAATTAATTGTCGCGATCATCATTGAATTATCGTAATTGTACATTTGCAGGCAATAATTGAGAGTGCACAATTTTTAATGCCATCGAAAATGTTTGACTGATTTCGTCGCAATTAGTTAGTTGGAAAATTGGTCTTAATAATCACCCTTCATTAATACCAACGTAATGAGAAATAAATCGCAATTATTGGAGCCGATGTTCGATTCAATGAACAATTTTACGATGGAATAGTAATTAATTTTGTCGCAATTATCTCTTCTATTTAATTAGAACATTTCTTTCTCCATTTTTTCACGAACATATTGTGCCATTTGCCGCTGTGTATGCTTTTAATGCTTCAATTCCCTATGCTTTGCCACCTGAATTCAATCCCGATAAAGCCTTTGCAGAACTAACTGGATCGCCCTCTTACTCATTAAGGTGTATTGTCTTTTTTTTCAAAATAACTCCAAACTTCACCTGTCTATTTTATTCTTCGACATTGCTGTTGGTGAGGAACCTGAGGAATGCTCGAAGATGGGCAACCAATGCTACATTGCTGTGGAAGTCGTAGAAGATTTAGATGCAGTGTGTTAACAATAATTGCTGTCGGATTATGAACGACTGACAACAGAAATTCTTTACTGTCGGAGAAAGAATATAAACAAATCAAAAAGTGATTTCATCCGAAAAAAGCGTGGAAAGTTTTTTATTATCAGATGACGATATTCTGTAGGATCAATCCGACCAGTTTTTCGGCAGTCTCTTGAGGGTATACGAATCGTAATGTCGTTTCGTCATCGTGCATTTTGAATGCATTCAATGAATGAAAGAAAAGAAGTAATGGTTAATTCAGTGCAGTTTCAAATTATCTGTCTCCCCATTGCCAATAGTTGCCAATGGTGGAAGCTGTCGACTCGTGGTTGTAAACTTGGATGAAGATAGCGTGTAACGAGAGTACATTTGCAACCATTTCTAGGCTTTCCCCGTTCTTTCGCAAAGCTTAAACGGGGCAAGTTACAGAGCGAGAAAAGAGATAAATGTTGAAAACAAGGAATGTCTGTCTGAGACATCAAGAAATAGCTAAGAAAAGGTAATGGGGTGGAAACGTCTCAAATGACCCGCGAATCCAGACGCCGAGGATAGTCGACAAGACTTTCTCCCTTATTTTCGTATTCATGGCGTCTTCTTTCCCCGAGTATTAACTATGCGTTAGTATGTTTATTTGAGGTCCAATATTCGGCACATACAGCAAATCGCGCTCAGTTGCAAATCGCGAAAATAATTATTCGTGCAAATGTCATTAACGCTCTTACGAGAAATTTATGATAATTTCGCATCGCTCTGATGAATGGGATTGGTAAATGATTAATTTACCAGAAACAACTTTGGTGATCCACCAAGTGGATTAAATATTTTTGGTACAATATTAACATTAATTTATAATAATCATGGTTCCATAGAAATTTCAACAATTTCAGGTAAAATACTGCGTTGACTTTTCCAATTGCGTAGTAAATATATTTTTTTTATAAAAAGACTACAAAATATGACGGTAAATATGTTTTTTTATCGGGTTCCTACAACTCTTTAATTCGAAATGACACTTTTTTTGTCGTATTATATATATATATATATATATATATAATATATCACTTTGTGATCCATCTAGGCCCTTCGAAAACGTGATTTGACATAACCAGATTAAGCATGATCCTCGTCATCTCTTCATTATCTACTCTGGCCCTTTTTTCCCTTCCTATCTCTCTCTTTCGCTGAAGCATCTCGTTATTGATTTTATCTTTCGGTGATGCTGCTCGTCGAGTAACAGAAACATGGAATACCGCTCCGAGTATTTTCGTACGCCTTCGCAGTCAACTACATACGCGAATGTATAATAAAAGTTGAAATAGACGACGAAAAAAAAAACGTCTCTGAATGAGAGAGGGAGAGCGAGAGAGAGAGCGAGAGAGAGAGCGAGAGAGAGAGAGATAAAATTAAAGAGGGAAGAACGATAAGAGAAAGGAAGAGAGATAAAAATTGAGGGAGAGTAAAACGACAAAGGTACAAATGCATTAAATACTCGAGAAGTTTTGCGTCCTCGAACGAGAACATTATACGAGAGTTATACACGTAAAAACAGGAACGAGAAAAATCTGTAAATTGATTGCGTCTAAAATTCAGCGCGAGCTCTCTATTTTCGGGTACTTTCTCAACCCAACTGTCAGCAGAAGATTTCGCAGACCCACCCTCGTTTTTCTTCGCTGAACCACGTCATGAAAACTTTTGCGATTGATGAAAAATATTTTACAATATTTTCCCAACCGAATCTCATCCCGAATTAACTAACATATTCTAACCCTTTTCCCGACTCTATAGAATATTCATTCTCATTAATCTTATCTTGACAATTTTGTTTAAAAAATGTTGGCCAAAAAAAAATCCCAAGTTTTCGGAATTTTTTTACAATATACATCTTGATTGTTGCAATATTTCGTTTAAAAAATGATTAATACAATGTTAAAAAATATAAAATAAAATTATTCATCATGTAAAATGATACTAATTTTTTATTTAGTAATGAAACTTTACTAAACTTTAATTTTGAATTTATAGTATGAAAAAGTCATTGTGAAGAATTAAATGCCACTATTATGCAATCCTGAATCATCGGTGTTCGTGGCATTCGAAGCTTGTGGATTAAAAAAGAGCCTTTATTGCGTCGTAGAGAAATGCACACTCGTTGCTCATCCTCGAAATCGAATTAAATTCGAATTATAGGATTAGCATGTGATTTCGGAGAGGAATTCTCGCGGTAATACGCGTTGAATTGTGCAAGGAATGGCTCGCATGACGAGGGATAGGACACACGATCGGTATAAGGGTTCGACCCTACTGCCAGCATCCCTTGTCAATGTGATAAAAAAGGAGGGATGACAATAATGGATACAGTGCTCATGAATTTTCTTCGCCTCGCACGCACGCACACCCAAAATGATCGCTTTCCATAGTCACAAACTGATCCCATTTTTCCCTTAACTTTTGATGCTCTCACTCGTTTTACCCCACTAATATGCCCCTTCATTCCCCATTTCCTTTGGTAAAAGTGCGAGGACTTTCGTCACGAAAGCCTGTTTACCTCGAACCACGAGGTTCGTCCATCATTTCGTATATTAACAAGCAACACTATAACCCAGAATGGAATGTACTCGAATACAGGGAGGATTAAATGTTCCACGAATTTATCTCGCATGCATTCTGAGAGAAATCTCCCTCGTTCATTGGGTACGAATAATTCGTCGGTGGAATTTCGTGCTATTTTATTAGTTGTCAAGATTAATGGGCTAATAATATACGTTTCGGACAGCCGCAATATTTAGGTTTAATGGCTATTGATCTTCAAACGATGTTCTTTTTTTCAATAATACCCATGGAACATTTATCACAAAAAGTTTTTGACAAAATGAATTTTTTGTTTAGTAAAATTTCAATGATAAACTGAAACATGGTACAATTCTGTTGAAAAATTTAAAAAAGGACTGATTTTTTTTTCAAATAAGCTAATGTAAACCAGCATGAACTAACTTTCATCTGCTTAATCTGGAATTAGGTGACTTTACATTTCGAATTTCTATACAAAATTCATTTCACCATATGAGTATTCAATTCTTAAGATTCTGGTCAGTATTCTTCATCCCTTATTTTGAGGAAATTCAGTGTTCGCGCGATACAATCTCTGACAAACAAAGCGATGATTCCGGGTGGTCGAGTTTGTCCCCTCCCTTAAAAAAAAAATACCGCAATTGATCAATAGACCGGACACCGGGAACAGCGGATTAAATGAGAGAGAGAGAAATCATCCCTTGGGTGTGTTCGATCGGTCGGGAAATAAATACAGGTTTTCGGTCGATTTAACACTATACAGGACCAATCAAAATTATATTCATACACGCGCATAAACACATCCATAAATCCATATTGACAGTTTTGCAAATAAATATTGTTTATTTTTTATTTTTCTATGTTATTGTAATATATTTCGAAGTCTATATAGAATCATGTTTTGCAAATTAAAAAATGAATTTTTCGGCGTGACGAAGAAATTGCCATTGAGAAGAAAAATCTGTACAAGTGGCCCTGGTTATCCGATATAATTTATGAAATTGTAATCTAGTATACGCCAAACATAGTAAATTGGGCGTCGCGTACGATTGTCGAGCTAAAATGGTTATAAATTCTAATAAAGCTCGTGGGTTGTAACGCCGCAACGAAATAACCGCGGGAACAAGTGGGAAGCGAAGGAAAGACTATGGGAAAGAAAGAGGGAGAGAGAGAAAGAGAGAGAGAGGGAGAGAAATGGATAAGAAACTCTCGGTACATTCGCTGGGATGCTGGGATAATGCCAGTGGATGATATAAATCTCGTATATAACTGAATTACGTTAGATGCATGGATCACGATGTAATCGCTTTCTCTGTCTCTCTCTTCCGTTCCTTTTTCTATGGCCACGCCCATCGAGAACGCCATCGAATATTTCTCTCTTATAAAATACGCAGTCTTCATGTATCTCCGATTTCTCTGGATCATCAGATGAAACTGGAGAAAAAAAACCCTCGCGCAAACTGGACGTAAAATTTGTCGGCCTACGATCAACGAATTGAAGAAACAACGAGGATCGTATATTTCGTCTTAAAAATCAACAGGGATTCATTTTACAATGTCAAATGAAAATCAACGAATTTTGAAATGAAAATTATTGATATTTTTTATTGTTCGCTTCAATTCTTTGGAAATTTTCCCATGAGACGTAAAACGAACAAGTGACTCAGGAGTCCCATAACTCGGCAATTCAGATTCGAAAATGTATCTGTTTATCCATTCATATAAAAGGTACGCTCCAATTAATGAATACAGAAACATTATAGAAAATTCGTATGCTACAGATTTTTACAAAAATCTTTATTTCCGTATCAAAATAATACGTCAACATTTTTTATTACTTCCAATCATGACCGTAAAAGGCTCAAACGAAAAAACCTGTTTTAAATCCATGTACAATTTTTCATAAAAACGTCGATCGTAGTTTTGCGATATCTTCCCAGACTCGCGTGACTCGATAACATCCATAAATACTGCAAACGGTTACGAGAAAATGTACCATTGATAGTTTGTCAAATTTAGCATCGTGAAACAACCCTTAGGGGATGATTTTGTGAGCTCTAGCAAGTGTCTCCGTGTAATGATGTTGAGTAGACGCGTGCCGGATCGCAGCTGGATGTCCCATGGACCCTTATTGAAGTGAATAACACGCTAACCATTCGAGAATGATGCTTGTCGAGTTCATCGTTACTTGTAACTGTTCATATACACCGACATACACACACACTCGCATATATACATGTATTCTGACCATTTCGTATAAGAGGGTGAGAGCCCTTTTCTAGAAACATATATAGCGTAGGGATTATGTGGTAAATAAGTCGCCCTATGAATATACCTATATGTACACACAAACTCGTTACTTATTTGAGAGAATTAATTGGCTTATGGACCTGTGGGAATGCAATTTGCGAAAGACTTATTACACTATATCTTTGGCCCCTACAACTTTTTTTCACACATATATTAATATATATTTATAAGCAATACTTCGTCATTCTGATTTTTACCCACAAATATAAATAAAGCAAATCGTAAATCAATGAATGTTCCAGCGTCTCAACGCAAAGTGCAACTTACAAAAAAAAAAGCAAGGTATTTTATTATGTACGTATGTATTTTATTGTTCAATATTTATATAGTGTAGTTTTATATATCTATACGAAAATTCGAGAGATTAATTATAAATCACTCAGCCAAGGGCCCAGCCATAAATAACAATTTATGTCAATTATCCTGTTCTCCGCTGCCAAATTTCATGAACACGATCAGTTTTACAGATCATTTCACAGCAGTATATAGGGATGCTGAGGAAGAAGAACATGTACATGTATAGTATAGAGTTGCTTCGAGCACCCTTATCGTGCCCTGCTGATTATCAACTACGTTGAAATAACGTGCTGGAAGATCAATTGCGTTTTTTTTTGCGTTCGTGCTATCATATTTTTACATGCAATCCTCGTACAGGCTTGATATTAGCAAAATAATGTGTAGTATACAGATAAAAGGCTTAGCTGATTACGTATTTTCTTGCTGTTGTTTATTTATAAAATACTTTCAATTCCGAGGCCCTCAAGTACAAATTTTGATGCACGTGTATGTGCGCATATGTGTATTTGTATGTAGGGTTTCGAATGAAAAAGCTTACGTTGAATAACTCGAGGGCCCTTGTGCAGTGCCATGTGTCCTGATAAATTCACGTTTTCACGAGCCTACGCGCGTACCAGCAATTCCGTATAACATTTTAACACTTTTTCACGTGTTTGCACACACACACGTGCATTTTGATGATGGGTTGGGGCAAAAACGCGAGAAATGGCGCTCTTCATCTTTTTTCGATAAATTGGCGAATCGAGGCGTAAAGATCGAAACCAGCGTTAACGACAAATTACGACACAAAAAAAAATATAAACACTTGAAGGGATGATTTTTTGTTTTGGAAGATGTAAATTTTGCGTAAAAGAATAAGAATGAATCCGAAGGATGAATATTTCATTTTTGCTCAACAATCAATGTTTTTTCCAATCAAAATGGAAATCAAAAATAAAATAGAAATAACGAAAAGGGAATTTCCCTCTCCAAGAGGATGAAACGAATTCATGACCGAACATTTTCATTTCCCTCTCTTTTATTCCCACTCGAATTCTCATCCTCTTGTTTTGGTCCAATAGTCAGTCGCCGGTCTGATCGATGATACGCCAACAGAGAGCACTGCGCATGGCTGAGTTGAATATAAACTCGCTCCTTATTATACTCTTCTTGTCTCTTTCTCCCTCGCTTTCCCTCCCGTTTGTATACGAATTCGAGCGAGAAGCGCCCCCCGGGAAAGTTACGAGGGTGAGTTCGCAAGTTGGTTTGTACCATGCGTATAGTGGAATTCTGATAAAATTGCTCTGCTTCGATGTCGTATGGCTGATGGGAAACTCAAGCTTGCGGCTATACAAAATTCACCACTGTAGAAAAAAAATATATCGGGACTTTTGACCACGAGTTGTCGACTATGAAACTTATGAAGAACTTTCGATACAAAGAAAAACTTTGGGACGAAGATTTTGAGATTTTCATCCACAATCCCGAGATCCCCCGTTGAATTATGAAAAAGCGCATTATAAAAGTTATTTATCTCAAAAACGATACACCCGAGGGGTATTTTTAACGAAGAAAGGAAATCGTATACTTTCCGATGGTCCACTTATCATATTGTGGTAAAAACAGACTCAACAGAGACTCATCTTAAACGGTTTGGCAAGAAAAATACAAAGAAAAACGGTTGACTATATTCGTTTCACGATGTGATTCTTTTTAACGTTCCGAATTTTCGAAAATAACCGAGACTTTCGAAAGGACACACGAAACCTCCACTTTTCGATCTGAATACATTTGAAAAGCGAGAATTGCATCCTTCATTTGATTCTAAAATTCAAACGTCGATATATTCAATTTGTCACTACACGTTTACTATACTTTCATCCGTTCAGCGTCAATAAAAAAGAGTGGTTTGATTTCTATTCGATAAAATCTGTATTTATTGAAGAACGCGACTCTACGGAAACATTTTCATTTTCGTGAAAAAAAATAAAAATAAAAATGTTCCCATTTCGCCTCGAACACTCTGCGAAGTGAGTGTCCATGAGAGAATAAAATTGTCAATAAACGGCAGGATAATTTTGGTTCTGGCATTGCATCAAATTGACATGGCAAAGCGCCGGTTCCTCCATTCATTCGAATTACGTTGCAATTCTGCCGTTGACTTTGGCATTGTTGCTACAAATTGGTACACGCCCTAGCCTCGCTTCGCATCGTCCGAGGCAACAAACGTCCAACTAAAACTACCCCTCTTTTGCAAATCTACTCCACTGCTCTCACGTATTTACACCAAATTGAATTCGACGCCCTTCTGCCACGAACAGTCGTCATACGTAAATGAATACGAGGCTCGAAAATGTTTCGCTGACGCTTTAAAAATCTCTCATATGCAATCTGATTTGTCAAATTGTTTCGATTATGTACGAAAAATATACGATGATTTTCTGATAAAGAAACTTATTTTGCAACATCGTTAAGCTTTTTATATTTCGTCACACGGAAAATTGCTGAAAACTGCGTAGAATTGCGAAATACCTGTCAATTTCATTGATTGGGAAAAACTTTTCGGTGATTTTCAATAAAATAACTATAAAATAAAAAACATTGCAAAATTCGAGTATCGAATAATGTCGTTATTTTTTATTCAATGTAGGTGTCATTTGTGCTTCTACAAACGAGAAAAAATCTATATATGCATAAGAAATTTGAGCACGCGCCTGCACCCAGGGTGGTCGAATGTTTCGTGAACGTTAACAAGTATCTTTTGCGGCATGTAGCATCAAAAAATAGGACGAGACACCATCAGGGAAACCCCATGGTGAGGATCGATGCGAATTTTCGGCAACGAGCGTGCTAGTTAGCGAAATGAAAAGGAAGAGAGAGCAAAGGCAGGATCACTGCCAATCCAAGCGTCCATTCTTAATTGGATAAAGCCGATAGTGTATTTTATTCCTTTTCCTCAGTCCTCGAAAAAATTTAGCGAAAAAAAATTATCTAAACATGTTTTTTTTTATTCACCTCAATTTCTTTACTATTTATCTTCTCCAGGTCATTATTATGATTGTTCATTGTAGGAAAAATTAAAAATAAATTATTTCATCTTTCATTCACGAATGAATATAATTCGATACCTGCATAATACACAATTTTATGAATAATTTGGAGTATATGTCTGAGCAATAAATTGTAAAGACTTATCACTCGCAAAAAACGTTATTCCTTGAAAGTGGAAAACCTCAACGAGTATATGTGCAACAAATAATTTATTTTTACCAAGAGGAAAATTCACGATTTTTTGACAGCTTTAAAAGCGATAACGAGTATTGTTTCTTGTTTTTCAGGTATGGTTTCAGAATCGAAGAGCAAAATGGCGCAAGACGGAAAAATGTTGGGGCAGAAGTACAATAATGGCGGAATATGGGCTGTACGGTGCGATGGTACGTCACTCGCTTCCGCTTCCGGAGACAATACTCAAGAGCGCCAAGGAAAATGAATCAGTAGCGCCTTGGTTACTCGGTAAGTGTGGAAAGAAAAATAGTTTTATGAATGAACATCTCATGAAATTGCTTCACGAATGACGAGCGCACTCGCCAGCAAAGTGTGGCCAAAGCATCTATAACAACATTAGACAGATAAATTCGCGTCCGCGCGTTCCTCCACTTCCGACACGGCTGCATAAATTCCAATTCGATTCGTTCATTTTTTTCGTTTATTTTTACACGACATCCGCGATATATCACTTTATTTTTTTTTTGTAAATGTTCATCAACGTTCTTCGGTATAAAAATTGATTTCCGTCTTTTGTTGGGGGGGTTTTTTTATTTTATCTCATTCTTTTTAATTTACGAGAAGAGGTGGCTCACGAGAAATTCGAACAATTTTTTCTGTCCGTCTCTATCAGCGCAATCGTCTAAGACAAGCGGCTTTAGCAACGATTTCGAAACTAATCAAGAACTGATTGACTGTGGGCCCATAGGGATGCACCGAAAGTCAATCGAGGCGGCGGAACATCTAAAATCCGGTGGCGAAGACAGCGGCAACGATCAAGCCGGTAGTTCCGGAAGTCCACATCATAATCATCATCAGGGTGGCCCGACAAGCTCGGAGAGCGGTCAGGAGAGCCAAGACGGAATGGGTCCATCGTCATCTACAGGTGAACTTAATTTTTTTTTCATTAATTACTATGCTAGAAAAAGCAAAATTTAAAAAATTGCACATCTCTAAAATTCACTTTGCATGGGAATTTATTACTCATGATAAATATTGGGTGTAATTGTTTTGATTTGGTGCAGCCAAAGTAATAGCATTTTTTTCAATGAGGCTCAATGTGTTTCAACAAAAATGATTGAAAACGCTGAGAACGAGGGGGTGCCAAAGGAAAAATTGAAAAATTAAACGATTTGAAAATTCCCCGTTCGTGAATATCATCTTGTTCAAGAATTTTTCGTACTTTTTCGAAATTAGAGAGCCCAGAAAAAACTAATTGAAAAATTCATTACAAAATCGAGAAAAATTTTCGTTTTTTTTGTTCCTCACTGTGCTGTCTCCTTGCTTTGTAAATGGCAATTTATTCAAACGCCGCTGTGACGTGCACGGCAAAATTCATTAATCCAAACTGATTGGACAAACCTCTTGTATTTTGGATAAATACGGTTGAAAACGTTCAGTCTTGTTGTAATTCTATTTAGAGACGAAATGATCAATGCCGACAATCGAATATTCAAATACTAAAGGTATTGCTCTGTTATGTTATTTTCTTCCATGACAATCCTATTTAAACATTCTGAATTGGTTGAAAACCCACGTTTTCACATTTGCCGAAAGTTTTACAAATTTTCTATTCATTTCTGAGTCGTTAATTAAATTATATGTAAATATAATATTGATAATTTAATTCAGATGAATTATTATTATTATCGCAATAGGGGTCGCACAGGATACGGAACAGCTGAGGAACGAGAGCATCGCTTGTCTGAGAGCGAAAGCTCAGCAGCATCAGTTGCAATTGAGCTTGCAACCAGCCGGATCAACCGGAAGTACGTCATATCCGACAGGAGCTCAGACGGGTAGTCTACACGCCACGGTTTAATCCGTGACCATGGATACAGTGAAATCACAACCGGGAGTTCATTTATGAGCGACAGTGACAAAGGAAATTGATAATAATTCGATTTTCAACGGGCCGATGATCGATTGATATCGACGGGATATCGCGTCGTTGATAAAAGAGGAATTTTGTTTCGCATTATCGCATTGTCCATCATAAAACGAGATGAAATTTGCGGGGGTATATTTTTTCCCTCGAATGATTTTTCATTGATAAATGATCATCGCGAAGTTATAAGAGAGGGAGAGAGAGAGACGGAGAGGAAGAGAAAGAGAGGTAAGAGAATTTTTCCTTCAATCCGATGATTGAATATGCAATAAAATCAACGAACAAAAGTAAAAAAAACGAAATTTCATCTTCAACGAAAATTTCGTGATTCCTGAAGAGCGCAAGAAAAAAAGAAAAGCTGTTCATTTCCAGTATTCACCGAGACTAACAATGGCCTAGTATTAAAAAAAAACAATCAGACAAACACGAAACAATGAAGCCTTCGTGCCAGTTATTTTTCTTTATCTTTCCCAGTGCGTTAACGGGACGAAACTAATGGAATTTTTAACGATATTTTGTCTGAAAAGCGCAACGAACGGCTGTCGAAGGAAAAACAATCCAGCGAAAAACATTGTTTTTGATAAATTTAATCGTTACAGCGATGAAGATTATTATAATTCGTTGAATATAATCAGAATCAAATTTACGATGGCCGAAATCAGAAAAAAATATTCGCCAAACGACGAATTTTTCACGGGTTCGAGAAAAATAAATGAAACAAAATAAAATCATAATTAGTATTAGTCGCTTCAGTAATTAACGACACAGGAATCGACGAATGGCGTGTGTGCGAGAAATAAATGTGACACGTGCTGTCGAGAGAATGAATTTGAACGAAGCGAGAGAGAGAGATAGAGACAGAGGCGAAAACAATATTTGAGAAACGAAGATGACAGAGACAGAAAAAAAACACTCAACTAGCAACGAATTGATCAATAAATAAAAATACTACGACGAAAACATCGAAGAAATATGAAGGTACCTAAAATGTAGCGGGATCATCGAGCTCGCGAAAGAATAAGGGATGAAAAGGGGCGAGTACAGAGAAGAAAAATCAGTGAAGCCGACAAACATTTCAGAGAAAGCAAACAAAAAAAAACTATTCCTGTAATCGAGTACTTAAACTGGCAAAATGCGAAAAAAAAGAAAAACGTAACTGTTGTCAAATGTGCAATATATCAATATAAGTTTTTAGATGAATTAAGTGAAAAAAATAATCAATTCACGAATGGACGATGAAAGGAAGAAGAATTAAGACACACGGACGAGAGTGGCCGAGGATTGTCGTTGATCAGCAACGAAAAAAATATATATAATAATACTAAACAATAATTAATTTTTCTGCATCATCGACTATCAATCGTCCACTGTACATAAATATTATAAATAAACAAAACGAAAAACAAAACGACAACCCATATATATACACACACACACACACACACTCGCATATATATATATATATATGCGATACGATACACATGTATATACAAGGCGAGGTAATAAGTTTTAGCAGAAGAAATATTCCTTCACCGGTTAGATATGGGAGAAACCTTTTCCTACAAAAGTTGCTTGATTCGCAGGTAGTCACCGAGTCATGGCTACCTTCAGCTACCTTTTGGAGGCGCGTCGAAGATTTTAAGCTCATTTTCTTTTAATGGAAACACCATGTGTCTTCTCAAGAATTTCATCAAACAAATGGAAACAAGTTTACACATGAAATTTCGAAAAAATTGATCAAGATTTGGCGTAAAGAAACCATAAACCAGAAATTTCAGCCTATTCAAATACCGTTCACCGGATAATTTCGAGTCGCATTGGTCGGCCAAACCTTTCACCAGACCAGTCGAAATTGGACTTTTTTAAATGGCAACTGCAAAAAGCAAAAATCGTGTTAAAAAATGTTGCAGTTACTGGGTAGGTTATGCGGAAGAGAATAATTAGAGCCTATGATTTAATGCAGAGTGATGTAATTGATAAGACATCAATTCAAGCGTGTCAGATTCCATGTGTGCGTTGATAGTGGTAGCCATCACTTTGAACACCTTCAACAGGAGCGGGTTTGCACCGCTGTTTCCATCGATTGCTAAACCTTGATCGATCTACTCAGATTGATACGTTAATACATGAACTTTTTTTCGTACCTTAATGAAAATCTACCGAAAAACATGGTGTTCGAATTTAAAAAAAATGCAGGTAACCTTGACATCTCCGATGCGCCTTCACCTGAATGAGGCACGTAGTCGACACTCCCTAATCACCTGTGAGCTACGTAACTCTCTCAGGTCCGTCAGGGGGAGCCTATATTTCTACTGATAAAAGTTGTTGCCTCACTCGGTATATTCAAATATATAAATATAAATAAATGAATAAATATAGATAAAAATATGGATATACGTGGTCTCAATGCATTGGGATGGAAATTCGTAAATGTTTTTTTTTCTTCGAGTTCAAGCAATGACTTTGTACATTAAAGTGATATAAGAAAAAAAGCGAGAGAGAGAACGAAAGAGAACGAGCGATAAATGAATAATTTGATATAAATGAAGTTCTGAAAACTTCCCGGTGTAAAAAACAAGACAAAGAAACTTTAGTTTAGAGAATGATTGAAAATTATTTCAGACCGTAAGAAAAAAGTCGTTGCCAAGATTCAATCGGCAACGCGAATTCGTTTTGACGTGAAAAATCGAATATATAATGATGAACAATGTAATGTATAACGCGATATAATTTAAAAAGGAAAAAAGACGATTTAATTGACAGAAAGAATGTTCTGCAGAATAGATTTTCAAAACAATGAGAGTGAGGGAGATGCGAAGGAAGAAAATGGATGACGAAAATGGAATAGCGCTTAAAAATATGAACAATGTTATTGTGAATGATACAGATACACACGCACACTCATACAAAAATACAGGAAATACGATTGAAAATTGGCAATCTCGGGAAAATTTTTTTTCCATCCGTATTGTCAATTTTACCAAACGCATGCATAGTAGTCGACTAGTGTATGTAAAAAATAATAAAATTTCTGAAAAAAAAGAATATCCAACTCCACCATTAGTATTCTTCATCATGCAACGCGTGGACAATATCTGCGTTATTGGCAAGTGGCAAAAAATGTAGACGATCCTTTTCTCTTTCTTTTTCTGTCTATTATCGAATGTTTCTGGACAGAAAACCGGAATACCATCAACGGTGTTTGGCTGGTATTCGGTACCGACCGAATACCGTTACTCGGTCGGTAAAGTGAACGGGAACGACCATAACTTACCGATGGTAAGTTATGATCGATCGAATAACAAAATCCCATTTTTACGCCCCGTTGGTAAAATAAAGCGTTATGTTGGCAAGTTGCCGATGTTCAATAACAGAGTACTACACAAGGTTCGGGAGTCCGTCATGTAGAATCAGTCATAGTTCGGAAGAGACGATTCTACTGGTACCCCAGAAAACAGATGATTCTCTTCGGAAAATACTTAAAAAATTACTTAGAAAATAAAGAAATTTCAAATTTCTTCAAACCTGACTTCCATATTAATTGGTGTATATATTTTGCCTTCATATATTATTACATACGATGATACTTTTAATGATATAGCAATATATTAAATTGGACATTGATATCGTCATTTATTTCTTTTCACCTATATTCGTTCTGTCCTTTTTGCTTTCTCTTCGTTTCGTGTACGAATAAAGAATGGTGTGGAGAAGGATGACATCGACAATTGGGATATTTACAAAAATACAAAAAGATTACAAAACATCGACACCTACACACCGACCATATAATCTCTTTTCTAAGTTTCGATTTTTCTGTTCATATACTCTACCAGCCAAAAGCTTGAATACACCAGTCGAAATTTCTTGCCGCACTGAAAGTTAGATAGGAGACTCGAAACTGAAGATAATAAAATTCTTCGAGCGGCGTTCCAAAGAGGACAAATTTGCCTTGATTTTGCCTTTGTAGACAATTTTTCACAATCTTTTATTGGGCCCAGTGTAGTTTTTTGAAAATGGCTATTTTTCAGCTTTTTTTTGCACGTCTAAAACTGCGTGCATATCTTCTGGCGAATTTCTTTGCTCGTTTCTTCTATGGCGAAGGCAACGAGGGTACCAAAACCTACATTTTCATTTTTTAGAATATTTCGAACGATTTTTCTTCGCCCCAGTATTCCCTTTTTAGCTAAAAAATGTATGTTTAAAAAAAAATAGGCGTAGTTCAATAACTATAGAGTTTCAGAAAACATGTCAAAAGAGGAAAAAGTTGCATAGCTTCAACTGGAGTAGCCAGCATTTTTTCAGTTTTTTTTTTGAAAATTTTTTTTGTACAATTCGTTTATGATTGGGCTACATTTGCGAATTTTCTAGGAAGAAAAAATGAAGGCAAATTTGTCCTCTTTAAAACGTCGCTTGAAGAACTTGATTATCTTCATTTTTGAGACCCCTATTAAACTTTTAGAGCGGCAAGAAATTTCGACGGGTGTACTCAAACTTTTGGCCGGTAGTGAATATTTATATAATATAAAACGTCTCATAGACTAATCGGGATTATGCAGGGTGTACGAATATTGTTGCAAATCCTTCTCTCTGAAGATCACACCGACTTTTTCGTGTTATTCTCATTTTGAAAAAAAAAACCATAATCAGACTTTATGCAATCAGCGAGATAGCTCTGTTTTTTTACTTCCAAGCTTCTCATAGGCCTTATTTATCTTGTTAGTTTATTTACGTCTTTTTTTCTTCGACTATAATATCCCGGTTAACGAATTTCGCTTCGTTTCTTTTTTTCATTTTTTTTTTTGATTCGCAATTTAACGCAAACGACGTTTGGTCCGAACGTTACGAAAGACACGGCAATGCTTGCATGTTTTTTTTCTCTCGCAGACGCATTTTGATGATTCTTAATAATTAATACGACTTGGCTGAAAGTTTGACGACAAACGAATGAAAGAAAGAATACAAATTTTATGTACAACGTAAGTTTAACGGTCTTAGAATATTTTCTTTTTGCTCTTCGTTCGGAACCGCAATCCTATCGAAACCAGGAACGTAACTTCCCTTGACCGCACGTATACAAATGATTAGAAAAAACGATGAAATAATTTTACTTCTCGATGTACGCTCAAGTTCAGGTATGTGTGGTAGGGTTATTGAATTTTTGTTTTTCAAAATTAATTTCACACAATGCTGCTCTCTTGAAGTTGAAATTGTGATGTAAGAAAAAACTGTAAAATCGTGGCTGCTAAGAATTAAATCTAAGGAGTGCCTTAATTTTATTAAATATAAAAATCGAAAGGGACAGTCATTGCATTTAAATGGTAGCAATCTTTTTTGGAATTCCTACTTGTTAAAGACACCAATAAAAATACCTACTGATACGCTCGAAATAAACACTCCAATTTGTCTTTTAGAATGAATTAAAACGATAATAAAGCTGATTTCTTGAGGGTCCATTCAACCAGCGATGTCTCTCTTTCCCTCCAGACTTTAACCCTCCGTGTGTGCACTGGGTCTTTTAAGGAACGATCGAAATTTGAAACCCAAATATTTTTCCGCTTTTTCCACAATTCTTCAATTTTTATTGACAATGGTTTAAAACTGTTGACTTCGGCAACTTCTGGACCATGTAGTGGACATGTCAAGAAGCAACCCAGCATTTTTTCAGATTTTTTGAAAGCCTGGAAAACTTTGAAAATTCGACTGTTCCCTAAAATATCCAGTGTACGCACTGTGTTTCGAAAAATATAGTGCATACGCGGAGGATTAAATACTAAGAACGGGGAGTTGGAGAGAGAGAGAGATAGAGAAAAAGTAGCAAACATTGGTAATATTTTACCTTGGCACTCGATGACGACTTGCAATGTTGAAAAAAAAAACAATAACGCAAAAATATGATGGAACTGGAGTTTCGCAGAATTACATGAGTTTTAGGTTTGATTGGAATGACTTCTAATGTCTCTCTCGCGAGTCCTCTCTATGAGCGCTGTGTCGGCGTGTCTCTTGACCACTAGGGGTCACAGGCCGACGCTTTGATCTCTTGAATTTAGCGATATCCTCGCCAAAGACATCACCGGTTCTCAGTGCCGATATTAAATCGTCGAACTCGCCCTTGTTATCACCTTGACCGTTACTGTTCGCTTCATTCTTTTTGTTAAGAGTAATACTGTTTAGGATGCCCTCTCGCGAGTTCTTTCTCTCCATTGTCCGTTTCTTTAACTGCAATTAAAATGTACAGTTTTACGTTTGTTACCGTCTAGAAGCGAAGAAAAAAAACTTCTCTAACGAAATCGTACCGAATTTTCGACACTTTTTCTCATAATTATATACTCACTTCCTGTTCCTGTCTAGCTCTGCGTTCTTCCTCCTCAACCTTTCGCCTCATATTCTCCACGTCCTGTCTTGCCTCAGCCAGTGCTTGAAGAAAATTTTCAAATATGCCGAAAAACTCGTCGGGTTGAACCCCGGCGGAGTCCTCACCAAATAAGCGAACGGCTCTGTCGAATCTTGTCTTCATATCCTGGAACAAATCTTCAGCTTCGGCTAGTCGACACGTTGCTTGTGCTTGGAAATCTCTCATTGCCGGTATAAACATGTCACCCTGTAGTACCTGCGACTGACCCCGATGAAATTCTGGAAATCGGGAATATCGATCGAAATATCGATTTAAAGGATTTTCATTCAGTCGTGCGAAATTCGCAATAGCAATCAAATGAAATTCATCATTCTCGTGAACCCACCGATCTCCCGTTGCACATCCTGCAAGCCATTCTTCAAATTAGCCACTTCCTTTTGGAGATCGGCCATGCTTACTCTAGCAGCGGTCCTAACGTGTGGCATATCCTCCTCAATCTCGAGAACTTCGCGAAAACGTGACTCGAGTATCTGAACGAGATAATGAAGTAGGGTAGTCCCTTTTGAGCACGAAGATTTTGTATCGGCCAAACGATTCAATGAGGCCAAACGAAAGCCACCGGCGTTGCCCCGAGCGTTGCCACGATTTACGTAATTGCCAAGCGCTAAAACCAGTTCCAGCAATTTCCGAAGTTTTCGCGATCTCGCTACTTGGCGACTTGCTTCAAGCACGGCTCTCATACGAGGCGTCAATTCCGATATACTCGCGGCAAATTTTTTCTTGTAGTGAAGTGAGCGCAAACGTTGTTCATAGTGCGGTACTCTGGAAGAAAAAAGAACATAGTTAGGCTGGCTTCGAAGAGATATTTTTTCGAAACTCTTTCAGGCTCCACGGTTTATGGCAATCTCCGGATTCGGAGGTTGGCTTTACGTACTTGGATATCTGATAGAGGAAACAGTCAGCCCTGCTCTGCAATTCCTTGTGATTCATATCTAACAGTGCAGATTCTTCCGAGGATGGAATATATTTGAGTAATTGTTCAACCATGTCAATGTGAAGAATATTTTGTTGATCCATCGACAAGATCGTCCGTGTTATTTCATGATCGGACATCTTTAACTTCGACAACAGTATCGTACAATTCTGTGCTCTTCTGGAGTCAATTACGGACATGCTGCTCTTGTTTTTGCCCAATTTCCGAAGGTCCTCAATGGAACCTTCCGTCGAAACGCCGTTTTTCTGGTAAGCGCAAAAAATCTTGTCAATTGACTCCAGATCCATGACGTTGTAGAGTTTAGTGTCATCTAATTCCGACCAAATGGTGCCTTGCAACTTCTGTTCGGGGATCTTCGACCAATTGAAGGATTTAAGAGGATTACTGGGTTGAGGAACATTCTTGATGATCTCCACTTTCATGGGTGGAGGGGCAGCTGGCATTAAACACGGTGGCGGCGGTGGTGCCTGGGGTGGAGGTGGCGGTGGCGGTGGAGACGGCTTTGCCGTGAATTTCTCAGGTACCTCGTCTTCAACTATTTTGATCGTCGCTTTAGCATCATCTGGCAAACTTCCCGAAGCTACCAACTGTTCGAGACGTTTCCGTTCGGATTTTTCGTTGTTTATCTGCCGCGAAAGTGTCTCCATGTTATCCTGTAGCTCGGATATTCGTTGCTTGGTTTCAATGTGCATCGAAGTTTCCTTCTCTAGACGCTCTTTCACTCTTGTCAGACTCGCCTCGATGTCCTCCTTCTCTTGATTCCGCAGATCCAATTCTTGCTCCTTCTTTGCCAGTCTTGACGACATGTCGCAATTTTCGCGTTCCAGCTCCTCGGCTTTCTTCCGAGCTGCCACGAGTTCCTCCTCTTTTGCTAATAGATGAACAATTTCCTTGACATTTATCTCGATCGGTGCTACGTCGGGATTTCTTGTTGATCCGGACTCGCTGGTCTCGGCTTGCAGTACGATCTGTTGGATGATGCGATCGAACAAGAGCCAGTGTTGAGGCTGCGCACCGTAATCAACTGAAAATAAGATTCCATTGAGGTTAAATCGTTTCGACCTTGGGATAATCTCTATGAAAATTTGTATAATGAGTGTTTATACTTACGAGGTAACAGAAGACAATGTTCCAATAAGCTTAGTAGATGCGGATAAGCTGCGGTGTGGCTGAGCTTCCTTCGCAATAGGTCGAACATCGCAGTGGCACTTTTCGTATCAACATGTTCCTTTTCAAATTTTCGCGCCAATTCTTTTTCATCCTCGTTTCTCACCATCTCAAAGAAATCCAAATGCCTGTCAAGTGTCTCATTCTCGTATTTTCGTAGTTTCTCAATAATTGGCTGTATCCCGAGCATCAGTAGCTCGTATCGAAGATGAAGACGGAATTCGAGTGTAACCTGACCCGGTCCGTAATTCAACACAGCATTGATGAATGACATTATTGCTGTCTTGAGTGAAAGATTGTCCCTGTATATTCCAAAATTCTTGTCGAGGTCATTCATTATACTCTGAAAACGCGTTCTCTCCGAGTGATACTGTTGAAAGTGCAACATGGCTTCGAGAACCTTACGATGTCCACCGGGCACAAGGCAAACAGCACCGAGAATCTCTAGGACCGATATCTTAGCTTTGATGTTTTCAGTCGCCAGCGACTGGGATATCGTGTTTATGGCTGTTGGATGAGCTAAGACGTGAGCTCTCCCATTCTGTAATGATACATCATTGTGTCAACTATATAAGAATGCCTGTGTCGATCAATTTTTTTGTGGATTAGAGTAGATCAATACGACCACGGACTATTGATCAATTGCATCGGATTAAGATTACTTACTGAATTGTTCATCAGGGCTTTGAGACATCCAATGACGCTCGTATGAAGGTTACTGTTAGCAGCATCAACATCGATCGTTCCTAGGACTTGCAGCAATGCATTCAGTCCATCAAGTTCGATGAATCTGAGAACGAAGCTGTGGGGTTGCGTTCTCAGCGCTGTCTTCAAGGCTTCGACTTGACGCATGTGATTAGTCAGATCTTCACCGTCTTCCGATAAAGGGGTCTGAAATATCAAGAATGATCAGTTGATGGCATTCAACGACAGTAATCTTGTGAGAATATGCAACGAATCATCGTAGAAAACTTACGCTCGCGATCACTCGAACCCTGTTGATGTAATCCTCCGGATCACCACTCAAATCAGTCGTTCTTAAACCACCATTGTCCAGAGTGTCATTGCCTTTTCTCGAGCAATAGATTTGCCATTTTTTATTAGCCGGAAGTGCGAGCACTGCCTGTCTGTTGGCCTGAGTAAGGTCGAGCTCGTCAACGAGTTCGAGAAACATTTTGTTCAGTTCTTCCTCGGCTGGCATTGGCAAAGTTGGGGTCATCGCTTGTAACGTGAGGGTCCCCGTGTGTTCCACCACACAATACGTAATTTCCGGCGGTTCGTCATCCTATAGGTATTATAATCAACGCTATGAGAATCCACTCTTACAAATAATCAATGGACTTTTTTTCTCTTCATTATAGTGTTTGAGAAAATTATATTCTCCGAACTCTGCAAATGTTTCATGATGTCTGGCGCTGAATCAACCATTTAAACTAATCAAATCACAAAATCTTATCTCTCTCGCACTCGTAAATCACCTGAACCCGCGGTGCTTTACCCACAATCTACGAAAGGAAGCCACCAGGTTTCAGGAGCACACGATTAAACGCGTATATGAAGTTTAAGTAGGAGGAAAAGATCTCTCGCTCTCTTGCAACAAGACTCGCGTATAAAGATAGAATAGCCAGCGGCAAAGGTCAGGGGACCGGCTCCCCGGGCGATAAATTCCTAAGGTACTTTCACACGTGACTAGGAGATTATCCATTCGTGTGCGTGCGTTGTACGGTCGAGTAGCAATGAGGCTCTTTCAACGTTCATCGACCATTCCATTGATTCGGCAAAAATTATCGGGTGGCACGTTGAAGTCTAGTCAGTATGATTCTCTGGAATGCGTTTGACAACCGCGAAGACAAGCAACACTGATAAAGTACATTTCTGTATTGTGTAATACAAAATATATTTTACACCCTTATCAGTTTTTACACAGCACGTATCGTCATCCATACTTCCGCATTGGTTCCCCGCAATTTTCATTGTACTATAGTGCTGATGTCATGACAAGCGAAGGCAAACCGAGAGTACGAAAAAACGTGTTTCCCAAAGTCTTATTGCACAGAGTAAAAACACTCATCTCTCACTTTGTCTCGTTTCCAATCGTTCTTCCAGACTATTACAGTTGTTCGACTTTGGCCGAAACTTTAATATTCCTTCTACGTTACTGACCAGATAACGTGCTCTTCGATCCGTCTACCGTTACATCCTAGTGCTTCGATGTTTTCTTTAACTTTATCGGATATCGCCGTGAACAAGGCCGTCGAAAATGTTTGTAACTTTCCAAGAAACATCAAAAGCCGCCACTTAATTCACAGCCTACACGTTTCATGTTATTTTGCGAATTATTTACCGACTGGGCGGAAATTCGAAGAGCTCTGTCTGAATTGTGGTCCATTCGGATATACAAGCCGGTTAGGTTATTAAATTCTGGTATATCACCTTTTCTCCAACCAAGCATCGTTTTGGATACCTCCTTTTTTGTAAAAAGGATCATTCCGTAGGGAACATTTTTTTTCAAAAAGTTAAAGCAGGTTGTAACATGCAACCAATTTTTTTTCTCGCTCAAGAAAGAACCCGCAAACGTGTCTCCTGCAGGTCAATAACATTTGTTTTTCTTTTTCGACAAGATTTTATCTTCAAGTGCACCGGAGTTTCGTTCGGACAAAGTCGGTGTCAAAGACCCTCGAACGTTGGGGGATGAACCCCATTACACTTGTATTTCTCGCCTATACAACGGTCTGCAACGAAGTGACATTGCAAGGCCTTTCGCGATTCTTGCGAGTCTAGAGTCGTCCCGGGAACGTGAGCTGAATATCGTATATTATTTATTTTTCTTTTCCATCGAGGTCGGACCTTGAATTATTTATAATGGCTCGTGAGGCAGCTGGTCAGGTAACGCGTTTTCTCAAAAGCTCCGGAGCAATGAAACATCAAACGCATAAAGGATAATGCGTTTGATTATTGTTTTCTTTTCCTTTTTTATCGAGCAGGATTTGCAGAGTCCTGAGAGTCCGAAAGAACTCAAGGGCGACTGGATGCAGTCTCCGAATCAATGAGGACGTAAAAAACATTCTTTTGTCTACAACACAAGTATGTATTTTATCAGTGTCGTTTGTATTTTATTGGAGGGTCAATCCTGGGTATCCTGCTGAGTTCTGACGTATGCGAGGACAACCGGCAATAACTTTGGTGTGACCAATGAATGTTCGGAGCCTGTTGCGTTCATCAGGGTATGTGTTGCTTTTTTTTCACTCAATTCAAGGAGGTTTCTCATCTTGGTAATACAGTGAGGAAAAATTCGAAGTATTCATTACGCAGAAATTATTCTCCGATCATGGTTTGTTTTCTTTCCTCAATAGTATTCCGCTACTCCGCATAAATTGTTCTAGAAAATTCCATTGCGCATAATCACTTGCAATTTGCTTCGACGGTCAACGTTGAAGTAAAAAAGTCTTGAAATATATTGCATGAAAAAAATACAACTGAAAAAAGCGGAAAATTGTTGCTCGTTGCAATTTCAAGGCGTGACTAGTGTAATTCGCGTCGCTCTACAATTTTCTTTCTCGTCATCATCATTCGCGCTGTCGTTTCGCTTATGCTCATGATAATAGTGTAGTCATAGTCTCGCATCGAATGTTTTACTATTTTTTCTGAATATTCCGTTTCTTATCTTCTTCGGGTTTTCCTTATTTTGTCGAACTTTTCACTATTTTCCTTGGATTCTTCAGACTATTTCGATCAACGTGATTAATTGAATACGTGAGAATGAGGAAACGAGATGAATGTATGAATGTAAAACTGTTTAAGAAATAATATGTAATTAGGCTTATTTGTTGTACTTAAAAAAACAAAATTCCAGAGAAATGAGTAGTAATAATATTAGCATTTAATGAATAAGCCGGAGGCAGTGAATGTATGGAAAAAATGATGCATCAATAATAATCCATCAACGATTGCTCCTGAATTAACCAACCAGCCTAAAGTTCTCACTCACAGCAATGTTTACCTTCTTCATATTTATTTATAAATTCGTTCTTCAGAGTGAGTCAAGAAAAAAAAATTTTTCCTTGGAAGCAGGTTCAAAAGTTTATGTTACATGAAAAAAGGCGTCAATTAAAATTTTACCTCTTAATATTAATGCTATTTAAGATGCTCCTCATCGCACTTTTCTATTTTCCATTGGAGGAACATAGAAAAAACAATCCGACAGTGTTTGGCAATTCACTATTCAAAACGATAAGTTGCAGAATAACACGTATAACATACTTTTGTATACCACCCTACAAAAGAAGTCCTTTATGTAGTGTCATGTCGGAAAATTAACCGTTATGGAGTTACAGCCTGTCAACGTTTACTTCATATAAAAATTGTCCTTTTTTAGACATTACAGCCAAACAATCACTCTTATTTAAAAGCTTTATAGTACTTTTTTTATAGGGCATCAGTTTTCTTATCGAATAATGTTTTACAATATTATCCCATTGTGATTATTACAAAAACATACCCTTATAAAAGACTATTCCTGTGTGAAATGGTTAAAGAATTGCGTAATTTTTTGAAAAATTGATTAATTTACTCAACTTTCTATCGTTTATAATGTTTATATACCTTCAAACAAAAGAAAAAAAGAAACAACAGCAATCTTGAAGCTATTCTCCACTGAAAAAGCCACTTTAAAGTGTGTAACTTTATAGTAATACGTTCATTGTAATAACGCAGTAATAATTTTTATATGAATTAAACGTTGACAAGCTGTAACTCCGTATCGGTTAATTTTACGATATGTGAGGCATTATTCGTTAGAAAAATGAATGCCCTATAAAAAAGTCTAATAAAGTTTTTCAATAAGAGTGTTTGGGTGTGATGTCTAAAAAACAGGACAATTTTTTTTTAATTGAACTTTGTTGAATTTATGAATTTTATGAATTGACTAGCTGTAACACCCAATCGGTTTGTTTTACGACATTATGGCTATGGACGTTTTTTGTACAGCGGTTTGTTTCCTACAAAAATATGTTATTCGTTTTTATCTGGGACTCGTACTTATTCAACAATAAAATTTCAAGCACGCTCAAACTGTTTTTCCCGTATTATTCTTATGAAAAATGGAAAAAAGCGAGGAGGAACATGTTAGCAGTAATATTATGAACAACGATCTTAATCGTCATCATTTTTCATGTAACCAACATTTTAGAACCTGTTTCTAAGAAAATACGAATATATACATTTTTTAATCATCCTAGTGTACATATCTCGAGCAAATTGTGATCTTGCATAGAGCTCATCAGAAGCCATTCAACTATATATGGGCCAACGACGATTTGCCTGCAGCATTACGCTGTACCATTACTTATTCCTGTATATGCACAAACGTCCAATATTTAATTTCCTCATGTCTCTCGTTTTTTTCTATTATTCTCTCCGACCCAGTAACGCGTCGCGTGAAAAAAAAGACGGTAAGACCATAATATATGACCGTGATTTCAACATTAGTTAATTATTTTCTGCTTTGCACCCATAATTTATACCAGCCCCAAAATTATTAGGTAAAGTTTTTTTACCTCGTTGATTTTTGGGCATGACTGTACAACATGCGATTACGCAGTTTGGTAAGGAAAACAAGCACCGCTAGAAAGGCATTTGTCAACTTTAACGAATGGGAGATTGACGTAGCGCAAAAAATTATAGTGATGAAAAAAAGGCTGCACCGTGCAGAAGTATTATTTTGAGAGCGAGAGTTGGGTTGAAAACAAAATATATTAGCGTGAAATTATTCAATCGGTTGAATTGTTTCTCATTTCTTTGCTTCTTTTTATTGTATACATATATTACATTTGCTGACGTGGAGAGTTTGCAAATTTGTTATGCTGGATATGTCGATTCAATGGGGATAGGTACTAATTTGGATTATTTTAATTATATCGAGCCTCACCTGCAGACAACCGCAGAATGATTTTTTCACACGTGACGGCATTGTCTGACAGCGACCGACGAATTCCTTCAATGGTGGTGGGCTCTTAAACGGGCAACTTGGTATCCTCTGTAACATATAATATAATTCGTCGATTATTAGCCATTGAAAATAGAATTCCAAGAGGCCTACTAATTCCAGCCTTCTCTGAAGTCAATTCAGAGGACGCTGTTAAATGCATCTAGATATTTTCATTTTTGTAGCCTAAGTTTCCCCCAGTAGGTTACTTAAAAAGACGCAACGTATAACGTATATAGAAAAATTTGCAAAATCAATAGTCGAAATTTGAAAATTTGCCAAAAGTCGAAAAATCAAAATACTGTGATGAATCAAACGCCATTTTGAAGCTTGAAGAGCCAGTACTGTATTGAGCGCTGGAACAATTCTATCTCGTTACGAACTTAAAGCGCAACTATATAAATAAACAAAACTTTTATTAAAAAAGCATAGAGTTTTCCAAATTCGATTTAAAGACGCACATCCCATAATTTCACATGTCGTATATCGTAAGCCGCATACTTTTCCTTTCTGTACGAAAACAATGGTGATTTTGAGAACTTTGAATTTGCATTAAAACTATTAGTTTAAGAAAAATACGTTCTTATAACCTTTCGGTACAGGCTTTATATATAATTTGACAAAGTAATTGTTTTATTGGAAATATGGTTTAAATTTTACGTATCCAAAATCAAATAAACATAGATCTTGTTACAGAAGTATCGCTGAAGTTTTGCTAGAATTGCTTCACAAACCCTAATCTTAAAAAGTTTGAAATATGACAAGACCTTTCGTATGAATGTCCAAGAATATGAAGATTCTTCGACGTTTTTCGAGTTTCGTTGATCAACCGTATCTTCATTTTCACTAATTATGAGACTTTCAGGCGACGCGATTTCAACTCGTGTCGCCTGAACTCCCCCCGCTTCCGTTATAACTACTGCTTCTCAGTTCTAAATAGAAAATTTCAGAATTACAATGAAAAAGTTTAATTCGACAGAGGCGCGAACATTTTTAAGGGTACGATCATTTTAGCGAACTTTTCACAATAAAAATATCACGTCCAATTACGTATTAAACAATGCCACTCTTCCGCACTCCCGATCTCGAGGTTGCTATTAGTTTTTTTTGTATATATCGAGAAAACATGGGAACGAGTCTTTTAATTTATAAAGAAAATGGTTGCAATTGTTTTTTAGTCCCGTCTTTAGCTCGTCTCAACGGAAACTAAAGTAGTACAGGTAAAACGTAAACTGAACGAGGCTGCTTATCATATACGGGTAAATTTTTTATCTTATTCTCAGCGTTACATGCGCAAGTCTAATTACAACATGTCATTTTCTTTTCTTTATCATGCTGGGGAGCACCCGGTGTATTACCAGCTTATTGTTATCGTGTATAACTTATTCCGCGTCCAGCAGATACATGCGAGAGAACTTTGTTTTACTCCCAGCTGATAAGAAGCTCAGAAATAATCGAGGGCAAATTTCAAATGAAATTTTTTCGCTTCAAAATTCCAGCAAAATAATCACTCTAATCAATAATTGACGTAAAAAAATTCAAATCACGGCCTTCCGATTAGCCGACCGAAAACCTGTTATTAATAAATGGCAATTTAGTGTTTTTGCATTTTTTTCGCCCTGGTTTTTTTACCTACAGAAATTTTATGCCATGTATAAAATGGCCCGGTTTTTTCATTCTGGACTTTCAGGAGTTAACGTTCCAGGCCGATAGTCAGTGGCATACAAAGTATCGTAAATAATCGATACCGAGAGTTTTATGGCCGTTTTCTACCTCCACGAGGATCGAAACAAGAGAAAATCACGAGCCAACTGTACGAACGGAGATCGAGCGACGGCAATTCGACAGTGCGCTGAGCATATTGCATATATAGGTATGTACATGTATGCGTACCCACATGTATATGTATATAAGCTCACGGTATGTTACGAACTAAAGTTTCACTTGTCGAATATCTTTGGTGAGAGTGACATAGCTCCCAATAAATTCAATGCAAATAAATGTTTTCCTTATTCCTATTGTTTAAGTGCCCCTTATCCGGTTGGGAAAAGTTTCCGGATGTGTTTTAATTTACTTATCAATTATTCATATTTAACTGTGATCAATCGTTCCCGAAAATGTCCTTTTTCGAAAAAAAAACAAAGTCGTGAGAATTAAAGGGAAAAGGGCTTGATAATTGTTTTGAATATAAAATCAACAATAACGTGATATTTGACATAAATCATTGAACAATCGTATGTTCGGTTTGAACCATCGATAACATGAATATAGCTGAATACCGATGGCTCATTACGAAAAATTGAAAATATAAAAGGGGTCCTTTCGTTATTTTTCCCTCAACCTTTGCCACTCTCGCTTTCTTCTTCTTTGCTAACCATGTTATTGTGCCAATGTATGCAAAACCGCGTAGCTCAAACAATTTTTTATTAATCCATCCAACGCCTACGTACTACGACCGATTGCATCGAGACTTTTCTTTTTGCTTCACTTCCCTATCGTTCATCCAGCTAGAGCTGCGCAATTCATTATAAAGCACGTGTGAAATGAAATCGCTTTTGCACATCAGAGCAAGTCTGAGAACGAGGAAATGGTGTTTTTTTTCCCCTTTTCTTTATTCGGTCTCGGAGTTTTGCAACATGCAAATTTAAATGGCTTCGTCTGTCCCACGACGTACTTGCTGATTTCTTATCAATTAAAGAATATATAATTTGTAAAAAAAAAGTTCGACAATATTTTATCGGTTGCTAACAATCGATATTTCATTTACAGCATCGACCTACACTCTTTTACGACATAATAATTCGCTATCTGTATATATATATTTCTTCTGTGCGTGTGTTTGTCACTGAACTCCTCCCAAACGGCTGAACCGATTTTAATGGAATTTTTTGTGTGTGTTCAAGGGGATTCGAGAATGGTTTAGATTTACAATTCGGTCCAATTCAAAGCTTTATTCAAAAACGTTAAAAATTTTCGAATTATAAAGACTTGTGCACAGGACAACGTCTGTCGGGTCAGCTAGTTTTATATAAATTCTCATTATATCAGTGTGTATGCTAAGGAAAATTTGTATCTATAATTGCAGAATGGAATAAAAAAAAATCATATAACATTTTATTTTTTTGTTTCACATTCATACACCCACATTTTTGTGAATAATTATGCGTAAGTGATCAATCGAGAATTACTTTAAGTACCCGTTCAAGAAGTTCGTGCAGTTTGAAAAAGACGTTCATCCTGACACGGTACAACGAGGATGCTTGTTGGACCAAGTGGCACGTGCATATAGGCAAGGTAAGCCGAGATGCAAATTAAGCATGTAGTAATTAAGAATTAAAGTATGATGTAGTATGATGTAAAGTATGATAAATCAATAATAATAGTGATAATAAAATACTATAATGATATTCGATTGAGAAAAGAAGGTTTTTGAAAAGATTTTTTTTGAATTCCATGACGTATGGAGGTAAAAAGAAAAATACCATCCACAAAATTATCCACTCCCAATCGTCAAACCTAAATCGATGGTTTATCGATTGGTCAACACATTTTCGCCTTCCCAAACCCATTAGTTAATGATTAAAAAAATAAATAAATTGAATTTTCGATTTGACATTCAATTTCTGGAATGAAGAATAAGTTTTTTCTCTATACTATTGTGCTTATTACTATATCGGATCGCATAGAATTTCTGGCCATTTATACTTTTTAATAGGAAAAATCAACATACGCCGATAGCGTTGTCTTTTTATTAGATATTAAGCGATAATATTGATGAAAATTTTCTTTAATAAAGTGCGACAACGAGGCCATGGACGAGGAAAGGTGCGTCGACGAGTTCGCGGACGAGGAGAAGTACGAGGACGATGGAGCCGAGGACGAAGAAGATCATGACGATGAAGCGTATAGTATTAATTACTAATCGGTAAATTACGATTGTTCTTTTTTATTTTCTACACTACTTCATTGACAGTGGTTAGTTTGAAAAATATGCGATATCAAGCATAAAATACTTTAATAAAAAAAAAGTCAACAATCCTCGATGAATAAAATACATATACTAAATAACAAATTAATTAAAATACACAAAAGTCAACCAACTATCGTGAACCGAACTTCGGCAAAGCGATTCTTCGCGTTTGATATAACAATCATTTGACAGTGTTTATCGCAAGTTATTAAATATTGTGTCGTTTTTTCCGCAATTGATAACGGTTTTAATTCCACATTCAAAATTAATATGTTCCCGATACGACGAAAATAAAACTATACAAATTTGCAGACTTTGTTTTGCACCAAAGTAACCACTCTAGCTTGACAACATTTTATATTGAAGATAGACGATTGATTTTGTGATTTCATTCACATTTGTAATTTCGGTTTGCTGTTTGTTTGTTATGCATGTGTTTTCCGAAGACGGATAGTTTTAAAATTATTTGGCGTGATTTTTCAAATTTTATAGAATGTTGAAATTATTACGGCTACGGTAACAATGACGATCATCAGCAGGCAGTTGTGGGGGCATTTACAGATTGATCACCTATTTTCATAGTATGCAGTCAAGATCACTGTAAAATATAATTGTTTTTTAATTTTTCTGTTTCTAATTCGACACGCACAGCAGTGAGTTGGCGCAGTCACACACGATTCGGTTAATTAATTAATTACTCCAAACGACAAATGGTTGTTAATAACTTATTTTTTATCCGAGCACATAATTGTCGATATATTATTACCAGATTGAGTTTTCCCATTTTTTCCAGAACGGTCTCCATCCTGGTCTCCTTCTAGTTCGATCGAGAAAAAATAAAAACAAAAAAGCACGATTCTTTTTTATTCGTACGCGTTGCGGTACTTCGAGAGCTTTCTCTTCCTCCTTTGTAATTTTTTTTCTTCAATCTTCTTCTTCGTTCACTGGCGCCCATCAAAAGTCTTTGTTTTTCATCAATTTACTTTTGTTGTTATTATTAACATTTCGTGAGACTGAACATCTTCGTGGGTCGTAGATAGAGCGCTTCACGCTAAAGAGATCATTTAAAGGATGCTCAGTGGAGTCCTCTGGAGACGTTTCCTCGTGTAAAAAACTCTTCCGCGAGCTGTACTTTTTTCAGAATTAATGAAAAATATCAACGTTGCTGGGTGATGGAGGAATCCATTGTCCATTTTTCGCCATGAGGATCATTGGAATTTATTTTTTTTACTTCAAATTCATATCATATTTTTTATTTCTCACAATATTTACAGGCAAATGCCATTCATTTTTCCATTGTCGTTCATTGAAATATTTCATTGGACCGACCATTTATTAATCCAATATTCTCTGTCTCTTATACGAAAAGAACATTAATATTAAATATTTATTGGTTTATTGCACTCTCTTTTTATCAATTTTTTCAAGTTTTTCTACTTTATTTCTCTAATTCCATTGTCTTTTTTTTTCATTGTGTACTTTTTATCACTTGAAGAGCAGAAAATGTGTTTTTCGTTGCACTTTGATCGATGAAAATTTCAAATTTTCCGACGGCTTATTAAGGTTAACGCCGGTGTTTTACGAGACTCTTTATCCCGTACCGGTTGTACCTTCTTGTTCGCGATTGTGGATTGAACTGAAGCCAGGTGAAAACACAACTTCTCTCAACTCGTACAGGTGTAAGCAAAAGAGGGGGGAAATATCTCCCTCTCTCTCTCTCTCTCTCTCTCTCTCTCTCTCTCTCTCTCTCTCTCTCTCTCTCTCTCTCTCTATCTATCTTTAAGAGCCTGAGGTTTAAAGTTTGGAGGCATGTACTCTATCGGTAGGAGCTCCACTTGGCTCTCTCGTCAGATCAACAGAGACAAAGTATGCAGGAATATTAAATTGTCAACTGTATCATAACAAATATTAAACGAATTTACATTTTCATCCCTTTCTGAATGATTTTCGGCGTGATTGTTTTTTATTATTGGTGATGAGAGAAAAACTAATTTCAACGACGATGCGATGCTTGAAGAGGATTTTTTTAATCAATTCCGGTATGCACAAACGGCTGAAAATATATTTGAATCCATGAATTTTTATTCGATAGATAATGCAATACGAGTGAACACAATTATTAGCTTCTACGTCATGATGGCATGCAGCAAAAAAAATTAGATGCAACGGAAGAGCAGGCATAGAAAAAGCATAGATGGAGAACGAAATATTTTTTGCGCAATATGTATATGCACAAATACTTGCTGCAAGATAATACCATCGAGCCAATTAAGGCGATGAACAATGGTGTGTAATTATGTTACAGTTCGATGCTCCTCGTAATATTCCATCTTGCTGAGATGCGGTTACAGCACCGGTTCTGTGGTCATCGATCTTCGTCCTTGTCATGTTTGTAGGCTCTCCATGCTTAAATCTGCATGCTACGATATTTCAGAATTATTCCATACCATTTTTTTTTGTCCTCGACTAATTAATTAATTATTACGTATATATCTCTAATTCTTGACTCCACTGAGGTCAATGTTTTTTCAATTTACTGTAGCGTATAAAATTATTCTCTTATAATTGATTATTTTTCGATGTGTCAGCAATGTTTCGTTAGATGATTTTTTCTCTATTAACGTTTTTTATTGTAATCGATTTCGGAAACTCGTCTCATGTCCCCACTCTCTTCGTCTTCATTTCGTTGCATTTCTCTTCTTTCTCGACATATTGTCGAGTGAAATGTAGAACGTTGTACCTTTCTCGAAGGTGTCCTGTTCTTTTTTTTTTGTTTTCTCGAAACGTGCCAGCAATGCAGCAGTGCACGATTATCTTCCTGAAGGGAGCTGGCCTTCCATTACATTTATCTTTTCTTCTCCGTCTTTTTCTTGCAAAAGATAGTAAGAGCATCCCCATGTGTTTTTCATACTTTTTTCCCCTTCCATGTGATATCACAATATTCTATCTCTCTTTTCACCTCGTCGAAGAATACACGATCGTAAAACGCGTTTACCTAGTCACGTGTGTACATGCAAAACGGAAACTGATAGCCCCCGGTTAGTGAAGAAAGAGAGACGTGTTATTTTACTCTCGTAAGAGGCAAAAAGTATATGCTTGTTACAGTGATTGGCACGAGTACGGGTTTCCCTCGCTGTGGTACGATTTATTGCATGCCGAGAAATTTTAATTTTCTGGGCCATCGAAGCAAATTCACGATGAAACTGCAATAAGAATCCGTGAAAATATACTTTGACCGAAACATTTGACCTCCAAATTCACTATAATGAATAAAGTTTTTCATTGACAATTTACATTTTTGCCAAACGTTTTAAATCGAAAAAATTAATACGATACAAAAATTCCAGCTGTCGTAGAACAGGGGTGTTTCGTTCTATCAACGAATGAATAAGAATCACTTATCGCAGAAGGCCTATTTTTATAATAAATAACGTATTACCTCATGCAATTACGAAATAAAATTTATAAAACCCGCAAGATATTTGGAGACAAATCTTGTGAACCATTAATCACATTATATAAATACGGAAAAGAAAAAATCATCGCTCGCTTTGGTCCATATCATCAAGCGATGCCAATGACTGAACCCATGACTGAGCCAATAAAATTGTGGATGATAGACCTGTGTGCTCGTTCGATGAACACTGCGTGCACTTCTTATATGTTTTCCGGGGAAATTTGCAATCACTTGAGTGCATCTGCATGTTTTTTGCTATCCAGCAGTCTCGAAACCGGTAGCTATCTACACTAGAGAGCGCCATTTTTTAAAATCTGTACATCGATGAGATAAATTTCGCGAAAGAAAAAATATTTCGCGCATCATGGCGAATGCCCGGCGATTTCGGTTATGAAAAAAACGAGCCTTTTACATGAGAGAGAAAACGAGCGCCGGTCTCTTGTGGCTCTGAAAAAGATTCGGTAAAGCAGAGGCTATAAACTTTGCGTTTGATCTGCCTGTACCTCGGCGACATGGGAACGAGGACGATCTGTAATTTTCGTACCGATCTCTTTTTTCCCCTCATTTTTTCACGATCTTTTATGCAGCAGAAAACGATCTCTGCGACATTTTTATCGAACGACTTTCCTCTCCCTTTCTCTTATTCGAGTCTTTCTTAACGCATGAAAGGAAAACCAGTTGCCCACCAGCAATCATCGTCGACCTGTGAGTACATCCCAGCGATCACTTCAAGAGAGATTGAGAGACAAAGAAAATGAAAGAATCGATAAAAAAAGGCGCATACCATCGAAGCAAGATCGCGGTATGTAAGAGTGCCAATAACCCACAATCGTAGATGCTACTAAAGGAAA
Source organism: Heteropelma amictum (assembly GCA_959613375.1). NCBI lineage: Eukaryota > Metazoa > Arthropoda > Insecta > Hymenoptera > Ichneumonidae > Heteropelma > Heteropelma amictum. The sequence continues at coordinate 18,126,714 of OY390721.1, forward strand.
AGACACCTTATCACCGCTAGCGTCCAAGCATGGGTCACTGAATGATTCGCTAATTGCCATTCAATTGCCTTACGAAATTGTTTGTAAGATCCTAAGATGTGCACGACTTTAGATCCAGTCGGGGAAATTTGAAGGACGATGAAGGCTTAACTTCTTGGAGATGGGTAAAAGAGATCGACAAAGGCAAACATTAAAGGAAAACTATATTACTATCTACCTCCTTTTTGTGAAAATCATCGATGATAACACACTGGTGATCCCAGGTCAACTTTATGGACTTGATATAAAATCATTGGCTCGACAAATATCTTCATCAGCATAACCAACGAGATGTGTAATGAGAGTAATCTCATGATCGATTATTCCAGCCAATTGAACCAGAAGCTATTAAGCTTCTGGTCTAAGGACAGTGATGAGGTCTACCAACTTTGTTGATTCGAGCGATTCAGAACACACGAAGCTGGCAATTCAACCAACGCTTCTGATACATGGGTTGGCCAAAAATGAATCTCCATTTCGGAGACCACTTACTGCTTTGAACGTTGTATCTGTAAGGATCTTGTTGTTTTACTTCGTTGTTTACAAGCCAATTACTAATAGATTCGTTTCTCCTGGCACTCTCGAAGTTCCGATATCGTCTACCTTTCCTCTCATTCCTTACATCGACGGCCGTCAAATTCTATTTGATAGAGCATCTTTCAGTTTATTTCGAGACAATCAGCGGTCAACGTTAGGCGGGGTAATATAATCCATTCTCGCGATATACGTCGTTATCATCATGATTATTATTGAGAAACCGTTGGAAAAAGCAGCGCGCTATATGTTTCCATTTCCTTCTTGATGGTTAACCGTCTCGTACGTAACGTCCCAACATCCGGGCGTCTGGCTATCGGTAAGAGAGCCTCGAGCGTCTTCTCGTCCTCCTGACCCGACCCCATGGCATCGTGAAGAACGAAGAACAAGCGTTGGCGATCTGTCCAAGTTGGAAAGTTCGTCTTTCCTCTTTTAATCTCCCGCTCGCCCGCTACATTGAGCCTAATCAGCTTCCAGGGCATTTGTTCGGAATTAACTTGCCCGTTTTCATGCGCCGACTCTTATCGACATCAGCTTCGATGTCATTAGAAGCCTTATTCGACCGATGGTGACCAAGTGTCCAGGATACTTCCGGTTTGTCGAAATTTCGACAGGAATAGAAATCGGTATTTTTTTATGTATCCGTTAGTGCGGATTAAAATATTATCAAAAAAATTGAGTTCAAGAACAGATGTATTGTTAGGAACAATGATGGAATCAAATTCGTCGCATGCAGTCTCGTTGGAATTAATCTTGTTTTTAATTGATGCTTCAGTAGATTTTATTCTGTTTTTTTTTGTGTGTTGTATAACCGATCGTTTACCCCGGTCGATCTTTCGTGAGCGTTGAACGGGTTTTCGTGATAGTCTATTACATCTTCAAGGTAGTTCAAGGAAACTTTCTACCTAAATACTTTGACACGTAGATACATACACAATTCTACTCAATCGTCATTTCGGTTTTAAAAGCATTCACCCATTCAGTACGTATAGGGCTTAATCGTATTTTGCTTATTGAAACGCAGAGAAAGATCTATCAACATGGTCCATTAACGAAGAACCGACGAAAAATTCCAAGTGAAAATTGCTTACAGGATTACGAATTTTTAGCTGGTCCAACGGCTTCTTGACTTTGTTTACCACGAGATTTCGTAATTTCTTTCTAGTGGTTGATTTTTCATGAAATTCTTTTGATAATGAAAGGATGAGTGTTAGTGTAAGTTTAAAAAAACACATAGAAAATACGTGGTGAATGACTTTTTCAAAATTCGCGAAAAGCCAAGCGATCAACGCGTATTTCCTGTTTCTATTTTTAATATCGCTCCGGGTCTTGAGCTGAGAGTGGCGATAACCATTTGTCTTGACGAAGTTGAGGCCACACAACGATTACAGATTTCTAAGAAGAAAGATATGTCGCACCCGACGATAATGAGCCTTAATGGCGTGATATCGTCGGTCGTCCGGGAGTGGATTCTCAGTTTTTTAACATTTATATCAATTCTGAGCAACTGTGAAATCCTCTAAAGCACGACGATATCGGATTTTACTTTTGTCATGAAATTTCGGAGTTTTATCGCGTATTTATCATCATCGAAAGTAAAAAACACTTGAAATTCTTTGAGTTAACGTATGTACAGAGAAAAATGTCATGCTAACTCGCTTCTATATTTGTTCCGAAATTTATTACGAAAATAAATGAAAAATGTCTAATTGTCGAAAAATGAGACTCATTAACGTTTTATCATGCTTTAACCTCGTTACCATCGAGCCGTTACAAACACAAGACCGTGAACGAGCGATGTATAAAACCATAATAAAAAATGGATGGATGCCCTTTTCTTTGACACAAGTCATTATTATAATTATCTACTTTATAAATGATTTATAAATATATGTATACATATACGTTATTGAAATGCACAAACTCTTAGGAGCAATATATACGAGTTTTCCACACAGCTCCCTCCTAGCTAAAAGCAGGAGAGAACCCGCGATGTCCTAATCGGTGTCAACTGCTGCACGTATCGACCTACTGGCGAAGACCCGTTATCCCGTATCTCTCGCTATATTTCTCTCTTTCTCTCCCATTTACCGATTCCTCTATCTTTCTTTCTTCCTTCTCGCTATTTGAATATCTCTTTTTCTCGTTCTCACTCTCTCTCTCTCTCTCTCTCTCTATCTCCCTCGCATTTTTAGCTCTTAAAACGTTTACAGATCATACCGACCTGGATAACGGAAAAAGCCCTAAAAGACTGATTGTAATCCTTTCAACCAGCAGGGATGAAACATGGGGGGAAAAAAAATAAAAAATGCTCAGATTTTTATTATTTTTATACAATTGAAAAAATGTTTTTCGCTCATTTCATGCAATAATCATTATCACCAAATCATTTCTCAACGTTTATATTATCATTACGCGTGGCATGCATCGATAAGTTGCATGTTTTATGGCTTAATAATTTATGAAAAGTGCGTATGAAAAAAATTCATCATTTCATTACGAAAAAGTATTTATTCACTAAATATAGGAAAAAATGGTAAATGTCACGTAAAATCGTAACGTTGTTTTGTTTGGTGCGTGACAGAAACATGATCATATCGTAACGAAAAATCATTGTGGCACACTGACCCCGGTCACGTCGTAGAATAACTTTGGGTGGATCCACACGACAGTCAGCCATACATCAAGTGTCGCGTTCCTAACGAGGACGTCGTTCGACGTGCGAGTAGAATTTCAATGGTTCCGGACTCGCCGGAGTGCATGTAGACCAATGTAGACTACATTATGTGGTTCCGTTTAAGCCGGAGTGGATAATACTATATCGGGTTTCACAATTTCTTTCAAATTATTTCTGTTGCCGGAAACTTGGGTGGGACGGACGATAAAGTTAAGAACAAAAAGTTCAAGATGTTCATTTTTTTGCTGACTCACCATATCGGTAATGTTGGTTACCAAACGGACTATAGAAAAATATATTCGTATTCGTATACATTGAATGGAAAATTATAAAATAACATAAATGAAAATAGTGTTAATACAATTTTCAAAATTTATATCACAAAATTTGTGTTTTTGTTATTAAAACCTTCCATCATTGTTGAATAACATCGAAATATGTGTATTATACTTTTATCAGTATTTTTTTTCTTTCATTAACGCACATGGTTGTTAATTTGTGATGAGAAGAATACATTTGTACACAGCTCGATTTACTCATTTTGATAAGAATTCTCCATACATATAGGTATCGTGAGAAGTTATTGAGGGGTACACTCGCTTCAAAGAATTCAAGAACATGAGCAAACACACGTTTTTGAGAATGAAGAATTGAATCGTATTGTTATCATTTTTTGTAATGATCGCAAAAGTGACACACTGGCTGGGCGAACGGTTGCGGATTTTGTCCTGAATCTATTCGGTTCTAGACGGTTTGTAGCGACTTTTTTTCATACCCAAGGTAAACGTCATTGAGGCTATAATTGATTAAACGACACACGTACAAAACCAACTGCGTACAGTTTCCGTCTAGCATTGGACCGTATATACATATTATTTCTTACACACGCGAATCATTACTATATGTGAGACGAGAATTTATTTTCATTTTGTATGAACGGAGTTCAAACTGCCAAATATGAAACGGATCAAATGAATTCAAATAAGCCGACGCAGTTTATAAATGAAATAAGTGGCATCGATCGATCATTTGTCTTTAATTAAAATTTCGTTCGATGACAGCAAGAGGTCGAAAGAATCTGCGGAATTTAATTATGATCGGGGCTTCTATCATTTCGATCTTAATTTTAATTTTTCGTTATTCTGTATCGCTGTTAATGCGCGAATAAGAAAATCACATTTAAACCAAATTGCGATTTACAATTTATTGTTTTATTCAATATTATCTGTAAAATTACGAGTAATTGTTTTATTTTTTTCTTACATGTTTTTCAAAAATTCCGACGGGTATGTCATTATTGTTACTCATTCTTCACATGCTCGTAATTAATTATTTCGTTAATTCTCACTTCAAATTGAATTCTGGTGTCCAATTGGATTCGAAAGAGATAAAAATCTTCTTTATGTATGTTAACAGCAACGCTCTAATTACTCTAAAAAAATTGGTGTTCCACACCAGAGTTGTATTTTACTATTGAAAAAGGAACTCTGTTAGTCGCTGCTGACGGAACTCCACGAGCAAAACATGAAAAAAGTTGATAATCGATAAATATCTGAGCGTATACATTTACCTGAACTTTCTCTAATTAGGTCGATATGATGTTCATCGGAACAAGAGGGAGGGAAAGATGTATAAAGAGAGAGGGAAGAGAAAAAGTACAACTGCATAAAGAGTTACGTTCATTCATGCATGGACAATTTGCATACATTTCCAATAAGGACCTAGTGGTAATTTTTTCATTAGAAAAATCTTATTGCGGCTTTATTTTTTCTCAAACTATTCAATATAAAACATTAATTTTGTGAAAACTCACAAACTGTTTGCTTCTACAAATTAAGAAAAACTCTTTGAAAAAAATATTCACGAAATTATTGTGCACGAGTGTTTATATATTTAAAATGTTTAGAAAAGTTTGTTCGGTCCTGTCTGTAAAAATTTGTATACTCTCTTACAATATAAAATAGTTCATCTCGATTTATTTAATTAAAAGATAATTATTGTAGCTCATTAATGTTATTTTTATAACTCAACGACGTGGATGGTTGAATTTGAAAATTTTAGACATTGTTTTTTGCACTAATGATCCTTTCGAGATCTTTCGGAAGCTGCGTAAGCAAAATCACGTTGCGGAGAGAAATCTTGTACAGAGCTTTTTTCATAACCGATCTCATATCGGACGTTATCTGGAATCTCTTATCGCACTTTGTAGGTCACTGGGCCGCGATTTTTTTTTTGAATATACCAGAGCCACAAGGTGTGAAAGAACATCGTCGAAACGAGTTTGTTCATGGCAATTCGTCGCTCACTCTACGGGTGTTCCCCTCCCGATATTAACATTTTTACTGACGGATTTACTACGTCCAAGTATACAAGAAACCGGAAAGATCAGGTTTAACAATCTTTTTTTTTGCAATCCGATAACTCAAAACTTATGAATGTCTTGTTCTTGATCTTCGCGCGGTATCCTAGCTTTGAAAATTCCGATCACAAAAAACGTTTCACCGAGACTAGCGAAAACATTGACCACCACGCTGACTGTTGTTTTAAGACATGAAGCTCCCGTAAGATCGTTTAAGATACTTGGTAAAATCCTAAGATCCATTTTTGATTTGGAACACCGGGTATATGCGCCGAGCAAAGCTACCGTACGCCGGGTCATAAAATCTGATATGCTGAAAAGTGTTTCACCCAACTGTTCCGTTTAAGCAGCTTTTCATCATCGAAATTTGTCGAGATAAGTAGGACAAATGTTTGGGCAACCAAACGATGAATGATACAAAATACGATTGAAAATATTGTATAAGCAAAGAGGAAAAAAATCAGTTTCGAAAAGCTCTTCCATAACATTCCCTAATACCTCTAGAGTTAACGCCAGTTTTCGGCCTTGACACTCTTAACGACTGATCTAGCCACAGGCTCCAAATGCGTCATTCCTTATGAGCTAGGGGGGATAATTGTTTTGTCAGAATCGCATAAGCGAATCATCAAAGCCATCAAGCGAAATCGACACGACCTTTCAACCATTTCATTTTTATAGTTCCTGTTCCTGATGCACGGACTGTTGGATGGTAATCTGATAAACGAGGGTGTGATAGAGCTGAGCAGTTTCCTTCAAGTTGTCTTAGAAAAAAGGCGTGCCAAAGACGTGAAAAACAAATCCTGCGCCATTGAAGGAAGGATATATCGGGTGGCAAAAACGTAAAACCGAATGGCGATTTGACAGTTTTTCTTTTTTTTTTATTCGACGTGGAACAATAATTGTTAATGATTTTAATGTTGCTGAGAATATCATTGTCATCATTCGTATTTACTTTGGTCGACATGAAGACGTACCCTCTACGAGGGGGAAACGATAAAGCAAAGAAACCTCGTATCTTATGAGACAATACAGTTAGCTCTGGATCGTCAGTAGAACATCCAAGCTTTCTTCTTACATTGTTTCAAGGATTTTGGAACTTTGGACAATCGTCCGTGTCGTAGGAACTCTCGGACTGTCGTCTGGAGTGATTTTGTAAAGTTACCAAGTGTACCCGGGGGAGTGGCACGAGCAAGCTGAGGCAGACACTAAGGCGCTTGAACTGTGTCTACTGCACAGTCAGATATTTCGCCGTCATCAAGATCTTGGCAAACGTTCAAGTATTCGTTGTTCGTACCCACGATACTGTCGTATATAGCGCTTGTGTATAGCATTTCCAACCAGTTTTTTTCCGTTTTTATTCTTTCCCCTTTCGAGGCTCATCTTCGCTGAGAATGACGCGAGATTCCGGGCGTCTTTTAATCCTCCAAAAAAGCTTCTCTGGCGGTCCGACCGGAGAGAAAAGATATTTTCTCGAAGGCAAGCCAACAGGGGTGTGCTATGATGTGTCCCACTGACTGTCTCGGATTTTTTCATGTTCTTTTTCCATTGTGTAACATGTAGTCCTAGAAATTGCCAGGACGAAAGGACGCAGAAGCAAGGTCTAGCCCTAATTGAATAATCAAGTTCGTTAGACCTTTATTGTCGAACGGCGGTCGATTCTGGCGTATGATTTATTTCACAGATCGTTTCCTGGCTGAATAGCAGACAGACACCAGGTTGTATACAGTGGGAAACTTCATCGTGACATCTGGTGGAATAATTTTGACTCTTCGGGAAAATTGTAACTGCCAACAGCCATAAAACGAGTACATGTTCTCAGAAGGGTGCTAACGTTATCGGGCGTAAATAATCACGTTCGACGGAGACTTTCATCGAAAAACCCCGTCGAACTTTGAGATGGCCTTCAACGCCCAAGCGAAAAATAATCCGCAATGCCAAATGGGCATTTTGAGATCATTTCAAGACACCCTTCCTGCTGTCGCTCAACGTTTTTATAGCTCATTATTATCTCTCTTTAGCCCTTGATGAAAAAGCCTGTTTATAGATTCGTAGCTACCCGGCAAAACATTCTGTGACATCAAATTTGTCTCTCCATTACGAAGACAGTGGAGGATCGGAGAATAAGAGCAGCGAGCTTGGAGATCGCGATTTCGATCTGATTCCTTGAACTGAGGAATCGTACAGAAAAGCACGTTCGTCATAAGAAAACACTTCGAGCATGGAATTTTGATTATATTGCGTAGCAATGGGATACCATCGACATCACGTACCGAACTACAAAAAAAATAAAAATGCTAATCCCGATGACTCATCATTCCATTTCAGCGTTGACCAGCCACAAAAGTGGCTAAAAAAAGCCAAAAAAGGGAATAACTCACAACTTTCTCGCTACTCAGATTCTTATTCGGGCCTTAATTTTTCTTCGTGCAAGATTTTTATGGAGTCTTGGTGAAGACAATGATTTTTCCCATGATCTCCACTGCCATAGGATCTTTTTTTGATGATCAGCACCCGGCTGAATCTTCGTGCAATGATCAAAGCGACACGATAATTGTAATTGTTAATTTCTTATTTGACAGTGGAATTAAAGATATCTTTGTAATGAAGAAAACACATATACTGTCGGTCAAGGTTTGAATCACATAAAACTCAAGTCCCTTCTCTAGCCACATGTTTTTCAACTCTACCAACTCTCAGTCTCGTTCGAGGCAGCATAACGATTCGCGTACACGAAAGTTGACTCATACGTGAGAGCGAATGAAAAGACACTCCTAAATGATCTGCGAAATGCTCTCTGATATATTTCGTGTCTAGCGTTTCAAATGTTTTTTCGACACGCTAGTATACTTTAAAGGTTTGCCGAATTATGGTTACGCGTAGAAACGTGAATTCGTGAGGTTGCATAAATTTCGTACAATTACCGAGGAATATTTTTTAAAAATTTGTTCGCAAACATTCTTACAATTGCTGAATCGTATAAGAGCATGCAAAGTATATACGTTTCTTTTCATCTTCAAACATGTTTACTTCGACGAATTCGATAAATAGCAACAAATTTCACGAGGAAAAATTTGAAAAATAATTATCATACTAAAGAGATAGGTAAAATGGTGCATGAAAGATTAACCATTTTTTCACCTTCAGAATAAAAAATGACAAGGATAGACGTAAGTATGAAAAGTAAATAAATAAAAATATCACTGAATCTTCACACTCACATATTTGTTCCTGTTTCGTCATTTTTTTTTCTCATCTCGACCATCCACGATAATAATCCCATTTGTCGTTGGAGCACATTTTCATTGATTATTCGATTATTCGAAAAAAAAAACACGCGATAATAATAAATTGAGATAGTTTCACTTTCTGTTCATCATTTTCCCTATCTGGTAACGACGAATATTCCACCACGGATACCAAACAACACGTGCTCAGAACATTATAACTTTCCTTTTTCACCGATTGAAATGTACCAATGTGAATTAATTATTCCTATGTTGATTAATACGTACGTACGTAACACCATAAAAAATAATGTTTCTCGATGTCCATCGATCGATGTCACACCATCACCTACTCGATTTCCCCGTGTTGCATTATGTAAAACGAAGGGATTACCTTCGGGATAAAAAAAAAGACGACGAAGAAAAATTGTCTCTTTCAATCCTGGTTGACCGGATAATTCATGAGCACGTAACTCTTTCTCATTCGGAGATAAATAATATTGCCTTGTGGGTAATACAGGAAATCGACAAGATCTCAGCCGCAAGCAACACTCGCGTACACCGTCGAGAAACGTCAGGAGATTCTCGGACGTCACTTTCACGACACAAAATACACGAATCGAGTCTACCATAAAATCGATTTTTTTAGTAAAAAAAAATCAATAAAACATTCCAGCTGTGAGACTTGGACGAACGTAACACCATAAACTTTTACTGCCTACATTTGCATGTTTTTTTTCACTACCATAGTACATGATATATAATTAAACAAGAAGGGAAAAAACAACGAAATTATTTCGTTGAAATTGCTCGATGGAAGAATTGCTGTGAGATTTTAGGACCGTCAACAGGGGAGAGAACGTTCCACGAGGCTCCAAGGGTGTTCACTGTGTCACGTGGCTTTTCACGATTTCACCCACGGGCCACCCTCGATATGTCGAGGGTCTATATGAAATACTCCCCACTCTCTTCTTCTTCTTCAGGATTATCTTTTTCTCTTTCTTCCCTCTCCACTCTATGTTTTTTTTGTTCTCTCGACTGTTTCGTGACTAGGGTCGATTTATAGCAGCTAAAAGCGAGCTCTTGTTCCACGAAGGGTAGTTTCTGGCCCGACACCCCATGGGGTACTGGTCTATGGTTGGTCTCGTATCGTGGACCAAACATCTGTCCAAACTCCCCACCACCTTGGGTCGTCAGCGCCAGACAGCATGCAGTGAAACGAGAACCGAAGTACACTTTATACATATACATATACATCTAAGGGCTACGAATTTTAGCAATAGTTCCTACATTTAACAATTAAATATTCGCGAGTCTACTCAATTACCAATTATTTGTGACACGGTCAATTTTTGCCTGCGAAAAAAAAATGGCGAAATAAATAATACTCATGTGGTTACACATGCAAAATGTATGATAAATACAATAATGCGGCTTTTTTTGTTTCGTTTATGAATAAATTGCAAAATTGTGCTGTTGGAAACACATTAATCGTCAATTATGACATAACTTTGGGCAAAATAAAGCGCATCATTGGGATAAATAATAATCAACATCGTCCGGAAGTGGTAAGCTAATTTTCAATGGCATTCCATAGAGTGGCCAGGCAACCATGTCTGTCTAGTCCCCACTCCCTTTTACCTCTCGGATTACCTTCGTTTTTGCGCGTTCAGTCATTCCTGGCTATGCAGGATATCGTTTTTTTTCACACATGCGTAAATCTATATATTAAAAATGCATACTTTGTAATTATAATTTTTTTTTTTCACGATGTATTAAGGATGAAATGGAGTCGAGGCTTCAGGGTGCGGTTATTTGACACGATCGGTGGAAGACGTAAAAGGTCGAGGACGAGGCTCGACACATTTTTTAATTGTTAATTTTAATTATGAGATAAACTGATTATAATAACAATACTTATATAAATATTAAAATAATACATCGAGTTATAATATGAACGATTGTAGATCTAAAAGGTTTATAACGTTATATTACTATATGTGTGAATTTTAACTAAGAAAATGCACCATTTGTGAAACCTACGGATATTTTCTCCGTGAAGCGGTTTATAACCGACGATCGCGCAAAAATCATTTGTTTGGTTCTCCAAGAACGGACAAAGAATGATGCAGTTACCATTTGTAGCTTTGTCCAATGCCGCACTTTTGTTCCAATATAATGCGCGTTCCGGGCAACCCACCGGATCAACGTCAATTGAACGAAATTGACGTCAATTGAGGTCGAACCGAAGCTTACTTAACGCGCCATCTGTGATTTGCGTTACGGTGCGTTTCAATGACATATCACTTTTGCAACATTGCGAGATCATTAGCAAAAAAATTGCAAAATACCTTGTCCAAAGTCTCGTTGCCCGATAAACTAAATAATCATCGAATGTATGAGATAAAAGTTTGAAAAAATGTATCTCAATGAAAAAAACGGTCACTTTCTCTCAGCAAATGTTGGAAATGTACGATGCTGAATCGAGGATCCCTCGGAAGAGATTCTGATGAAAATAGCTGATGATGGTGGAAAAAAAAGTGCAACGATGGAGAAGAGGAAAGCAGGAATAAAAGAGAAAGATAGAAGAGAGAGAGAGAGAGAGAGAGAGAGAGTGATGCGGTGAAGCAAGAAAAAACAGTCTCGAGCATCAGGGACACTTGGAGAATTGCACGTACTGACAGAAAGGCAGAGAGAGAGAGAGAGAGAGAGAGACAGAGGACCAGAAGAGAGAATAACTGCTTTCGTTCTCGGACCACGTGCCACTAAAGGAAGTGCCTTCAGCCTGTACGTAAAAGTACATAGACATACATATCAATAAAAATGCAAGCACAAAAAGCATCAATTTCCTTCTGGCTTTGGAAAGGTCACTTTTTTTATCCTGGGATTAAAAATTGCGTCTTGCGACTGTCATAAATACACGATGAGTGGCCCTGAGGAATCGTGAATCTACATTCCTTTGTTTTATCGTGAGAATAATTTTTCTTTTGCAATTTTTTTTTGTTTTTCTTTTTCATTTTGAGTTTGCTCCGACAAAGGTTTCTTTGTGAAGATCGATGGACCTTAATCTGCTGTCGATGATCGAAACGATTTTTACTTCCATTGACGTTGAATGACGTCATTGTCTCGAAGGCTCTTGACATCTGGCTATGGCATCGAGACCCCGAGACCTGATACGAGAGACGAGACTGTTCTTCACTGCTGATTCGCTACTCTCGCCGAATACAATATTTTGGCAGATGAACGTCGCCGCATTGGCCTCGTTTGCTTCAGTTCTGATCCATTAAAATTTGTCTTTCTCTCTCCTTCGCACGTTTATCGCAATTCTACTCTAAATGAGTCATCACCATGTCGATATTGGCGAAAGCAGGCAAAAGAAAGAGCTCACCCGAACACTTGGCCCATTGTATATGGACGATGGAAAACTGCCTGGCCCAACTTTGAGGGTGCGTGCACAAGTCAAAAGAGACAATTATTTGACATATTGTTTTAAATGTTAAATACGGTGACCGGACAGATTTGAGCAAATTATAGGTCTACTCCAAACGTAATAATAATATTAATAACAATAAAAATAATAATAATTCTGTAGTGTCATTTTAATTTTAAGGTACTGCTGCACGTGTTAGTGCAAAATATCGAATTTTATATATATTTATACATTTTGTTACGATTAAGTCGCTAAACGGATATTGATGAAATTTGTCAGGAAAGTCTTAGGAAAGAATCAGGAATTAACTGGTCAGGCATCTCAAGGAATGACATAGGCTGCCTTATGAAAATTATTTTTTTTATCGATATGTGTTGCGTCTGGCTTTTCAATTAATTAATACGAACTTTTATGACAAACTGTTATTTTGTTTTTTGTCATTACGTTTAGATATATTCTTTTTTGTAATAACCCTTTTTGTCGTTTTGAATAATTAAGATAGATACTCGCTACTGCATATCTTTTGTTGGATAATTCTTTTTCGTATCAATATTTTTTGTGTGCTTTTGACATAATGCGCAAACGCAAGTGTAATCAGATGAAAAAATTATGATTCCACTGTAGACGCGGTCGGGGACAGCAGCTATCATTCGTGACATTGAAAACGAAGGCACAATTGTTAATTCCATGGTGATATCAAGGCATGTTGATGAGGCTCAGTGACTTAATGTTCGCGTTTGTCAAATGCTGGAAATACGCAAGGAAACGGAATAAGACAGAACCCGAAGGATGTGTGGGTTAAATCGTGGTTGGTTGATGGTTGATTTTTTTTTTACTCTCGTGTGAGACTAACCTTTAAATCGAAGGTTTAACTTAGTCTCGTGAAGATCGAGGGGAGACCGAGGGGAAAAGGAAGAGAGATGTAAAAGGGGGAAACGAAGAGAAAAAAAGGGAGCACGAGCCGACAGCTGCGGGACCGATAGCCCACATGGCAACCACTTTTGCTCTTGTTGGGAAGCTCGCTAATAATTGCACCATCGGTATACGCGCCGCGAAGCCTATATCGATTTTATCGTATCTCTTCTACTCTTCTCTCGCTCTTTCCGTCGTTTCGTTGAGAAATCAGGAGTCCGGTACTCGGCAAAGCTGAAGAATCATCGTTAATATCGATTTTGCTCTTGTTCTTTTCGATTCTTCACCCTTATATCTTGACTAAGATAAAAAATCAAAATAAACCAGAAGCAAAGAGCCAGAAATAAAATGAAAATGAATATAGCGCTATCGCATCAATCGAAAATTTTCTTTGTCATTTTCCGTCGTGAACTTGTCTTCGATCGAATCAACATTCGCACACATGTTTCTCCACAAAATCTTCGCAGTTCTCTGTTGAAATCTCCGGCTAACGATCTCTCGGAATTCAATTGTTAATTGGGATTGTGCAATGCCATACACGGCATGACTTTTTCGCGATCGATTCGAAACTTGAAAGGAATAAAGAAGAATCTGGCAACTTATTCGTAGCTCGTTCGTAAGCTAAATGAAGGTTCGTACGAAACCTTAAATGATAAAGAGACCGCTGTCTCGTGTTGCGAGACACAAGTCTCGTGGCATTTTCAAATGTCAGTGCCTTCCTACATGCTTGGATTCTTACGGGTTCTACAAAAGAGAGATCTCAAAGTCCCTCGGTGTCTTATTCTCTCTCCCTCTCTCGCATCTTCGTCCCTCTTGCACTTTTGTTTCTTCCCTCATATTTTCGGGTCCCTTTGAATGAGCCTTTGTCAGCCTGTAATTTCAGTCGACAATTACGTGCGTTAATCCTTAGAGACGCGTGCCGATTTTCATTGTTCGCGTATTTGCCAATACAACGTGAGCCCCGAACGATTTGCCACGCTGTATGTACAATAAAACGTGAGGAACTTTAATTATAGCTTATACCATGTGGAGCATCGCGGTCTATTCGTGTCATCGATCCGCTCAACGATCAATTCTTTTATACAGCCGAGTCAATACCGTTGTTTTCTTTCTTTCTCTCTCTCCCTCTATCTCTATTTCATTTCCGGTCACCTAAGGTGGGAAAAAAATGGTTGCACGGAGGATATACAGAAAATCGATTCGCGTGGCTCGAAAATGTCATATTCCATTTAACATTTTGTTGGTAATGATTTTTTTTCCGTCGCCATTCAGAACACGATATTTTGAAAAACACAACGCTATCTCGTCGGTATTATTAAGGCGGGCAAAGGTTTATTGGCGCGTGCGGAACGAAAATAGATCGCACACGTGAGAGACCCTAAGAGGGCGAGCCTGGGAATACGAGAAAAGGCAGTCTCAGTTTGAGAAATCTACAGCTTTGTGGAGGGAAAATGAGGAGAATACAGTCATTCGCCATTTAAGTGAACGAACAAACATTTTACCCAGCTGAACCGAACAATGTTGAATAAGACGAAGTGTAATTTATGAAATCTTCGAAAACTCTGTGTCCTGTTTCCACTGTATTATAATCAATAATAATAAATACCATTATAAGCATAAAATCGAAATAATTAAATTTAAAAAATAATTTGTTTTCACATAGAAGAAAATAAAATGAGAACAAAAGAAAAACATAATAATAATAAGTATAAATTATAAAGTTACAATATTATTATTATTTTGGATAATTTATTTTTTCATTAATATTTCAGTGAATATTATTTTTAATCAGAAATTATAATAAATCATAATTCGCATTGTACTTATATCAGAAATATGGTTGTTCGTATTTATACAATTTCAACCCGACGATAAGTATGACAGTATTTCGAGAAAAATACAAGACTTGAGTACGAACTCTCCCGCCAGGAAAGTGGAAGGAATAAGTAAGGCTTCTCGAATCTATCAACAATTCGATTAAGTCTATTTCACCTAATGTATCAATTACTGCTTGGCTCTGCTCTTGTAGTTATCGATAAATGGACTTAAACCTCACAAAGTCTGGCTTTTTCTGTCTTTTTCTTTCCATTCGAAGGGATATCGAACGATCCCGTGAATTCATACAACTGCTGATTTGGAAATTCGACACTCCCCCCCGGTGTCATCAGAGCCACGTCTGAACAGTTTGGAGACTTAATTACACATATTGGCAGAAAAGCTGTAAGATTAAATCCTGATATTCGATCGGTTCTGGATGTACAAATTTTTTAAATACATTTTTTACTCAATTTTGCAATGCCACTTTTTTCTCTCAGTTCAGTATAAATGCGCGCTTTGAAAACACGAGCGATGAATATTGAATAGAAACATTTTCCCGTAGAAGCAAAGCCTGCTCCATGAGGAAGGGAAATTTTAATTAGGAAGTGCTGGATCGTCAACCGTATATTATTATTATGATTTTTTTTTTCATCAAGAGTCAAGAGCTGTGGGAGTGAGAGAAAGGCGGAAACGTAGTACGGCGTACCGTACACTCCGGTGGATTATTGACGTATACACCTTTTCACGTTCCACTATTATTATTCATATTATTATGGACAACGATGATACGAAACAACTTATTATCGTTAATATTATTAATACTATTATTGACAAAAATGTATATTCTCCAGAAAAAAAACGTGATATTGAAATATTACGTTATTTTGTCAGAATGGTTTTGCGCTCAATTAAAAAATGGCAATAAAGTAACCAAATGGTAAGTAACATTGTTGAAAGAAAAGAAAGCTCTCTTACCACATCGGCGTTTCTCAAACTCCTCGGAGGAACAAAGCGTGGAAAAAGGCTCGAGAAGATTCGAGCCGGTTGCGGAGATCAATAGAGAGGAAAATAAGGCACATGTCATCGTCCGCGTATTATTGAACGATCGAAGAATCAGCGACAAATCGCTCATCTCTGCTCTTACAGCCGGTAGAATCAACGGCTATCTTCGAACGCTGAGTTCTCATCAAAGTGAGAAAAATCTGCACTTCCTTGGAGGCGGGCGGAAAAGAGATAAGAGAAAAATGCACTTTGTCACATTCAACAATCGTGCCCGGATGCCGTTCGCTCGACTCTCGCGGAATTTTCACTAACTAAAGAGCTTTTTCATTTCGTCGTGTAAACTTTCTTCGAGATTAAAAGAAATCACGTTGGGGGTTATGTTTTCTTATTCCTATTTTTTTCTCGTTTGTTAAATATTTGTACGATTGTCAATTTGGGAAGAGGATACTCTCGTTCTTAACGAGAAAATGCCACAACGAGCACGATGACTAAAAGGAGGTGAAACGATATAATGGAGTCGACGTTGATGCTCTGCGCCGGTCCGTCCACCGCTCAGTAAAGGCGTCGCCTTGACAACCACGATTCGTTGTAAATATGCATATATATATATATATCTTTTCACCCCCGCAGGTAGCAGCTTTTTCGATTGATCGTTCGCTTATGGTCTCTTCGCGAGAAATTTTCGCGCCCAGAGTTCCTGTGGTGGGCGAGAAGGAAAGAGTGCGGACGGAGGAGAAGGAGAAGAAGTAGAAGAAAAAAGATGATCGAGACGTCTCGATCGCTCGTCAAGTGACGGATTCTCGGCTCAATTTTTTTTATCTCCTCGATTATGCAAGAACGTTTTAAACATTTGTTCTAATAACGGATTAATTAACTGAAAATCTACTGTATTTTTTTCGAAGCTTGTTCAACACCACTAGGACAAGAATTTAATTTTCTTTCGTCAACTTCGAAAAGCGATATACCGCGACAATTATGTAGTGTTGAAAATTAAACAAACTGTATCGTTTATAAACTTTGCGATTCGTAACATGCAACACGTGCCAGGGTCTTCGTAATGATTGCTGAAAGTTCTTTTTAAGGTCTTTTTTGAAGAATCGAGATCTTCGAAAAATATAGGGTTGAGTAAGGTTATCGATGAAAATATCCTGCGAACAGCTGACTAATACGAAATGGACCAATATTTTGTTTTTATTTCCGTCTTATTTAAAAATCTTTGAAATGCATTTTTATTGGAGAATTATATTGTAATTCATAGTGTACTTTATTGATGAATGTAATATAAATGATATGATCTTCGATATCGTTGTGTATAATGTAAAAAATTGTCGAAACAAGATTTTGGTGACGAAAAAATTCAAACAGGCGCGTAAAACGCTCGCTCGAAAATATTTGACGAGCAGCTTGCTTCATTCGGTGAGAAGCAAAGAAAATTATGGTTAAGAACGCCATAACCGTATTCGCTAGGTTAAAACCCGAAAAAAACAGAAAGGGAATAGTGGTAAGGACCAGGTGAAAGTCAATTACGAAAGAAATTGTGAAAATTCGTGGCTGAAAGGAAAATCACTGATTGAAATATTAATCGATGTTAAATGTGTACATTTTTATCTATAATCGTCTTTGCTCGTCTCAGAAATACAAGATACATCGGAGACCGAAGAAGCATTCCAACGAAGACTTCCTCGTTCTCACTGCTCCTCAAAAAGTATCGGAGTACATTGACAATCGTCCAGAGACGTGGAATTTTTCGTAAGAAACATTTCTTTTTCCCAAATGTTTGAAGAAATTTAAAAATCAAGGGTTCATCGTTTATTTCTCTCAGCTTTCACAAAATTTTCAATCATGACGTACAGCAGGACGATGTTTTCGAAAATGTCGCGCGTCCAATTATCGACAGGTTTGGTAGCAAAATAAATTAATCAATAAACAAATACGCAAATGTGATATACGTTCGTGGATCAATCGAAAGATGGTTACCGATTCATTTACTTTGACATTAATTCATTCATTAAATTCATTAATTAAAAATCCCCAGTGTCTTCGATGGATACAACGCAACGATATTCGCCTATGGACAGGTGATAGATAGCTTCAATAAAATTTTAATAAGGAGACAAAATTAAAAAGAAAATGTTAATAAACCATCTCTCAGACCGGAAGTGGAAAGACTTATACCATCACCGGTGAGCCTGGCCTCTACACGGAGCGAGGAATTATACCTCGAACCTTGCAATACATTTTCGATATTATTCGAAAGGTTTTTCATTGTATAGATATCAATAAAATACGCGAAATATCTATCGATAAACTTAAATCTTTATTTTGTAATTTCCTGTTTGTTTGCTTTTCCTCTCTCAAGAATCCTGAAAACGTGTACACGGTGGAGGTCGCCTACCTCGAGATCTACAACGAGAATGGTTACGATCTGTTGCTCGAACGAAAGCAACGTGAGGCAACTACGAGACTCGAAGATCTACCGTAAGTCTTCACTAATCTTACCAGAAAGTACTTTTCTCACTTTTCATCTCTTTCTCTCGATTTCTCGCTCTTTGGTGACGTAAAGAATACGAGCCCGGGTAACTAACTGCGGAGTCTGAACACCCATACAGACAACGATTTTATAAATAAAAAATTATTGCGTGCGTAGCTCTCATTATGGTTTAAACGTGCTTATGTACGTGTCTCGTTCAGAAGGTGTATCTATGGGCACTTCACGTCGAGTCTTTGCTCTTCTGCGATCTTGGAAAATTTTATTCTATTTACGAAAATTATAATTATGCTTCGTTCGGCCAAATAATAGTTTACATAAAGTGTTAGGGTCATCTGTAATATTATTGTAATAACCGTGCGTGACGGTATTCGATAGTCCATTGATAAAGTATAGTACTATTTGCGATTTATACTATATGATATTTGATTAAGAAAAAAATTAATCATATTTCGTCAGTGATTTATCAGCACTGGTTCTTCATCGGGGGAAAAATATAATCTCCGATAATTATGGAATGGGAAAATATCCGCACTTTTTGGAACGGTTTTTCGGAAAAGTCTCGTAAATGACGAAGTTTCTGAAGGCCTTAACTGTGGGTGCTTTCATTTGTCCGATTTGAAGGGGATATTATTTTTAAAAGCTCAGAAGTGGACTTGGAAAACGACTTTTAGTTTATCAATCGATATCTTCATTTTTCCAGCCACGATCAGATCGCTTGAGAATTGCAAAGGACGAATCCACTGTTTTAGTTTTTCAGATGTTCAAAGTTCAACAACAGACGCTAAAAAACCATTTTGGTAGAGAATTTTTTCAAATCCCTTCAATATTACGGAATTTCGAACGTACTCACTCGAAAACGAATAATGTCACGTTCTCAAACGATATAATATATCGAAAAAATATTGACGTTACATGCCCCTTAAATAGCGTTCCTCGATATGCGGGTTCGTCGTGCTAATTCCGACCGCGATAGACGAATGTAAAATCCTTTACAGAACCATCAGATGAGGGGAAAAACATTGTTCGAATGTGTACATGAGGGTAGATAAGTCGGTCGGTCGATTTTTTAAATTTTGATTACTTAATTAATTAATTACGAGAGTAAAAGTCTACGATCACCGTCAATTGATCCACACAGTCGTGTTACCATACAAGAAGATGAGAATGGTACAATGCACCTCAAGAATTTGAGTTTCAGGATCGTCGATAACGAGAATGAAGCTATGCAATTTTTATTGGATGGTGAAAATTATCGGTATGCTGTGTCGAGCAATTAAAATCACTATTATCTTAAATTTTCCCAATCGTGTTTGAGAGAAAAAACATTATACACGAATAAATAATCTTTTTTCAGCTCAATATCCGAGACACCTATGAATCCTCGATCCTCGAGATCTCATTGTATATTCACGATCGTCATATCGGTAAAAAAATTCGGTTCTGATCGCTACAGCAGCGCGAAAATGCATCTAGTCGATCTCGCTGGGTTGGTAGATTATTTTTTAGAAATGTATAACGTAGAAAGTACAAAAAACGTTACGAGGAATGAACAAGTTTAATTTTTCATTCGTGAGAATGTCTGATTATCAAAATGAATTTACATTTTTATAATCAAATTCAAAAACAGTTTATCATTTAAAAAAAATGGCTTTGTGCATTATTTTCACGTTGTTATCAGTTCCGAACGAGTTTACAAATGTGCAATTCAGGGCACAACTCTCATCGAAGCAAAGCACATAAATCTGAGTCTACATTTTCTCGAACAAGTTATCGTTTGTCTTGGTCAAGAAAACATGTCGCACGTTCCATACAGGAATTCATTGCTCACCTCGATTCTTCGCGATAGCCTAGGTGGAAATTGCTTGACAACGATGTTGGCAAATCTCAGCGTTTCGAATTTCAATCTCGAGGTAATTGAGTTTTGTTGAATTATCAATTAAACGCGAAGAAATACTTATATACATATATAATCATGCATGGATGGATAATTTTTAATAACTTTTCTCTTCGACTCTCGTAATCGACAGGAAACAATATCCACTTGTAGATTTGCTCAAAGAGTCGCGCTGGTAAGAAACGATGTTAATTTGACATTCGAGCTTGACACGAGAAGTGAGAATAAATTGTTGAAGATGGAAAATGAAAAATTACGAAATCTAATCGAGGAATTGAAGAAACGAAATATACCCGAAATCTCTCGTTCTAATTGTGAAACCGGAAGTCTGGATTATTATAGAAACTTAGTTATTCAGAGAGATCAAGAAATTTGTATCCTTTTGATAAAAAAAGTGTTTATATGAACAATATGATTAATGCAATGAGTAATTATCGAATGTTTTTTTTTTCAATTTATTATTTGAATGATTTCGATTAGGAGTTTGGAAAATATTCGTAAATTGTAGTCCTCAGCAATACCAAAGCTCGATTGATCGAAATGTTGAAACATGAAAAAACACGAAGGGAAGAAATTGTGCAGAAAGGACGATCGATACCAATCGAAATATCACGTGACGAAAAATGCACTCAAATCCCCAGCAGTCGCATTTCTCCAAGAAAAACCGGTCCATGTTCACCCACCAGAGGAAAAATTCGAAAGAAATCCATGAATTCCCTGCAAATAAAGTCGCAAACAATCGCAAAGAATAACGAAACTGTGAGTCCTGAATTTAGACGGAAAAAAAAATTGCAAATGCTCTCTCAACAGGCTCAAGTTCCCAACGTCCCATGTTTGGCTTTGGAGAGGGACGATTTTGAGGATAAAGAAGCGGAAGATATTTTTGCGATTCAGAGTAATCGAGAAACAACAAGGATCGGCAATAAAGTACCGGAAGTTGCCGAAAAAACAATGGAGATGAGTGAAAATAACGAATTATCAAAAAGCCCACCTGAGCAATGCAAGAATATTGAGAAAAAAACTCTCGGTCCGGATGTTGAAATAAAAATTTTTAGTAAAGCAGAAAATCCAAATAAGAACAAATTATCAATAACAAATTCTCCAAGACAAAAGAGCCACGGATTTCCACAAAATGTCATAAAGATGATCAGAACTTCGCGTAATCATCAGTCTATCGACGAAAATGTACATCTTCAATCCACTCTAAAATCACCTCGACGAATCAGAGAACCGGAAACACCTCGAAGTGGTTTTAAAGCACCGAATATTTTACGAAATATGTTGTGCATCGAGAAAAATTCAGGCAGAAACTTAAATGTTGGAGGGAATGATGTATTGAGCAGATCGATGGAGAATAATGGAGAGGATAAAATAAATACGGATTTGAAGAAGTTACCACTAACTGGGGATCCGGAAATCGATGAAGAAATCATCGCATTTTATAGGGCTAAACGTGCAGGAGGAATTTATTGAAAGGAAATGTTTAATTAAACAATTTTACTAATTAAATCATTAAAGTAATCCAATATCTTTCTTATAAAAAGTTGATGAGGAGATATAGATCAAAATTATCGAAATATCGAAATATCGCATGCTTTGTCGTCGTTTTATTCGTTTCGTGATTGGTCTGTGATGAGCGTAGCCGCGAAATTCATGCGAGACTGTATTCGCGCGGTTTTTTATGCTGTTTTGACCAGTTGTCGACTCGTGACATTAATCGCGGTTAGCAAAGGTTATAGTTCTACGATAATTTATTCTGTGAAAAAGAAATCATCCATATCGAGTAAGTAAGAGTACCATATTTCACAATTGAATTTATATTGTACTGAGAGAAAATGAGAGATAGTCCGGGAGAAGGAGAGTGAATAAACTAAACTAGCTTCTTTTGCACATTTTTTCAAGCGAAAATTTTTCTCCCTTCTTTCTCCCTTGCACATTAATGTTTTATAAAATTTACGAGAAATGATTCTTCGATCAGACGATCTCGCGAGAAGCGTTTTCCTTCAAAGTAGTGGCAGATAAAAAGAACGATCGACAACTCCATCAAAATTTAACCACGCATAGAGGAAACAACTCTAAACAAGATGCTTTATGTCCGGTTTCCGGAAATTTTTGTTCTACAGCAATGTCGGGCGGGTAAACAGTCTCGCAGGCGCAGTACTACCGCTCGACGCTGGCCCGGAGAGGCTATCTTTCCGCTTTATAGCAATGTCGGGCGGGTAAACAGTCTCGCAGGCGCAATACTACCGCTCGACGCTGGCCCGGAGAGGCTATCTTTCCGCTCTACAGCAATGTCAGGCGGGTAAAAAGTCTCTCAGGCGCAGTACTGCCGCTCGACGCTGGCCCGGAGAGGCTATCTTTCCGCTCTATAGCAATGTCGGGCGGGTAAGCAGTCTCGCAGGCGCAGTACTACCGCTCGACGCTGTAGTACTCGACAGTAGTGGCAGATGAAAAGAACGATCGACAACTCTATCAAAATTTAACTACGCATAGAGGAAACAACTCTAAACAAGTTGCTCCATGTCCAGTTTTCGGAAATTTTGTTTCAGATTTTTCACAGATTCTGGTCCAGCGTTCGATCGGCGGATGAGAGGAACTATCGACAACTCCATGAAAATTTGACCACCCGCAGAAGAAGCGACTCTAAGCAAGTTGCTACATTTCCGGTTTCGGAAATTTTGTTTCAGATTTTTTAGCACAGCTTCCGGTCCAGCGTTCGATCGGCGGATGAGAGGAACGTTCGACAACTCCATGAAAATTTAACCACGCGCAGAGGAAGCGACTCTAAGCAAGTTGCTTCATTTCCGGTTGTCGGAAATTTAGTTTCAGTTTTTCCCCTTAAGAGTAGCGGCAGACGGAAAGAACGATCGACACCTCGATCAAAATTTAACCACGCATAGAGGAAACGACTCTGAACACGATGCTTCATTTCCGGTTGTCGGAAATTTAGTTTCAGTTTTTCCCCTTAAGGGTAGTGGCAGACGGAAAGAACGATCGACAACTCGATCAAAATTTAACCACGCATAGAGGAAACGACTCTGAACAAGATGCTTCATTTCCGGTTGTCGGAAATTTAGTTTCAGTTTTTCCCCTTAAGAGTAGCGACAGACGGAAAGAACGATCGACACCTCGATCAAAATTTAACCACGCATAGAGGAAACGACTCTGAACACGATGCTTCATTTCCGGTTGTAGGAAATTTAGTTTCAGTTTTTCCCCTTAAGGGTAGTGGCAGACGGAAAGAACGATCGACAACTCGATCAAAATTTAACCACGCATAGAGGAAACGACTCTGAACAAGATTCTTCATTTCCGGTTGTCGGAAATTTAGTTTCAGTTTTTCCCCTTAAGGGTAGCGGCAGACGGAAAGAACGATCGACAACTCGATGAAAATTTAACCACGCATAGAGGAAACAACTCTGAACAAGATGCTTCATTTCCGGTTGTCGGAAATTTAGTTTCAGTTTTTCCCCTTAAGGGTAGCGGCAAACGGAAAGAACGATCGACAACTCGATCAAAATTTAACCACGCATAGAGGAAACGACTCTGAACAAGATGCTTCATTTCCGGTTGTCGGAAATTTAGTTTCAGTTTTTCCCCTTAAGGGTAGCGGCAGACGGAAAGAACGATCGACAACTCGATCAAAATTTAACCACGCATAGAGGAAACGACTCTGAACAAGATGCTTCATTTCCGGTTGTCGGAAATTTAGTTTCAGTTTTTCCCCTTAAGGGTAGCGGCAGACGGAAAGAACGATCGACAACTCGATGAAAATTTAACCACGCATAGAGGAAACAACTCTGAACAAGATGCTTCATTTCCGGTTGTCGGAAATTTAGTTTCAGTTTTTCCCCTTAAGGGTAGCGGCAAACGGAAAGAACGATCGACAACTCGATCAAAATTTAACCACGCATAGAGGAAACGACTCTGAACAAGATGCTTCATTTCCGGTTGTCGGAAATTTAGTTTCAGTTTTTCCCCTTAAGACTAGCGGCAGACGGAAAGAACGATCGACAACTCGATCAAAATTTAACCACGCATAGAGGAAACGACTCTGAACAAGATGCTTCATGTCCGGTTGCCGGAAATTTTTGTTCTACAGCCATGTCGGCACAGTACTACCGCTCGACGCTGGCCCGGAGAGGCTATCTTTCCGCTCTACAGCAATGTCGGGCGGGTAAACAGTGTCGCAGGCGCAGTACTAACGCTCGACGCTGTAGTACTCGAAAGTAGTGGCATATGAAAAGAACGATCAACAACTCCATCAAAATTGAACCACGCATAGAGGAAACAACTCTGAACAAGTTGCTCCATGTCCGGTTTTCGGAAATTTTTGTTCAGTTTTTAAAAATTCCTTGCTTTCCACAATTTGCTACTTATGCCGAATTATAATGTGTTCTCTAGGGGTCTATACTTAATTCAAGACGGAGCGCCGTAGCGCGAAAACGCAGCCGGTCGCGCGCGTGAGCGCGCGTCTCTTGTCCCTAGTACAATAAAAAGATAATCAATGAATGGACCAATTTATTATTATTTATTATTTCTTCCTTGCATTCTTTATTTATGAAATAAACAACGAGTACAAAGTACTAGAAGACAATTTTACACAGCATTTTTTTTATATAGAATCAATATATAATTACAGCAAAGATTTCGCATCAATAATTTCTCCCCAAACGTCATCGCTTCGATCGATGCTCATGTTTTTTATCCTGTCCATCGCAGCTGAGTAAAGTTTCGTCGAAAATTTTAATTTCAGGTCATTGTACCCGTTTTATCGCAGCGAAGCTTTCCCATGTCCAATTTTTCTCCACTCATCTTCGCTTCCAGTAACACTAATTTTCTACCCTGCATCGCAACTATGCAATGTTTCTTCGCGAATTTTGGATACTTACGAATTTTAAACTCGATGATTTTCGTGGCCCTTATTCGTATACTCTCTCTGTATACGAAGCCTTCGATACCTGAAAACGAATGAAAAAAAGATTATGACTTTTCGATATAATAATCATTTAATCTCAGGTCGAATGAAATAATAAAATATTCACCGCGATATTCGTAAATTTGCAGAGCTCTATGATTCTCCAAGAAAATCAGGAAGTTCTCGAAAAATCCATCGAAATTTATAATCACAAAAGATGAGGGATTCTGAGTTTCGATCGTTTGAAGAATTTTGTAATGTTCCAAATTTGTATCAGTCACCTACGAGATAAGTTTGTCAATCCGGTTATCGCGAAATTCATCGAAATGAATATACGAATAGCGAAAAACGCAAATACACAAAACAATCCATCAAATTATGTATATTTTTTTAATACAAAGTTTTCAATAAATAACATACAAAAATATCGTACTAAATGAATTATATACGGCAATATTTATTTAATATATAATATTATATCCGTCATTCAATAATAAAGGAAACTTACGAATAAATATTCTTTGCTGATATTTTTAGAGTGATAAACAAAAGCCTCACGTTCATAAATTCCATAACGTATGCTCAAAATATTATCAGTACCGAAGCGATTAGTCAGTTGTCGTTCTTCCATGCCATTAACGAACTTGTATTCGTGAATCTTTTCACGATTTGCCAGCAGAACTCTATTGCTGTTAATCACAAACTTCAAATCATTCTTACCGACTTTATAGAGCGCGGAATCGTTGGCCGATTTCGAATGATTTTTATTCAGTGATCGACGGATCATCGTACCATCGATCAGTATCAAAAATTCATTCTCTGTAATTTTTTTTGCATCCGTTACGTTTCCAAGATCATCAACATGCTGAAGAAGGAAATTAATGGATCAACAGATGGAATTCATTTTCCGACCATCTAAAGTTAATGAAGTGTACGAAAAAACAAAGGCACTCACGATGAATCGATCGTGACGAAGCTTCCACAAATTTCCTGGGCTTTTATCGCAAGCCTGCTTACCTACAGTGAGAAAGTACAATTCCTCCTCGTGATTCAACGTTAGCCAACTTTCTATGTATCCCACGTTCGATAAACTCGCGATCATGGAAAATTCCTTCCCCGTAAACACAAAGATGTCCAAATGACAGGTGTCAAAATTGACGAACAGGTAGTCCAAATTTTCCCATTCATAATGATGTACACTAACGATTTTCCGATCGAAATTCATAGTTTGAAGATAATCAAAGTATTCGTATTTGTAAACTTGGTTTTCCGCAGGAACCTTGAGAGTTTCAAGGTCTTCGCAAAAACTACGCAAGTTATTCTGATTGAAAAAACAGTGCGATTAAAAAAGTTGTGATCGAATTTGTTTTTTTTTTATCATAAGAAAATGATACAAGTCGACGCACCTTAACGCCTTCAAGCGTTAATTCCACTTCTGTATCTCGCTCGTGGATATCTCGAAAAAATTTCGTAATATTGGCGCCGTATAAAAGGTCGCTGCCACGAACATTTTTTTCAAAATGTACATTCCCGTGAATGGTCCAATTGCCTTTCACGATTTGTCTAATAGGAAAACTTTTTGTGATGACTGCTGTGGCCTCCCACTTGATAAGATCTATGCCATTCAACGGGCCCTTCGTATGCAAATTGCCATGGACGACAAGTGGATGTTCAAAGATAAAATTACCTGTCAACAATTCGTTACATTAAAGTCGAATGCGGTAACAAAATTCCCTCGCTTCTGGACAATCAATTTTTTACCAATCAGAGTTCCGTTTCCATCAAGAGGTATTATTTTCGTTGAGTCAATTCCATTGATCAATGTTGCATCGAAATTATTACGACAATGAACGTTTCCATCGAAGATAATGTAATTCCGAATACTTTGATTTCCGGTCAACTGAATTTCAAAAATATCAATTTTTAAAAATTCCATTTCAAGTACATTCTTTCTGAAGGCTTGATGTGAATTATTTTTTGAATAAAATTATAAAACGAATCGTTTACCCAATACGATGCTTTTTACTAACTAACACTTTTTACGGAACAGATTTACTTTAATCAGGTTTATACAACGACGAACTTTTGTTCCAGTCGAAAGTCGTCATGCTATAATTAATTTTCTAATTGAAATAAATTCAGTATGAATTCATTCCAAATGTGCATATCGAAATGTACAGATAGTGAGAATAGGATGAATAAAAACCGGCTGAATTTTAAAAGCCATGTTGACTAAAAAATATTCAATGAAAATCACAGAAGTTTATCTCACCGACTGATGGTATTGATTCACCATCAGAAAGTAATCGTACTCTCTAATGGCTGTAGGATGTATGAACACTGAAAAAGACTTACCAACACATGGTAACTCTTAGAGGGGTAATTTTGTCATTGAGAAAAAAGGCTGATTTACAGCATTTTTTTCTATTCGGATTGATGGTAAATTTCATGAAAAATACATTTTCCGCAGCATTTTATAACGATAGTGGTAACTTTTTATAATCAAATGTAACGCAATAATCCTACAATTTTATTATTAGAAGATTTTGTACGATTTATAAAATCCCCCAAAGAAAATATAAGGCACATTAATTACTCACCATTAAAGTATCAATGTATAAAGTATCATATTTTATTTCATTGACAGCTCCACCAATTTCCAGCTTAACGGTCGTGATATTTCCGCAGTTAAGGGTTCGATCAAACGCTTGTTCACCCTGAAGGGTAATTACTGTGCTGAGATCGATGTCGTAAAGATTTCCGACTTCGATGTCGGACTCAAAAATTACACTGTTCAGAGTTACAGATCCTGTGAAGTGTAAAAAAATGACGTTCGTAAGCCTATCTCAATAAATAATGACAATTATTTAATCAAGTATTTTCCGTAACATTGGGAAAAAATTCAATAAAATTCATATAAATAACATAAAAGAAAAATTCTATAAAATGACAAATACATTCGACGTGATTCAATTTCCATTAAATGATTGTTATTTTATAAGAAAAAGAAATAATAATTACCCGGAATGAACATTGGTCTATCAACGAAAGCAGCATTGTCGTAAAGTTCTTTCAAATCTACACCACCGATCGATTTTGCTTTCAATTCTGCGTTGATTATAAGATCATTCTCGATGCGAATATCCTTCGTGAAAATTATCTTCGATTTCACTCTCAATGGACGATCGATCCGAACAGCATGCTCGTAGAAATATTTTACATTGAAATCGTTATAAGTTTCCGTAATCGTCAATGGTGAATCGATCGTGACAGAATCTCTAAAAATTACTGGCCCATGAATCGTGATATTATCGTTGATTTTCCAAATGACAGATTCGAGAAAATCGTTAAAGTCGACTCCTTGAATTTTTTCAGTTACGATCAAATTTCTTATCTCGACGTTTTCGCTCGTGAGTATTGCATCACCGTTCAGAGTGTAAGTGTCGTTTCCTATGTAAGAAAGTCTTTCGCGTATTCTTTGCCAGGAAATTGCTCCTATTTCCCCTTGTGTTTCAAATCGATTGACAACTTTGATGGTCCCTTCGAAGAATAATTTTAAAAAAATGTAAGGATTTCAGCTATCATAATCAAACAAAGTTATACTGTTAGACATTATAATAAAATATTATACCGATGGAATAAGGTTACCAAATTGAATCAAAGCCAAATAAATATTAATGCAAATTAATTTCTAGTTCCATGCTAATCTCAATACCGTCTAAGCTCATGAAAAAATGTAGAAATTCACTTACCGTTAACGCTGACGGATCCAGTGATAACTTGGTGCTTGTCAGGATCCAAAATGCGACTAACCGATTTACCATTTACACGCGACGTTATTAACGATTCGCATATAACTTTTTCAAACGTTTTTGCACCCGTTACGACGATGTCTCTGTCGATTTTCATTACAGAATCTTCAACGAAATGTGTGAAATTCTGCCCATTGATGAATCCATCGACGATTAACGTTTCC
The DNA here is from genome assembly GCA_959613375.1 of Heteropelma amictum. Classification (NCBI taxonomy): domain Eukaryota; kingdom Metazoa; phylum Arthropoda; class Insecta; order Hymenoptera; family Ichneumonidae; genus Heteropelma; species Heteropelma amictum. The sequence continues at coordinate 18,155,988 of OY390721.1, forward strand.
ACGTAAACATCTTTCGGAAAAATTATTTTCCCCATCGTTTCAGGGTCATATAAATCTTTTAAATCATCTCCGTTAACACTCGTTGCCCGTACGCTACCCTTGACCGTCAACCGTTCAATCGTCACGCTTCCGTTTGTAATACCATCGTAAAAATGATCCAAGGAGACTCTCATGTTGTCCAATTGCTTCGGCGAAAAGCCATCGATGGTACGAACAATCAAAAAATTCGTTTCTAATATGCCGACCTCGTAATTGCCGGTGATTACTTGAGGATTAGTTTTTGAAATTCTCCATTTGTTAAATTCTACGAAATTTTTATCGTTGACCATCTTCGGTATGACTTCACCACCGCGTAAATTCTTTACTTCAAGATTTTGAAAAGTAACATTTCTGAACGTTCGATTTGTCGCTGCCATGAATTCCAATGATGATATGTTGTTATTAACTGTTTTGAAAAAAAGACGATCTACTATCGGCGCAACCTTGAACACGATAACTTTGGCGAGGCACGTTGGTTCGTCCGATTTTTCATCATTTTTACCCAGCAAATTTTTCAGGCTCTCCAAATCTCCTCGCTCTATATGGGCGAATGTCACGTTTCCCGAAATTCTCTCCAAATCTAAACCACAGTCATTGTTAAAAGAGAAAATTATTATGCATCATCGTGTATATAAGAATTATGGAGCTTTGTATTATAATGTAAGGCTTTTAATTATCGTATTATCAAGAAACTTTTGAACGATTACTTTTAGCCATTCAAATCAATAGTGATTATTGAAAAAATGAGTGATGATGCAAATATTCATGACTAACTTACTCGGTAAGACTTGATCGGTATCCAACGTCATGAATTCATCGATCGAATGTCCGTTGATCAATTGTTTTTCAATCACGAGCTTCGAGTCAATTTCAACGGGACTCAAAAAATGTTTTCCCCCCGTTATCGAAACTTCCTGATCATCGACGCTCACTAAATCGTCGAGATCCAACCAATTTGTGCCGTTGATTGAATTTTCTACCTCAAAGTCTCCGATCACCCTTAAACTTGTGATTTTCATATCCGACGTGACGTTCGACGTCGTGTTCAACGTGAGTCGTGCTGCCTTGAGTTCATCGGACAGTCCTATGACTTTTCCTTCGATCTTAATAAATAGAAAAGGCAAATAATCCCTTATTCGTCGGAGGCAAAACAATTTGAGAAAACTGCACAGTCGTGACGGGAACGAAACGTTAATTGTATGCATAATATCTATAAATCGATAAAATCAATAGCGAAAACTTACTTGAAAATTTTCAGTAACTGTTAAATTTTCGAAGATAGCTTCTTCGTTAAGGGTACGTTCACCATTTAGAGTCACGTACTCGTTGATCGATACACCATTTATCGTATCCACTTTGTTAATAATGATACTGGCTACCGTCAATTTGTCAAATTTTTTTTTGCTCGTCAGTACAACGGGATCTCGACTCATCGACATTATGTAGTCTTCGGGATACGTCAGACCATTGAATAATCCGATATTGATGTTATCAGCCATGAGATCCTTCAATCGATAAATTATGTAATGAAACGTGCTTGAAAAACCACGAAATAACCGAAACCTTCTAGCGACGAGAATGACAAACAGGGTTAAAGTTGGAGAAAGTAATTTGGTTCCATATATCGATGAATTTTTCCTCCAGCATACGAGTTGACTATATTTATATTTTTTTTAACCCCAAAATTTCACTAAGATCGAAACCATCGACTTTTTGCAATTGTAAGAATAATAACAATTCATATTGTTTTTATAACATAATGCCGTCATTCAGAAGAAAAAAAGATCAACATTTTCTAATTTCCTGAAAGAACAACAAAAAAAGAGTTTAATCATTTTTGACAATTAACATACCTGATCGACGATAGTAACTCCAGGTATACTTATAGACTCACTCTTGAAGATGACTTTACTCATCAATTCTTCCCAATTGATGTTATTCATGGAGGTAAAATTCAAATTACCCTCAACCTTCAATTTTGTCAATTTCGAAAAATCAATGTTCGAGTAATCATATTGCTCAGGGCTGAACTTTATTTCGTCGATCGATAGGTCATTGATGAGAGAAACCGCGAGATTTTCGATTTCTATCGAGTCGAAAATTTTCTCACCTTCGATTTTCAAATTTTCATCGTGACCGGAATAATCTTGAATTATCTCATCGCGAGAAATTCCATTGAGAAGATCGAACTTTAATCTGCCAACAAATAATGTTCCGTGAATATTGAAATTTCCCTCTATAAATAAGTCACCCGCCAGGTTAACTTCCGGTGTATCAATCGGTACTGAATTTGCCAAATTCATCTTTATCTCGGCAATTTTTGCCTCAAGATCGTCCAAAGTTTCAATTATTTCCTTTTGATTCGACAAAAAATCGGGCAGGCTTATTTTTTCTGCTCCTATCATCAATTCGTCCAAAGACACTCCGTTTTCTATCGTCAAACTTTTAACATCGATTGAGGACAAGTTCCAAAAACCAGTAACCGTTGGATTTGCGAGATAACTTTTGCTCGCACGAGTCTCTGTCTCGTTGACTACGAGTTCTTGTTTTTTCAAGACTTCCTGAAGGTTGAAAAAGCAATCATTTTTTCACATGAATTTGCAATCAATTTCAATTTTTTCATCGAATTTTTATCACTTCTTTATTTGTGAACAAAAGAATATCATCAGCTCACCCCCAGGGAGTATCGAGTCTGCAGTAACTTCTCCATTTCGTGTCTAACCGGTCTTGATTTTTCAACGAGTGCCGTTTCGATTTTCACAAATTTATTTCCATTAATTAAACCATACTTTGGGATGATGGTGGATCTCGGGAGATCGATATTTTCAAGCTGAAGATTAGGCAGTAAAATTTGCCGGAAACCTTGCCCTTTCCAGGATAAAGCAATAATACTAGAATTCTTTAATTGCACGAGCAATATCGATTCTTCCCTGTAATTATTCACTCGCATACTCCGAACCCAAGATATTTCGCCGATTTCTGATTCAAAGAATTAAATCGTTTAAACATGAAATTTTGAGCCACAAACAAAAATATGACAATGTGGATTGAGAATATAATCGTAACCATTGAAAATATCTTCAGTATAAGAATTATGTTGAAATTCGCTCTCGTAAAAATCAAAGAGCGCTGGCTCAGGACCAGATGTTACGAGATATCGAATATAACCACTTTCAAAACAGTCTGCATTTTGTAAGTTATTCGATGTTACGTTTTGATATTCCTGTAAAAGACCCTCTTCCTTCTGGTCATCTTCGTATTTATAAATTTCGACGTGGTTTTCACAGCTTAGAGCAATTATCGTACTCTCGTAGGATGGACAGATGTGAATGTCAAACGTCTTCGGTACATTCAATCTTTGCGTTACCCTGTTAATTACTCGCCAATAAACCCGATAACGTATATTAAACATAATGAATAAATGTCTACTTTGAATTAATCAATAATAAAAATTTCCTAAAATTCATTGTTAAAATCAATTTTACGAGTACATGAAAGTGAAGACTCACCAAAAATTTGGACGTTCGCCGTCAACAACAAAGCCGTAAATATCGATACGAGAAAATATTTCATTCAAACGCAAATTCTCGTCTCGCCGTATCAGCAAACGATTTTGCCCCTCGTGATGAAAAAATTGTAAACTTTCCACTCGATTCTGTACTGGCCATGATTCGAAATACATAAATTCATTTCCGGTAAATCTGTACCAAAGCATGTCAGTTCCATACTCAGATTCTACGCAGATAATAGCGAAAAGCTTCGATATGACTTCTGGCTTTCCATGTAACGTATCTGGTACGTAAAAAACCTTAAAATATTGAATTTTTCTGGACGAATTAACGTCGATACGATAAATCGTACGAGATTCTTCGACATCCAGTTTATAGAAATGAAACACGTAATCGCGGGAACCAGCCAGAAAATATTCATTGTCTCTCCCGATAAATTCATAATTTTCGATTGTATCCAACAATTGAGAATCGATAATCGTCGTAATATTTGTTATCAAGAGCTCTGAAATCGTAATTTTCCTTTTAACGTATACATTTATATATATTTCGGGAAAAATTAATTAGAACCGATATTCACCCTCACGATTTCCAACTCCCGTTCCAAATTCATATTTTTGCCAGAAATCTTTATCTCGATCAGAATCTTCGACGGAATTTTGCACTCTGTCTACACCATCGAGGAACTCGTCCAATCTTTTTGACATTTCTTCAATTTCCGGCACGTAACATCGAACTGACACGGTAATTAATATTAACAATGATAATAAATTAATCAGGACGAATAATTCACGGCACATCGTGAATGAGGAGACGATTCAAACTAAAGAGAGAATGAAACAGGGAAAAACGTTCCTACGTTGATCTTTCTCCCTTTCCCGCAGCTTAACGAAGTACATTGATCGTAATCTAAATATTTTGATTCTGGGAGTTTGTAGGAAATTTATGACAACTCCAATAATCGTGATCACCGTGATACAACACTTGTACAGCGTAAATAACTCACACATAATTTGTTCAGAGTTTATTAAGAGTTTACGAGTTTCATAATATTATAAATAATACTCTAATCGATCAACATATCGTAAAATCCACATTTCACTTCTCAACGACATTATGTGCATTCTTATTATTATCTTTCATTCCGCTATCGACAATTATTATAAATAAATGCAGCAGCACTTTCGTTCTAAAGTGTAATAAAAAAACGTACAAAGTCTCGTTGTTCACTGAATTCATCGCCGATTTTTTAAAATGGATTTTATCGATGCATTGTGAGGGAAGATTATATTACATTTTTTCAATTTCGTATTTGTAAATCGATAAATGGCCCAAAATCAAGTTTCATATAAAAAAATGAATTATACATTTAAAAATGTTAATTATCACAGGAATAAAAATGTAAACCGGTTCATGTTTTGCAATATCGATTATGATATTGAAAAGTCATTATAATCTTCCTTCAAGAAGGTTCTGAGAGTATAAAAATGACTCGCGAAGTCCTTCAAGGTACGACAACCGGGATAAATCTTGTTCTGTCTCCAGCTTTAGGTTGAAATCTCAAATTAACCTTGTCTTTTTCCTCCTCACCAACTTCGAGAAAGGTGTTCCAATCAACGAGAAAGTAGAGTCCGGTTTTTCTTGGAGTAGGCAAAACAGGATTCGGTGCAGCTGTACTTCCGCCGAAAGAATCGGCAAGTGACTCGAGATTCGAATTTTCCGTCGTTACGAAATCCACGAGACTCCCAAGATCCTTCGAATCATTCGACGATTCCGTGGAGGTTGGAGAAGCATCCGATGACGAACCAGAAGAATCATCAAAGCCTACTGAGTCATCGGTGGTTGAGTTTTCAACTCCCGATGATGGCGTAGTGGACGTTGAATTCGTTATATCTGTCGATCGAAAATTCATAACGTATGCATAAGTTTTCATCGCAAAGAAATCATTGTACCTTGGACTTTCACATGAACATAGACACTTTAGCAAGACCATGAGGACAATTACGACGCCGGATACATCGAGGCATAAACTAATGAGAGAGTGCCACCAGTCAAGCACCGTTACCGTTTTTTTTCTCTGCAAATGTCCAACCGATCTTCTAGTCAATTCGACATGTGATTAGAATACATGTAAGGATCGTGCGGGAAGTTTGAAATTTTTCCATCCATCAGAAGGCAATGGAGGGTGCAGGATAAAAGTTTTAGGCATTATATAAATGAAGAATTTTAAATCGTCGTCACCAGCATATGATATAAAAGATCGCTGAGCGTGTTATTAATCTACAGCAATATATCGTTAAAATAAATAAAGAAAATCAAAGGTTTAGAAACAAGAAAGGCATTGTGTAGCCGACTTTTTCATTTTTAAGAGGGCGATCGACAGATTCGATTTGTTAGTAACATTCGTCAATTGCGTTAGAACTGTCAATTCAGTTACAATCTAGTCTAGCCCACTATTCGAAATTTTAGGTAGGTACATTATTATTTTCCCATTACCACTGCTCGTTGTGTTCGCCAGATCTTCAGTATCTTGCTGACGTTTTATCTCGTTCTTGACGTCATCATTGTAAATCTTTAGTATTTCCTCGATACTGAGGGGATCCGGGCCATTTTTGAGCCTCTTCGTACTTTCCAGAAGTTCCTTGGCGGCTATTTGAACATCCGACACATTGGCTTTTCCTTCCTGGACCATTTTCACTGTGTCCAGAAGTTCATTGATTTTCGCTCGTTGCTTATTGTTGTCGATCGAGATCTCGTGAGGCTTGAAGACGTGAAGATGCGATGGCTCGGTAGTGGCAATTTCTAATCTCGCCGGAGGTCGTTGGGTTCTCGTTATAAGACCAATATTCTCAAGAATCCCCTTCATGTTACCCGGCACAGCTTCGATCAATGATGGCTTTCTTTTCTCGCTGTGTCGTCTTGATTCCATGGATTTTTCTTTCCTGACATCTTCAATTCCCAGCCCAAATTTCGCTAGAAAATCTCTCATAACGTTGTCCTTAACTTGGGAGGTTGGGATTGGCTTGAAATTGTTCCAGAAACTGGTTTTGGTAGTAAAGACCCGAGGCTTCTCAGTAGCAACTTTTGTAGCAGCTGGTGCTTGATCCTTAATTGAAGATTGAAGACCGAATCGTTGAAAAAGCAATTGAACGTCAGGGGAAAGATTATTCACACCCTTTTTCACTTCTTGCGGGGTTATTTGAAATGTGTTGTGACTAGTTATAGATGGTAAATCATTTTCAATAGCCGTCAGTCCCGATGTCGGTTTAAGAATTGCGTTACTGGAGTTTGGAATCTGAAAATTCGTACCGAATATTTGTACTTGATCATGCTTTATATTGTTGATCGCTTTGTTATTACTCCCATCACCTCTCGGCCGTAACCCAATTGATGCTAAAAGATCTTCAACTTCTTCTCTCATGGGCATTGATGCTTTTGTTGTTTCACTCTTTATTATTGAAGAAGCATCAGCCTCCGTGGAAGTTGCAGACGACATGGGTGTAACGTAGAATGAAGCTCGCTCTCCATCGTTGTTTACTATTCTTGGCTTTTCGATTTCTTGACGAGGATGAAAATTCTCTTGACTTTGGACCATTATCATAGACGTGAGAGTTCCAGGTTCGAGACTTGGCAGGGTAACCTTGTGTTTTTCCACATTTTTTGTCATCATTGTCGGTAGGAATGGAGCTGTGGTAGATCCATCACGATCTTTCGAATCACCCGATGATTCAGTTGGTTTCGAAGTGGTCGATGACGGTGGTGCATTGTAACGCCATTGGTCGAACGTTAATATATTCTGGGTAGACTTGGTTCTTGGCATTGTTGGGCGGAAGCCGTTGTCAACTTTATGAGGTTTAGTTGGGAACTTGGTTGTTGGTGTTTGAGTAACACTTGTACTGTAAATAATCTCTAGATTCGATTTTTTCGAAGGTGAAGTTTCATCAGGCAAAAAGGGCTCGAACGATGGTCTCTCGGCAGTTTTTGCGTTCACGGCAGTTGCCAGGTTTTCAAGATCGAAGCTAAATTTCTCGGGTGCCGAGTCCTTCGTCCTTCCCTTATCCAAGAGTGAACGCAGGGTCTCCTGAGTCGGTGACTCAGCGCTGACTTCCGTGTAAGTTTCTCGATGATTGTTGTAATAATTTGATTCGGGTTTTACGTTTGCCCGGCCAACCAGATGATTTGATTGATTTCTTGGCTTCACTGGATCGTCTTTGACGATTTTAATAACCGGAGCTTTCGTGTAAAGTTCTTGGATGCTGTTGCTCAACGTATCGTTGGAACTATAAGGCAGTACGATCATCAATGCACGCTGATAATCTTTTCTCGTCTTTTCCACGCTATTTTCGTAACTCTTCATATCGGCAGAAGTTATGTCGAAGAGGATGTCAACTATTTCTTTTCTCGAGAGTCTCGGCAAACTCGGATCATCCTTGACCATTCTCTCGACCTCTTCGATCGTACGATTTATCGAGATTTCAATCTCCCGCCTTGTTGGAAACTGTTCCACGCAGTTACCAACTGCGAGGACTACCAGCAGACAGATCAGTGCAATCTGGAATACATTATATATTGAAAGAAAAAACAAAATTGTTGCGAATGGAATCTCATTATGGTAGTTCCAAAGTTCGTTGTATTTTTTTTTCGCGTGTTGTAGGGACCGCTGGAGCAAAGAACAGTTTCGAAAGATTGCTCACTTGCTATTTCACAAGATGCAAAATTCATGCAAACACACATCGACCGCAAGAACGGGACAACGTCCGTAACTGGTATCATCATCTCCTGCCGGGAAAACACGTTTCTACACAGATCGAAATAAAACCTTGCAGCGATATTTGTCTTTTTTTCAACTTTCTCGCGCCGTGCCTATATCAATTATAACAACTCTCTCTCTCTCGCCATCCTTCTTATTTCCGTGTTAGTTGCGATTGAGCAATGAAAAACATTACGAGTGCCGAATAAAACCGCGCGATATGTGGTCACGCGAAAAGCTTTCACATGAGGTTTTTCCTCGTCGTGTTTTACGGTCAGAGAATGAAGAAATCACGCGACTCCGACCAGCAATGATGATAGGTTGGGCACGAAAAACATTTTCTATGAGCCAGCCAAATGTGTCTCTTTGGCTCGTTCTCTTCCTTCTAGTCAAATGCCAAAACCTCCAGACATTTTTCCTTGTACATTCCTCTACAAATTCACGAAAATAACCGCGAAAAACCGGCAAGAGAGAAGAAAACTGACCTTGTTTTGAAACCCCGATGATTTTCGAGTCATTTTGAAGATGACTATATATTACGGGCTCTGATTTTCGGCTTTCATCAAACGAAAAGTTTGTGATCAACGATTTTTATTTGAATTTTAATAAACGAGAGAGTCCACTTGTACCTATGGCCATGGGTGCAACAAAATGCTTAAACCTCCCCGTATAAACAATCAAAATTATATAAATATACAGGCTGGGTGTAGGTACATAAAAAAAAATAATCTACGCACTGGTTCATCGCACATACGTGTCTGCCGCTCTTCTACGCGATGCTCTCATGCTTATTATTTTTAATGCGCTTGCTCTGATTCTTTCAGAATAATATTTGATATTAATAAAAAAAATATTCAACTGTTATCAAAATTTCCGTCAACAATAATTCCAGGGAGTCTCGAAGGATGAAAAACTTGCCAGGATTTATACATGTATTTGGAGTATAACAAAATATCAGTTATCGAATGATTTTCATTCAAAAGTAATACAATTTGCTATAGATGAGAGAATCAAAGATTCGAACGCGATGTTTATTATAGTACTGTACTATTTTTTATACTGAAGGACAAATTTGGGAATGCGACAGCAATTGGGATGGAAAGTTCACTCTCATTCTTTTTTCTGTAATTTGGAGCAATCTCTAATCGAATATAAATGACCGTATGTATCCGGTCCTATTAATTTATTCGGAAGCTCTAATAATCGTCAATAGATGAAACAAGTCAATCCAATAGAACATTGGAATAAACAACATATAATACACAAATTCACAGCACTATTCTTCTATTTACGGAACAAAAAAGGATTCTAGAAAAAGAAAGCGAAAATATTACACTGATTGGAAAAAAAATCGCACATATTCTATTCAATCGCTTCAGCGACTCAAGGCTTCGGGCATTAGTTTAAGTTTATTTCAAAGAATTACGCGCCTATTTCGTTACATCCGAATCTTTTTCCCGCTTTAATGTATATTTTCGCGAGATCATTTGGTCAGAAATAATTGATTTCTTTCGAATTTTGCTAATCGATCTAAAAGAAATGGACAAATATCGAAAAATTCGGTTATCGATCCGAAGTCACTCACCATTGCCACTATCCAATCGGAGACGCAGTCGACAACTAACTGAACGACTAAAGTCCTACTTTCAAACTCTCTCTCTGTCTTGCCGGGTCTCGATGACACCTCCTCTTGTACCTTGGCTATATGTAGCTTCCACCATACGGCTGAATGCACGATCCTACCGTGTTTTATCTTTGCCACGGATTCTCAAACTCGCGACATCGATTTACGATAAAGTGTCCAGTGTACAGTCACTTTTACGTAGTAGTAACACGTACAATACGCCTTTATGCTACGTAAGGGATTCGATTTAACGATTTATGGTCATAGGCATGCTTTGTGACACACGCGACCTCACGTTCTCTCGGATAACTTAAGGGGGTCATCTACTTTACAAAAAAATTAAAAACATGCAATTTATTTCTATTTGGACAAACAAAAAATCTCTCGTAATCGTCGATAGAACGAGAGATTTGGTCTGAACTCTTTTTACCTTTTTAAAAAAAATGATAGCTGGTAATTGGCAGTTCAATGTCATTTGGAAAATCCGTAAAGAATCGAAGAGTTTTTTTTTGGTTACATATTTATAAAAATGTTTTATTAAAACAAATATTTACCGCAAAATAAAGCAAATGTAACAATTTTCTCACCGTACAGGTTATAGAAAAATTGCATCATTTTTATTCGGCGTTTTTTTGGTTCTGAGTTTGCATTTTTAGATATTAATCAAGAATATTTAATGTAGCTTACCTTGACTATTTTTTATGTTGCATAGTACCTTAATAAACGAAAGGACATCAATAATGATGACAAAATACAAAGATCATTGCTGGATAGTCACTTTCATCCTTTCTACGGATTTTTTCTTATTTTCGTTTTTCATACCTTCCTCAAGTTCAGAGAAATGGAAAGTTCGTGCTCTCCCAGCGCCTGAACTCCAACGGTAGTTCGGTGTCTCTTCACAGAATAAGGTCAAGCTGTGATCGTACTGACCTTCGCGGCGGAAAAAAGATGTATTGCGATTTCCCCATTAATTTTAATCTGTATTTTATGCTGTCGATCTATCGACAGCAATTCAATTGAAAATCGCATGGAGAAACTTGTGTAAAAATAAATAAAAAATGATTTCACTTCTATCTTCTCTTTTGAACAAACAAATAAGAAAGCTAGATCTTTGTAAAAACACATTACTCTCAAATAATATGCCTTTAAGAAGCGTTTAAAGGGGTAAGATTCCATTGCCCCGAAAAACCATTCTCCCGAAAAATGTGGTTCGTATGATTTCAACAAATATATAACTGCCAGTTAATAGTGGAGAATTTACGTGTGAATATTTTAATGAAACAAAGTAATTGACTATGATTTTTTCTTCAACCACTCAAAAATTGATTGCCTGGCATCTCAAGGAACGCCACTTTAAATTAGAACCTCTTATTTAACATTAATATTAAGAAGGCCCAAATTGCAATTTTTTTTCAACTTTATAAGTCGATAACTATATGAAAATGAAGCTGTAACATCGCTCATCTTTTGTACGACTTTCTCTATCGATCGAACGCAAGAGATATTCTTTTCGTAGAATATAAAATTTTCTATAAAATCAGGTTATTTCGATACAGACGTAAATAGATTAGAGTGATGAATAAGATTTTTGAACAAATTTTCCACCTTAATCAAAGTAGCTTCCGTGTTGTTTACGAAAATTTTTTTCACACTAATTATGGGATATAATTTTTTTTCAAAGAGCTACAAATATTCAAAAAAAAACATCAAATTTTTAAATAAAATCGTATCTCGCATGATTGATTGATACAGCTAAAAAATGTGAGGTTCCTCTCGTTAATTAAGATGCTACAATCAATACAAATTTGAAATACTTTATCGGTGGGTTGGATCCCGCCGTTTGCTCGGTAATTGAGTTGTCAGGCGTCGGTAAAGGAGAAAATGAATAACTCAACGATTCGCGGTCAATAAGACCGAAATTATATTGACACTCGTTGGAAAAACAGATCGTAATGTTTCGAAATGGAAGCGCTACGATCGCCTTTGAATCTTGAAAAACCGTGTCCTCAAATAAACCTGAGAGACATTCTCTTCTCCAGACTTTCGCGAAAAAAGACGACTCGACGATAATGTTGGTTTTCAATGTGAATAACTTTGAGAATGTAATTATTCTCAAATTAATTGAAACGAACTTAAACTTTATGCTAAGAATTCACCGATTATTCGTAAGAAAATTTACGTGGGTCATTTCATTCGTCAGAAAACGAGAAATGATGATAATTAACTCAAGCCTCGTGGATGTCGAAGTTGAAATAAAAAGTGGGGAAATCCACTCTCACTTGGTCGCTGGTCGCTCAGACGTGGTCTTTCTCTATAACCGTGCGATAGTATTGCCTTCATATTAACAGTGTATACCGAATCGAACGCGACATTCGTTCGTTGGAAAAGGTAGTAAAAATACATCCAACATGGCCGATGATCAACCAGAAATTTTCGGGCCTATCGAAAATCGTGATTACGTAATAAACATTAGTTGCGAGTATAATTACGTACCACCAGCTGTCGAATACATTGAGAGTGAGTCAAATAAAGAACAATTGAACAGTACACTAGTTTGAAATTAAGAATAATTCGTACTTATCATTTTTCCCACGTGGTTCGTCGTTTTTTTTTGTCTTCTTTCACGATACCGGTGAGAGATTACTAATTCCACTGTATAGGAAATGGACTCACGGGGAATTGACGACTGTTTAATGAGGGTCCCACAATGAGAAAAAATAATAATATCTCCGTAATAAGAGGAAGTGGAGAACTTGGGATAGAAAAAAATCAAACCTCTACTATTTTATGACGCGGACCGCCACTTAGTGGACGACTTTTTTTCTACTGTCATACTTCCAGGTATTATTTCCGATCCTGGAAGAACCTAAAAACCTTGCCTCGATTCAGGAACGTAGAAAAGTTCAATCTATGTGTTCATCTTTTTTTTGCGGTTTCTCTTTTCTTTTTCATCATTCATTATCTTTTTATTCGATTTTTGAGGGAATTTTGGAAATGATGGTGATTGATTTTGAATAATCCATAGTTTAAACCACCGATATATTGTTTTAAATCTATTGAATGGTGAAGTAATTGTTTTGGAATACCTGCTGTGGAGTTTTTTTTTGTTTTTATCTCAAATCTTGACGAGCATTGCACTGCAAATAATGATATCATTTTTCCGTTCTTTCGCCACGTTTCGCATTTTCAAAAATATTTACTCCAATTGATAATTTTTAATATGTGCTCGTTGTTTGGTTTGCGTTCCCGCAATGCGGCTTGCATTTAAAGACACTCGAGCGACTCAGCGAAATCGTTACGCTGAGGTGAAAGTTTCAATCGTTCAGCAACACCATATAGCGTATTTTCGGATGGGAAAAGTTTGCTCGTACTCGCGTTGACGTGAACGATTCTGCTAAATATTTTTTTGAAAAATCGTCAGTAATAATGTATAATTAATCAAAAAAATATTACTCATAAATACAATAACAATAAAACATAAAATCAGTAATGAAGCATCATGTACAAAGTGGGACAGACAATTAATGAATATTCTCCAGTCGTGTATACCTTAAATTGTGCAAATAAATTACACTATCAGCGTTTCGTTTCGATATTTGATTCAACCAGATGATAACTTGCAACGCTGTTATCAGTATAGAAAAAAAAAGTACGAGAACAATGCAACAATGAGATTGGGGACACGTTGTTTGTTTACTCGTTGATAACAATTGAAAATTGTGCATACACTGTACGAGAAGTCTATCACTTAGTATCTTATCACATCGGAAGTAATAAAAAATCGAATAAGTTTCTCTGAATTGTATTCTTGATATTTATAATTATTTCATCAATTGAATATCCTCCTTAAAATCGAGCAATAATTATAATAATGTTTCATTGAAATAAAATAATTGAAGATAATTATTCCAATTCATGCCTATTCATGTAATCGTTTCTTTTTCATCTTCTTTTTTATTGAATTTTTTTCCAGGCTTAGGTGTATTTGGTACGGTGTTCGTGACGCTGGGTGCGACTTTCATGATGATTACGCTTTTTCTGGCTATACATGGAACGTACATGATTATACTTACGAAAGAGAGAAAATCGTGGAAAAAAAATGTTTCGATCATCCTTTTCGTCTATCCTGTGGCGAGTTTGTCAAGTCTCGTATCTCTCACGGTCCCGAGGTATAATATCCACAGGCAGAAAAATATATATTTCGAAGAATCGTAAGAAATGAAGAAAACGAAGGAAATCCAGAAAAAGACTAAAAAAAACAATCGTGAAAATTATTGTCCGTCGTAAATCGAAAGTTGAGGTTAAATTTCTCAAGTGTGATGAACTCTTACAACTTGGTCGAAGCCGTTAATTAGGAAATAAATATCTAAAAGGGTGCTCTGTACGAAGGGCTTGAAAATTTCAGAACATTAAGCTGCTCGGCTCGAGTGGAAATGTGATGAAAAAAAGGGTGGGTAAAATTAGAAGAGATTTTTCACGCCGCTAGAAAGTCTAGGGCTATAAAGATGGTGCAATAGTGAAGATCCGTTGAAGTGTATACAAGCTTGAAAAACAAGTTCGACGATATACATAGACTTACTATGTATGGGGCATTCCATGCTAAATCGACCACTTTTGAACCCTACCCTTTTTAATTTTGCGGTGATTTTTATATGCCATACTATCCCACTCAATGCCTACTATATATAGAACAAAATATATTTAAAACATAGATATATTTATTAAGATTTATTTTAATATAAAAACAATTTAAAAGAAAAGAACAAAAATTCGGCCCACTATGGGATCTGGGGCATTAAATTCGGAATAAATCAGTTGGAAGGATGAAAAATAAAAAAGTGGCGAACTTAGAACAATTAATCAGCAAACTCAAGAAGGGTCGGGTTCAAAAGTCATTGATTTCGCGTGGAATGCCTCATACATATACACACGCGACTAATACACATTGATCTGAAAATATACAAATAAAATAATAAAAATAATAAACATGCATAGACATTTATATCACTATTATTTATGAGAATTTTTTTGTTTACTCGTGTCTACAAAAACAAAACAAAATATCTCAAAATTTTATATGACCCTTTCAAAGATCGAAGATCGTTAAGAAATATGCTGCCAACGGATAAGGTTATTCTTTCATGAATGCCAATGGAAAAATTTATATCGCGCACGTCCAAATTTGGAGGAAAAAAAAACTGGGCTTTCGGCTCAACTGCAAGTGGCAGAAAAAAGTATATCTTAACGAGCAAGAGTTCGTTCGAGTCGGAGGATTGTATATAGAAACAAGCGCTTCTCGCACTAATGATCTCGTTCTCTTTTTTTCCCTCCTTTTTTCTTCTCTCCCCGTCTCGTGATTCTCTCTTTCATCCCTCTCGTGAGATCAAACTTGTGATCCGACGGATCAACGTCGAATTTCGATAAAACTCCACCGTCCTACGACACCTCACAATCTTTTCGGGCAATCGAGAGACGAGGAAAATAAAAGGGGTCCAGGGAAAATTCCAAGCTCGCTTTCCCATTCCTTAATTGCTTCGGGTCCCGTCAACCGAGATTAAAACGAACCACCTATCGATGCTTTTGTTTTTCTCCTTCTCGCGCGCAAATAGAAAAATCCCAAAAAGGGTGAGCTGAGAAAATTTTCGAACGTATCTACCATCTATGATAAATCGACTTTAAGAAAGAAAACGAAAATGTTCTTATCCTTTATCCGAAGATTCAATGTCCAATGCCTTTTTTTTGCGACGTGACCACACACAACCGACATCTCGCGATAGAAATCTCGCTAGAGCCACTCCGGGTTTGCACGGCAGGAATAAGAGCGAAGAAAAAAAGAGGTAAAAGACAAGAGATATACATATATGTGGGCCTCCATTAACGCCAAATTTTCGTCCATGTTACCCGGTGGCCCTGTCTTCCTTCTTTCTTTCGCCGGATCGAGACACGATCCAGACCTCGAGACAGTTGTCCCCAGGCATGAAATTTCGTTGCTGCATACACGAAAGTCCGAAAGAGAAAAAAAGTAGTAAGAGCAGATAAAATAGTATACCGCAGAACAAGGAGACTTGTAAATAAACGAAAACTTGAGTGATTTTTCGAAAAATCACATTATCCAAAATTGAATAGATACCATTGCAATCGTTGTAATTATAATGAATAATATTTGTTTATCGTATGACTAATTCTATCATTCGTTATACAATCTTTTAACGAGACAACTGTTGAGATAAAATGTCCCATTTTGAGGTAATTTAAAAAAAAATGTTTTTCCGATCTTTGACAGAGCACAGCTTTTGAGCGAGGCAGTGACACAAATATACCTAACGATATCCCTCTATCGTCTATACCTGTTTTTAATTGACGTTGGACGACGAGAGGTGAAAAAATCTCCGTTTCTCAAGTTGCGAGTTGGTCCATGTTGCTGCTGGCCCTGTCTGCCCTTTCCGAATCTCGAGATGAATTCTACTAATTTGTCCTGGCTACAAATAATCGTTCTTCAGCTTCCTATCGTACAGGTAATCATTTGTTATCCCGTTATGACGCCCTCGTCCTTATTTTTCAACCTCTATCACCTCGATTTCTCCTTTTTTTGAACACGATAAAAAAAAAAGGTCACGACGGCGAATGGGAAATAATAGTGAGAATACTTTTTATTCTCAGAAAATTCATCCACGAATAGAGAAAATTCGTTCGAAAAGAATTCGTTCGGTCCATAAGAATTTTCCTCAATCTCATGGGGAAAAAAATAATTGAAAAAAAAGCCGCTAATGTAATATTGCAAATGTTTCTAGACTCTTATTTATTGCGTTACTATGATAATGTCGATGGAAAATACGCTGTATGCTACGAAATATGGAGTATTCCTTCAACCATTATCCGTCACCAGCATTTTCTTTGCGCTCTATGGTCTGTCAATAACGTTGAAGAGTCTTCAGGAAGTCAATCCAGGTAAAAACAGATAAGATAAGAATAAAAATACATACGTTTCCTTGATCTTTTCCAGCAACGAATTCAGTTTGAAACTTTTACAAGTAGGATTCCATTCTTTTTTCTCAAAAAGTCAGTTTTTTGGAAAATAATTCGAAATTCGAATACACTTGAGGAATTCTGCAGGCAATTTTCTTTTCTCCTACCTGCGCAATTACATACTTCGGAGATTTCTGCAATCAAATCGCTGATAGTAAATTAAAAAAAAAGATATTTCGGTCCAACGTGTATATGTATTTTAAAATATTTAAAAATATGAAGAAGAATTGAGACGATATTTGAAGCATTTTATACGATCTATATCGCCACGATGTTGATTTTACAATGAATATTTTAACAAGAACGCGTTGAAAACTGAGAGACCACACGCAACTTCGTGTTCAGTGGTAAAATACACTGAAGAAAAATAAGGAACGAAAAAGAGAAGAGTGTGAATAACGCTCAAATGTTCGAGTCATATCGTAAAACCACTCGTGCTGGAAAAACCGAACGATATTTTTTTCTCTTTTAAAGGCTCGAATCTACGGTCAAAGGCCATCGTTGTTCAGTTGGTCCTGTTGTTCTCCAAGCTACAAGCATTCCTCGTAAAAAGTCTCTCACATACTGGATTGTTTCCCTGCAATCCACCGATAACCCCACAGCTCTACGCCAATTGTGAGTACAATAATTTCGCCCGAATTTCATTTTATCAAAAAAATATCCAGCATACAATACGATTTTACGAAGAAAAAAAAAAGGAAAATACGATATTTCCTTCTCGAACCTGAGCTCGAGTCTCTATGCGAAAAAAAGAATCATTAGCCGAGGAATGACTGTCAGAAAGATTGAATAATTACCTAAACAACAGCTAAAGCCTTTCTCGTGATCATTAAAGCTCGAGAAAAGATCAGTTCCGATGGTAGAGAAAAATACACAGATGAGAATTTACACACACTCACACGTGCATACACATATATATATATATATATACATGAAATGAATTTGTACCTTTTCCACACTCCTACCTTTTGTCTCATCCCATCAACCCTCATTCTACCTCTTCCGAGTCTGCCGTCGCTGCAAGGAATAACCCGTGGCTTGGTCCATACCAGAGAATAATCCAGAAGGAACAAAGGACTCGGCGAACTCGTTTGATGACAGAGAGACCGCTTTTTCGATCTTTTTTATCCTCTCTCATTCTCTCTCTTTCCTTTCTTCACCTTCTCTTTTTCTCTTAGCTTTGGTCCACATCTTGCGGTCTTGGACCAACTCGAAATCTCGAGTGGCTCGATCGCTGCTCTTGCAAATGGGTCCAAGGCGGACATTGTACATATTAATGAAAAAAAAAAAAACCAGACTATGAATTTGAAGAAGAGAGAGTCGAAAGAACAAACGCAGCGATTTGTAACTAGAATAACCGACTCTGCCTTCTTCTAAGATCTGTAATCCAAACGAGAATCACGTATATTACATTGAAGAAGATCGAGCGCGATGCCAGCCCGTCTCAAGTTTCGCATTCTCAATTTCAGTTACGTACACCGCTCTGATGTTAATCGAGATGCTTTTCCTCGGTTATGCAGCTCGACACGTCTACTGTTATAACCAAGGAAACAACGAAACTGTCGAGGACGGTTTTACCCGGAATCCGGAAAATCATTCGTCCAACAACGAGACCGAGTGCAGAACACGTAACGATGATAAACATCCGGGAAACTTTCACGATCGTGGCAGGACGAATCACGCGAGGAATAACAATGAGAATGAGGATTAAACGAACGAACCAACTGTCAAAATGACAAATTCGTGACATTTAGGATATTATTTCATAGAATTAGAACGATATCAAGAATTTTGATATACACGCAATTGTTCCGCAAATTCATCGGGCAAACTTGCACCTTTCTCCTTTGCAAACTGTTGGAAAAAGAAAATAAATTCAAGTACCTGAAATTTTTTGTCGGAAACACCTGTATGCGGCTATCGGGATAAAAAAAAAGCAAGTGAAATTTAGCAAAATCCGAAATTATAATATTAACGAAAATATATCGAAAGCTAGACGAGGTTCGTCGTTTCGAATCACGCGCGTTTCTTTATCTTGCGAAAAGTGCTATTCGCTCAACGTATCGAGAAAAAAGGACAAAATCAGTTGGATAAAAAAACTTGAAATCGTAGAAACATTTTTGCCCTTCGGCGTGCCGAGTATCTCAGAAAAGAGATCTCTCCACTGCCAAGATGAAGAGGGTTCCGGAAGAGCCTTCCCAGAGGTCGAAGGAAAAAAAGAAAGATTCATGCACGTGTTTCTTATTCCGGGTTCGTGCAATCTTCAATGCATATACATGCATACACAGAGACGAGGATGTAACTCGATTATACCGGTTTTTTGTTTGCCCCTTAAGAGCAAGAAAAAATCAGTACCTATGTGTACAATAATCTTGCGAGACGAAACTACGAGATAGATAGAGGTGAAGCTCACAGGCGTAGGTTGAACATACGAGATGATCGTGCCAGAAGAGATTTAGATGAAAAAAGAAAGAGAGAGAGAGAGAGAGAGAGAGAGTGAGAGAAAAGCGAATTGAGTATATTTCAGTGCACACGAAGAAAAGTGACGGTTTGTCCTGCCCGAAGAGACAGAGTATAATTTTAGACGCGTCTCTCAGTGACCCCCCGAGGATATTTATATAAATTTACGAAAGAGTGTATTTGTATGTATATGAATGTATAAAATATATAATTAAACAAAGAAAGGGTTGAATTCAGTTTTCGTACATTCCTTGCCACAGATTCCACAATCATTTTCTCATCCGAGACGTGAATAAGTTCGGAGCTGGAAAAAAATGACTAGAAAATTCAATCGAATGTTATAAACCTGTGTTTTATGTATTTTGTGACGATTTTATACGAAATCAAACTATTCATATTTATTTGTAATAAAAAAATTAAGTACCATGATTTAATGTCCATTTCCTTATATGCCTTCTTGGACCGAAAAATAAAAATGACGTGATTTTTTTATGGAGGTGGAGAGCGAGGTTTGAAAAAAAAATCCGAAACGACAGAAACACGCACGTTTCGCTGTTTGCACTGCACTCTCGATCGAAAAATACAGATTCCACAATCATTTTCCAACTCGAGACGATTCGAGTTCGAGCCTGAAAAGAAAAGTGAAAAAAAATGGATGAAATGTGTCAAACGTCCATCTTATATATATTTATCAACGATTTTATGCGAAATTCAATTATTCATAATAAAGGAAAACAAGCTGGGTGATTAAATGTGTATTTTATTACGCCTTCTTGAGCCGGAAAATATAATAATGACGTGATTTGTTGATGAGAGTGCGAGCGAAATTTGAAAAAAAAACACAATCGGGAACATACACACGCTTCGTTATTAGCGCTGCACTCTCAATAGAGAAATAAAAAAATTAACTTATTTTTCAAGTGTCTTATGGTTGGATTCACGATGAATAAATGAGAGAAAGGAATATTGAAATTTTCAGAAGAAATAACAATAAAGACCTCCATCTCGAGGACGAAAAAGAAACAGAAAAGCAAACAGAATAAAAAATCAACCGAAAGTAGCCTTAAAAGCTGTGTGGCGCGTCTGTGGCTTCGCAGGAATGAGGGAGACGTATCTCGAGATGATAGGACGAAATATCTCATCGTCGTTCGTTCCAATAAACATCTGCATGGATGCTGGATGATTCCTTCTTCTCGAATAAAAATAAATATACGTATACGTTATATATGTAATGGAATGGAGACGAACCACGTGCCACACTCTAAATGTAAGTATAAACAGACGTCGTGAAGCATTATCGTTGCTTCTTGTCCCCCTGACGAATTACAGACGCAAGAAACCCTCGAAAAA
Source organism: Heteropelma amictum (assembly GCA_959613375.1). Taxonomy (NCBI): domain Eukaryota; kingdom Metazoa; phylum Arthropoda; class Insecta; order Hymenoptera; family Ichneumonidae; genus Heteropelma; species Heteropelma amictum. Next base: position 18,176,746 of record OY390721.1, read on the forward strand.
AAAAGGAAAACCGAACTAGGCGACTCTCGATGTCTCATGCATCGCTCGACGTCATCTCGGCTTGGTGGTGGTACTCGAGAGTTTTTCGGTACGAAAAAAGAAGGACTCATCGGAGGGGGAAGAAGAGGGGAAAAAAGTGCTTTTACAATAGTGCATTTCCGGTGCATCCACTCGAGAAGAGATACTCGTATGTCTCGAGCAAACTTTTGGACACCCTCTCGAAGATTCGCCATTTACGCGATGTATAAATAAACGGGACTCAACAATGAGATGCATTATACTATGCTGATACGTTGAGAGTATGTGTACAGCCGGAGCAAAAATTATAGAATTTTTTTTTTCTTTCGTCAGCTTCCTTTCTCTAGCTGAACGAATGACTCACGTTGAAAAATGTTCCTTTACTTATGTTCAATTCTTCAGGATCATTGTTATGTTATTAATTTTTTTGTTACAACGGAATGGAAATTGACTGTGTTATTGTCTACGACGTTATTTGGTTGAATTTTTTTTTAATTTAATTCCACCGATACGAATTTTTCAACTTCTTTACACGGTGGTCCACGGCAGTTTGAATAAACTTTATGACCAATTTTCAACGCTCTTGGGGCTTGAAGGGAAAAAACGAAAGACGGCAAAGTTGTGAAAGCTTTATGAACGAGATACGGACGCTGTTATCGCTCTTCCAAATGGCGCGGTGAATTTATTTCATTTGTCCATTACACGTGCTCTGAAACGAGACGTGTATTAGGAGGATCGAGAAAATGTGTACACGAGAAATCACAAAAAACTGAGGAAAGGTTTTGGGATTTCCCTCGAATCTCATGCTTTTATTCTTCTCGTTGGAAGTCTCTCGGATGGTTTTTTTCACTGAAAAGATCTTTGGAGCCATGAATTCATAAGATCGAAAGGCTCGTACAAATATCCTCGAGGCTGAAGTTCTACGTGCATGCATACGCTATGAAGATCATGTGGAATGACGTAAGCTTTGTACGACATGGAAGAGGATACAAAAGTGCCTGCCGTCAATGGTAGCTCAGAAGCAACAGCAGCAGCCGTTGCTTCTGATGCTAAGTCAAAAAATCAACACTGGAGAATCGAGAGCGTGAACAGGAGATAAAAAGACAGAATATTCATAATAATAAGTATAGTTGTATACCTTGTGTTATGTACGTTAGCTTTTGAAAAGCAAAAGGGCCTATCTGGCATTATTTTGTTCGTTGGATGGTAAAAATGGCACCCTTTCCGTTCCGATCGATACGGGCCCACGAATCCAAGGGTCCCTTTTGAATGAGAGACCCCCGAAAAGCCTTTTCCAAACACCGATGAATTACTCGACACAGAGGCCACACTCGCGACGCCTTTTTTTCGTCGTGCTTTTGCACACGGAACCCTTCTATATTTATTATTATTATTATCACTTTAATTACGTGGAATCGCTCATCTCAATCTTGGTCGTTCAACGAGAATTCGCGATGCTCGTAGTAATAATCATTGAATTCCAGCTCTGGAGATAAACTACATCTGTACGATATGGCAAAACTATGTTTATGAACGAATTTTTTTTGCTGATTTTGCCAGGAAATATTTTCATACTTTAATCAATGTGCCATAAACGGAAAAGGACGAGTAAACATGCTTCGTTTTGTCCCGAATCGAATGCATATCAACGAGCAAAAATATCTGAAAGATTTTGTCAACGTCGAATTGAATAATTTATATTGCATTTTGGAGATAATTAAAATGATTATTATTCTCAAATCACAGTGATATGAGCAAAAACAGTCGTAAGCAGCAGAGTTGAATGATGGACGAAAATGAGGGGATAAGGTTCGTTAAATTGGCGTATCCGACGTTTGATTTACGAATAAATATGCATTCTCTGTTTCTTCATCGATCCCAGGGGAATCGGAGAAAGACCAAAAGAGAAAACGGCTGCTGCGTTTACTTCGTTTTTCGGGTATCGTTAAATGTGTTCGATGAAATATTTCGACCGAATTATCCTCAAAAGCAGTTACTTTTTCTCGTCCGTCATTTCTGCGATGTGATTAATCGTCATTGAAACGTTCATTAATATTATTCCTCCGAACCCCTTCGTTGAATAATTCAAGAAATATGCAGTAGGCGAAAGAAGTCTCTGTCCTCTGGCGCATTGGCGAAACGATTATTCAATTTCTTTTCTCATTCGTAGTATATATTCGTCCAATCTGAAGCGTCACGAACCAAACGATTTTCCGCTCGAAATTTCCCCAAACCACGTCTCATGGATCGCCAACAGAATAAAAATACTCCAGAAGAAATGCGAGAGGTTTTGTTTTCGAAATACAAAATATCGATTATTAGCAGAACCCTCTGCGATCGATCTCATTCGAATGTCCACTGGAACTAATCGATATATCGTTCCAACCTTTTGTTTCCTCCCTTCTGGACCTCGCCATTCCGCAATTCCATCTTCCAAGAGAATGGACAAAGTAATTTACGATTTTTCAGTTTATGCCACGTCCGAAAGATAAATTTTCGATTCGACCGGTTTCCCTCTACCGATTCCGTTCGAGATAACAATAAAAGTGTCTCCTCTCGTCCAGCTGTTACGTTGCGTCTGCACATCCGATAAGATGAAAATCGTCGTGTCCGTAACACCGAACGCATAGGGCTCAATCGAGAGATCAGTGGCGACGATAAAGTGGTCCTGTTGCTTCGGCGTTACATAAATCGATCGATGTGACCAACGTGAGGTCTTGACCCATATCGTTTTGAGTGGAAAACCTCGAAGAACGCGTCCCTTCTTTACCCTGATGGCCAACATTGAGGAAAAGTTTAAAATTCTTGTCGTACACGTGACTGCTTTTGATGCTGAAGGGATATTCAGGTTATCCCTTCAGCATATACCGTTTGCGCTTGTGAAAGAAGAGGATGTGCGTGCTCTTTGCGTTCTTCCATGCTGAAGGATGTTTATCTCGGAGAGGGCGCCACGATGAGAAACCCTCGTGTTCTTTTCAAATCGGTCACGAGGAACCACGAGGGCTTTCGATCCATCTTTTTCTCTCTCTCCCTCTCTTTTCTTTGGATTTTTTATCCTACCTACGAGTCTACCGAATATTCGAGGGTTCTCTTACCTGCCAACCTGCCTAGTCCGTTTCTCCCGTACTCCGTCTTATTCTTCTTACGATGATTGCTAACGTACAAAAAGACACGATCAAAACCGTTCAACACACGGATGATCTGAAGTTACGTCCTTTTCGGACTGTTTCTTTTTTTTCGTTGTAGTTCTTTGGCTCGGGATATATGAGAAAACGCACTCGCGTGGTTCGTGCTTTGCCAGGCCGTTTCTTCAACTCGTCGGATCATTCTTCCGACCAGAACGACGAGATGACGAGAAGCATCGAGAGACTCGGTTCGACCATAAAGCTTTAACAGTTTCTTTTCGCTGCACTCGCATTCCCGTTTCCCTTCCTGCAATCTGTCCCTCTAAATATCTCTGTATCTGTATATTCAGCCTACGTACAGGCACCGACGTAACGAAAAGGTTCTTCCTTGATACGTTATTTCTTGATAACAAGATAACTTCCTTGATAACAAAAATAATGTGTCATGGGCGAAGAAAGAGTCAATCTTAAGTTAGATTTTTATAAAGTGGACTTGGTTTTTTTTTCTTTGAACTTTCGAATCGACAGTTTCGGCTGAGGAAATTTTTCAAAATCAAGTGATACTTCCGTCTGTCGAACAAATGAAAAACTATCGTCAATGCGCTTGATATTTTTTTACAGATAAATTGCTAAATAAAAACATTTGTTTGAGGAATGTACGTGGCTTTGTCTGGAACAAAATATAGGGGATGTTATTTTTGTCCGATCGTCCCCGCGACTGCCTTACTTTCGATGTTAATTTTCCAATTTGTCTATACGGTCGTTTTTTTCTCTCATTGTAACGATTAAATCGTGGATGAAGAATGGATGAGTGCCGGGCTTCGCTTTGAATCGTCGAGCGTGAAAATCCTTTGGCGGCGTCGAATCGATATTTTTCCTAGACCCCAGGCACATGGATTTGAGAATATTTTTTCTCGAGAGAGAGAAGCGCCAGAGGCTCATGGAGAAAATCAGCGGGAAAGATTGGAAATCTTTGACGGTGCGTTGAGAACCGGAAAAACAAAAAACGTACATAGCACAGACCTGCTATCCTCATTTGACCGAGTCCGCAATTAGGCAAACGTTAATTTGCAGGTTCGTTGGACTCGCATGGTTTTGGGTGAAGCGGCAAACTTGCCTAATCACTGGCCCACCCGGAAGTCACAAGAGACACTTGTAATTTTCTCGTCAATCCCACAATGAAAAACAGAACCATTTTTTAAATTTTCTTCCCTCCTTCCGTTAGAAAATTTTCTAATATATTTTTTCAATATGGAGGAATATCGAGACCCCGGAAATTATATGAAACCCAACATTTTTCGAAGTAATTACAATTTTTTTCAACTAAATATATACCTATATGGGTAACAGACATAAAAATACTAAAATGAATAAAAATCGTAGTAACAGACGTTACACGTTGAAGGTATATTTAATTATGTACAAGAATTATAATATTATTACAACAATATTACATGTTCATATTATTTTTGAAATAATCTAATATTGACATTTACGGCACTTGTAAATGGTCTGACAAAAATATATATGGTGCCTTGAAAAAAAATCGTTTCTTCATTCCTCATTATTTCTTTCAGCCTGTAGAAAAACGCCGAGACTCTGAAAAAAGTTTAGTCAAACTTCACCGATATGGTTGTAATTTCAAGTGGAAGGAAATGAAAAAACGAGTCGAGACAAAAAAATGTCGTCTTGCGGCAATGCCCAGAGCTGGCTCTGTTCTTCCTTCCTCTAGGTATTTTGAGGCAACCGAGAAGGTAATTGACGGGCTCGATTGCTTTATGACACCTGCGGCTTACCGTCTTTCTGGAAGACCTGCTGGCATTCGGCAACATGACCCGAGGTCTTGTCAAAAAGCCAGAAGGCATCTAAAATCCTTGAAATTTATATATCTCTCTCTCTCCCTGCCTCTTTACACCTCCGTATAAATTTCGAACCCACCACAATTTGCCGAGCTTCCGAGAATCATTGAAACCGCATGAAAGCCAAAATAAATTCTGCCTCAGTTTACTTGAAAATTTTTCGGCAAGCACCAAACGTCGTGGCAATTTCAGACTCGTGCGATAGGTAATTTTCGAACTTTCTCTTTCTCTTTTTCGTCTCATTGTCCCATGAAGGAGGATAACCTAAGAAAAATAGAAAGAAGTGGTCATGCACAGGGAGTGACGGTCATAAACCGCACGAACGTTACGTAGGTATGTTAGACAAAAGTTCAGTAAAAAGTTAAAACAACACGAACTAAGCGTCATATAATATAGAGAAATTTCGAGCCAATTTATTCAACGTTTTTTTTTCTTCAGATTGTATTCAACATCATAAAGAGATCACTTTTTTGCAAAAGCATAAGATTCCGTTTGTACGGATGTAAATATTCGTATACATAATAATTAAACGTGTATGCATGTTACTCCAGATTTCTTGGCTTTGAGAATTGTCGATTGTAATAAGAAAAAAGAGACTAATATTCTTCAAACAGAAATAAAAGAGGAAGGTGAACACGCGAGTGAAAATTGCTCGAAAGGATACATCCCCTCGAAACGCATGCCATTGTCAAAATATATTTTACTCGAGTGATGAGATAAAGAAAGGGAAACAATGAGAAAAAAAAGTATCCACAGACAACTCACGCGAGCCGAGAATTTCAAACCCCGAGGACACTAGAAACGATGGCACAAATAATAAGCATAGTGTATAAGAGAAGAAATAACTTTAAAATCCAAGATGGCAAACATGAGAAATTTGTATCCAAAGAAATAACGTTACAAACACCTTGCCCCAATGTTAAAGTACCTAAAAACCGAAAGTAATTATCTCGAATGTGAAAGAAAAAAATTGAAAACTTTCTCGAGGAATTTAATGACAGAACGAATTTTCTTTCGGGTCAATTACACGATGTCTCATGCATATTTTCTCGCAAATTAAATAGTCATTATGCCATAAAACATTCCACACACTTATATTCTTATCAATTTTCGATGGTTCGAACATCACACGGGGCAAAAAGATGTCCACCGTGTGCCCGATTGAGACGAAAGAAGATAAAAAATCTATGGGTCATTCCAGGACGAGTGGGCGATGAACTTTTCGATGATTTCTTTTTTGGCAAATCTTTAAATATATATCGTTTTAACATCCATGATAATTACAATGATAACCAAAGCATAGTTTACTACGTTAAAAAACAATAACATCTAACCATATTTGCAATTTTTGTATGCTTTTTATGGTATTGAACAATTAATGCGAGCTTGACAAAATATTCACAATTCTATATACGTATTAATTCGATCTTCGTGCCATTCAATTATTTCTCTTTTTAAATTTAGTCTGGAATAGCCCATACGTGGATACAGAATTTGTGTATATATATAGTTATCATTCTGAAAGTATAGAGGTCTTGTGGACCTTAAGATCTCACCGCCTGTTAATTGCTCTAATGGCCTGTGACACACTTATGATTTTAAGGGTCGAATGAACACACGAGAAGGATCGTCTTTCTGTCTCATGTTCGACGCTTCTCCCATATATATACATGTATATTTATAATACGACTATTATCTTATGGTGCCCTCACGTGGAGACACTCGATGAAGAGTCTGATGATTTGAGCAATGAAAGGTGAAGAGGAATAAAATAAGAATAAAAATCTCACTCTTATCTTACACTTTTATGGCGAGAACAACGTAAAATTGATATCTCAACACTCTGAAAAATCAATTTATTCGAAATGGATTTAAGTTAGTCATAAAAGAAGATATTTCAATAGCATGAATTCTTTTTTTTAGTTGGAACGTTCGCCTTTGTCGCTTTTCACTTTCATTGGTAAAAATTAACATCGATATTTCCAATTCTTGAATTATTTTCGTAAAATTGAGGTTTTCACCTGGCACAATATTTTGTGGGCAATCTTTGGGATTAAAAATGATAAATTTTGAAAAAGGATTTTTCAGAAACGTAGTTCAACCATAGACGTTCTTTCGAGCCTTTCAGCCATCTGTTCCAACTAGCAACAACGCAGCAGACGAAATCAAAAGGATCAGGGAAGACCATGCAGCCTCCGAGAAATCGGGAAAACTCACTCCTCGTAAAAGAGACAGAAATTCTACACGTACATGTATATACGTATATATATATATATGTATATATGTATATATAAACACAACCTCCCCCGACATATGGCACGCGGGGGTTGCGTCTCTTCACCCCCTAAATTTATCAACAGCAGGGATGAAATGAGTTCGTCTGTCGAGCAGCAAAGACCGAAGAAAAAAAAAATACTGGGCGTAGCTTAAATTCTTTTTTTTTTTAAATATTTATCTCTCTATTTCTTCCGAAAAAAATTATGGCAAAAATTATCTCTTGCACTTGCAACAGATGGCCATATGACCGAAGGATTTTATCTTTCAATGCAAACGAGAAAATATTTTCAAAAATACAATTTTCAACAGCTTGTATTTCACCTTTTCTGTAATAATTGTCGTAACTAATCATAATTTGGATGTCTCAAGATGAGATAAAAAATGTCTGGTTTACTTAACGTGAAAAAAAAAGTAAAAGCTTAATGCGCAAGGAATGAAAAATTGCACGAATGTAGACGCAGTTTGATGTTGATGCTGCAATGCGGTTATGCAGTTTTTCTCTCGCTCTTACCCCCGATTGCTACCTCTGATTGCCCAAGACCTTATTCTTCCTTCACATCTCCTCTGTTTTTTTTTCCTGTGGTTCTCGTCGAACGGTTTTGTCCATTGCTCGCGACCATATGGTTGCCGGAGGCAGCAGGTCATTATTTTTCAGATGGAAGTGAGGTAAAGAGGGAGGAGCAAAGAGAGATAGAAAGGGCGAAAGTATGAACAAAAATGCAATGTATAAGCAAAAAAGCTTATAGAACGACGAGAGAGAGAAAGAGACCAGCGATGTTGAATTTTTGGCCCGTACAAAATTGCCCTAAAATTGCTCTCGGCTAAAAACGTTCTCTGGACCTCTCATGATGGGCCATCCTGTAGGCACTCATCCTTTTCCTCTTTATATTCTACTCTTCGTTCTTTTCAGTGAACGCGGTTTACGACGATAATTTCATAATTCGAGATTTTTAATTTGAATTTCAATTCCGCGGTTGGCCAAGGATACATTTTCGTATTATTCTTCGGGACTAAACTTTAGACCCGACTATAAAGCATAATTTGATTTTCTTATCTTTATACAAGAGTGCAACGACCAATTGTGTTTCCAGATAAAATGATAATAATTAAATGATTGTCCTCGAAATAAATTCAAATACTTATATTTTTATACGTTCAGGTTCACCATATAACATTATCTTTATTTTTTAATTGACATGATATATGGTACAACATTTTTTTAACCAAATATATACGTTCGTAAAAACGAGCCATATTCGTTATCAGTTATTAAAAGACAAAATTATTGCACGAAGAATCAATGAAAAGTTGTCTTTACCCGCACTTTTTTGTTTTGCTTTATCCAAATTATATTTTTCAAGGGCTTAAAAAAAAGCAAGTCTTGACAAATGTTTCGTGGACTGTTCCTCTCTCGTCTCGTTATTTCTGCGCATTCTCGACAAATTTTCTCTTTCACTCTATAAAATATGCTAAACACCGACAAACCTAAAAAAAAAGCGTCCGCGCGCGCCCGTGTCTCGCTTATATATTTTTCACCTGTGTAAGAAAGATAGAATGAAGAGGAATACAGAAACAAAACGAGCGAAGAGCCTCAGGGGGGCTGTTATTTGCGAATTATGAATGTTGTAAGACGGAGTATGATAATCGACTTGACCCTTTCTTCCTCCCTTAATCTCTCTCTCTCTCCCTTTTTCCTCTTCGCGCTTCTCCAATTTTCGATATTTCGGCGAGAAAAAGATCGACTCTGAAAAAAGCAGGTATAAAACTACGAGAATCAGACTAGGAATTTTTAGAGAAAACGATCGAGAAAAAAAGCAAGCAGAAAATCGCTTAGGTTCATTTTTTTGTTAATTTTTATTTACTTTTTTTGTGTAAATTCTCTCGGGAGGTTCCGGGGGTCATCGACGATTATTTTATTTTTCAAGCACATGCATAGTCTCAACCTTCCCGGAAGTCTATTACAAATTTCATGTGTATAGACCATATTAGAGCCTGCTTCTATGGGATTTCGCAAATTTTCGGCATGGCTCTAATGAGGGTTACTCACGAAAAAAATTTCAAAATATGGGAGTAAAGAAGAAATTCGTATAAAAATTGCCGTGTCTAATGACTGTGAGAATCATTAGACACGGTGGCATTTTTTTTTAGTTTGGGGGGTGGCGTGAAACACGAAAATTGAATAGAAATTCAGTATTTTCGGTTTTTTCAACAACGCAAAAACACGAGACAAAAATGACAGAATTATTTTGCGACTGTTTCGACGTGCATTACGAACTATAACCGAACTATAATTTTTCGTTTCGAATTAATTGTTGTTCTATTTCGAACACCGTTCAACCCTTACCGTTTCTGAATCAAAATATATCTCCTGCACGGAGAAAAAAAAAATTTTCGTATTCTCTACAATATTTGTTTCGTAAGAAAATTAAAAAATGTATAATGAAACACATGACGGCTGTATAGCTTTTTATATCTGCAATATTGAGCACTTGAGAAACTTATTTTCAATATAATTTATTCAATAATTTTGCCGGAAATCCACAGACATCTGACAAACAATAAGACAAAATTTCCAAAAAAGCAACTTCCTCTTTGAGCATATATGAAAAAAGATACCACAATTGTGTTCTCAAGCCTCCTTTTACTTATTGTGCCAATGCAAAAAGTAAGAATCGAGAAGAGGCAAGCAGAGTGCGAGAGGAATAGTAAGAAAAAGAATTCAACTTTCGTCGAATATTATACTGTAAAAACCGCAATAAATAAAGTGTGTGGGTTCGAAGACCACCATAGGACGAGACATTTTTTGTTCTTCATCCCAGGACGAACACGACAAATGTTTTTGTGCAAAAACGCACGAAACGTCCAAAAGCCACGGGATATTCATTGACAGAGGAACAAAATGCATTTTTATATTTCACTTTAACCGCCGTAATAAATAAAAGGACCAAAGTTTTACAGTCGGTCACCTTAAGTTCCGCGAGCAAATGTCCTTTTGCACGAGAACGTTTTTACGCACGCATACACATCGCGATCGTCAACGGAAGGAACGGGAATCTTTGATTTACAATGAGCCGACGTGAACTCGAAGTCAGAGAAAAAGCTTTTGTGGCAAGGAATACGATCTTGTGAAAAAATAGAAGAAAAAAATGTCGAACCTCAAACTTCCTGGGCAAAACGTCCCAGAACGAAACTTTCCCTTTCGGGAAATTTCTCTAGGGAAGCTCAGCGTACTAAGATATACATAATGCAAGGTTTCATGTAAAAACCAACATTCGGCACATTTCAACATTTTTAAACTTTTTCTCGTTCCCGCGTTTCTGCATTAATAATTTTTCAAGACCTGATTTTTCTTTCCAGCGAATAAATTGGAATTTTTTTTCTAAGCTCGTAAATTTTTCTATGTATTGGAAGAATGAAAAAATGTGAGCGGAAAGTAATTTGTTCTAAAAATCTGAAATGAATACCGAGAGTTCTCCAGAGTTTTAGGAATACGTTAAAAAATCCGAACTCATCTGTGAGATACCCTATGGCGAAGCGAAGAAAAGAAAGATAGATTGAGTCTTCGACGCTACTCTTTATATGAATTCTACATACAGTTCACAACCATTTCTTCGCTTTGTCGTCACCGTCGTTGTCTCAAACCGCATGTCTCGATAGTGGCCCTAAATTATGCAGGCGGTTACACGTGCAGTAATTTTAACGCCATGGGCCAAAAAAAATTAAGTCGAATGCTGCTACCCGTCGTAAAAACCGCTCTTTTCTCTCCTTTCCTCTCTGGACCTCTTTCTCTTGAGAGCACAATGTTGCATCGAAAAAACCAGCAGTGAGAAAAATGAGCAGGAAAAAAATCCGAAAGGCAACGGGCGAAAGGAAACTTGGGGTAAAAAATGATTAAGGAAATGCTGTCCCAGGAGAAGCACAGGAGAGGCAGTAAACCTTTGACTTACGAAGCGGCCGAAAAAAAAATGTCGTTTCATGTACCCACGGGAAAGAAAAATTGTGGAGAAAACCATCACCAATGAAAAAAAAAAGAAAAATAAACACACAAAAATAAAAAAACTAGAAAAAGATCTTACTCTAATTGCCCAAAATCTTGTGGTCCAGCACGAGGAATGGGATGCTGGGAAGGGAGACTAATTCGGCGAGTTATTTTGAGGGATGAAAAATTAATGAGCGTGTAGAAAAGTTGAACTTGAAGTTGCGGAAGACCTGAAGATTATGGTCGAGGGAAAAATTTAAGTGCGGAACAAGTAAGAGAGAGAGCGAGGATGAGAAGTCAAGAAAACCCCATCGTAAAAGTTTGGCCAAAATTCTGGCTACTTCAAGATCTCCTCCTGTAGGCCGAAAAAAGGCTATAAGTAAAAAGGGAATGTTCGCAACATCAACTGACCCAAGGGTGTTATAAATTCTGGTTTAACAAAAATTTGTCACTCACCCCTGTATCCTACTGTGAATAAGAGAGAAGAAGTCGAGTCATTTCGTGTACATTTTCGAAGAGAAATTTTCGACGGTAGAACGAAAACTACGAGGAGAGTCATAAAACCATTTCAAGACCGACGACACTGGAAAATCAGTTTTTGTGTGAAAATACAACTACCGTACATTTTGATCTCGAGAAACTGTGACCTTTCGACATGGCTCATTTACGGTTATGGCCAAGTGAATTGCAAAATAAATCGTAAAGTCTCTACGTCATCAATCAAATTTTTCAAACGAAAACGAAAAGCACGTCAAAGAATTTTCGTCATTAAATTTCGGTTCATTCTCAAACCTTGGTTTGTAATTAATACTCATATTACAACAGACGAACATAATCAATTATTGTAAAAGTCGTTTCATTTAGATGTAAACAAATATAACATAAAAACATCGACGTAACTGGCATATAAACAAAAATAGCACCCATATAGATTTACAAAAACTTGTCACAATTTTCTTATCATAAAAACTGTTTTCATCCCTTTAGGTAAGATTTCGCCATCCTGTGTGTTTCGAAACTGTCAAATCGAAACGGAAGTCGGAGAACACACATGTAATAATCCCAACGGAATATTTTCGGGGAATGATCAAAGCAAAAAGAAGCTTCGACTTTATGGTGCCGTAATAGCCAGAAATCACAAAGAGAGAGAGAGAGAGAGCGAGAGAATAAGAGGCAGAGAGGGAGAAAGGAGAGAATAAGACCAACGAGACGTAAGCAATAAATTTAACTTCTTCAGGAAATTTGTCACCCTCCTTACAGCAACGTATGTACATATCTCAAAGCCAAAAAAGATCGCCCAGAGTCTCTGCAATGAATAGCTTCGGTATAAATGTTCAACCATGATGGACATGGTAGGAAAAAAAGAATAAAAAGATATCCAAGCTCGAGTTACCACCTGTCCTCTGCATTGCCTGTTCGTTTTATCCCCATATATACAAATAGATGTATGTATACCGTCACACGTGTAAGAAAGAGCGAAAAATCATTTAGAAGGACACAATAATGGTTACAATAAGAAGAAGAGTGAGAAAAAATCGTTTAAGGGAAGGGAAATCGTTTAGAAAAATTCATCGCTTATTCTTAGCGATGGATGAACGGTCACAATGCACATGTCGTACACCCTTGGACAATGAAAATTTGTCTCCGACGTATTTGACGCGAAAAGCGTCCGTGAAAAACGAGAATCCCGGTGCTGCTGGACCGGAATAAAAGACCGAGAAGATGCAGAAGGTAAAAGAACGAATGTATCCAGTTGGAAGAACTGTTGTTAGAGGAGGATGAAAATTTTCTGCTTTGTTAGTCCATCCAATACGGAGGATTTTTTTTCTTATACTCTTCCTCTGTCTCTCTCTCTCTCTCTTTTTCTCTCTTATATTAATCCAGCCTTTTTTCGGGCGTTAAAGGATCCCTGAGGGAGGTGCGACAAAACTCTCCGAGTGTGGATAATCCTGGATTTTTTCCTCAACATTGCGGCAAGCGACACCGAAATATTGCGTTTTACAAACAAACGCACAAAGTGTGTGGCCAAATTTTTCGGATTTATATTGCAGCTCTCACACCTCGAAATTATTCCTCTCTTTTTTATTACCTCAGGTATTTCGAGGTTTATCGCTATGTTTGTGTTTCGCGCGTTTGCCATCCGGGAAATTCAGCAGGTATTATTTTTTTCCATCGACAAAGGGAGATTTCTGCTCTTATCATTTTCATCATATACTCAAGGGTGGAATATTTGCTAGCAGATAGGAAATACTTTTCGACACCTTCGGGCTATTCTGTTATTTAACTAACGATAGGTCTTTCCGACAAATATTTGTTGAAGTTATCATAAAAAATATTATGTTAATTTAAAAACAATAAGTATTCACACAACAGCAATAACTCGATGTTCGATATACTATGTCGTTATCATGAGTACGACAGCTGTGTGTCGTAATAATGTTAACAATTCATAGCTGATTTTGTTTATTTATAACGATTTCTGGAAAGACGAAATTTTCAACAAATTTTTATTTATTTATTTTATTTAGTTTATTCTAAATGAAGAAAAACTTGTCCACGATTCTCAAACGTTGATGTAATTCTAGACTGATGTAACATGCGAATGTTGGGGAAAAATACCTTTGATCCTTTCTATGGAAAAAAAAAATAAAATACGAGACCAACGACTGTCATAGACAAAGCAGATTAGGAATATGGGTTCTGTCCGATGGTTTTATCTCGTGGAAGGATTGACCATATTACTCAGGGAAAAGCTTTTTCGAGTGAAGACAGAAACGATAATCCTTTCCATCTATCTTATGGTGACAATGGCGATGATTATTATATTTACATTTTTCATCTCCGTGTTGAAATGTTGAAATATTGATAAATCTTAAAGGATTATTATTGATAAATAATGAGACGGGATTTTCCGTAAGATAAACCCATCGAAACTATCGATAAGAAATTTTACAGTTTGGTGGTACAAGTGAGAAAAAAAAAGATGGAAGGAAGATTACAAGGTATGTTTGAATAATGGAGATTAAAATAATGCTGACTAATACAAGAAAACATAAATATCATTACGAGAATATTGTTGAAAGAAGTACGCATTTGTCGGTTCCGTAACAAAATAACGGCAGACAACATAACCCCAACAAAACAACCAGGAGACCAAATAACCCCATGACCGAGAAAAATATACTATTTAATATAATTCTTAATCATACAATCCGCACATACATTTACAGATACAATTGATGACTCCCTAAAGAACGATACAATAGTACGAAACTGATTACAATTTCAGATTGGACGCGATATTTTCCGGTTTTTAAGCAAGCGTCGAATTAGTCAAATTTGTCGAATTTGACAGTAACTGACTTTTGACAGATTAAATAAAATTAAATAATCAAAGCACTGCAGTGCAAACTATAATTATATTATATTTATAAATACGAAAGTAACACTGTGCTCTTGTTTATAACTACTTTTACTCGCACTTTTATAACTAAAAATTATTTTATATTTTCCGTCATGAGCTCAGGTACTGTTTTTTATAACAACGCATTCTTTTGTTCCGAATTATTAAGTTAGTTATTCGTTCTTGGATACGTTTTTTTCCGATAATTCAATTTCGTATTAACACTTTCCTTACTAATATAACAAACCGTTATTTAGTTCTCTGTCAGTTTCAGCGGATACCAAACGATAGTAATTCCACGCGTAAAAAATCGCGCACGAAATAACAGTTAAACATCTATAAATGCAAATAATGTTATAACCACGTATTTTCGATGAAAATTTCTTCCCATTTTTTTTCTACGTCGATTCTAACTGTCCCCATGAAAAATTTGGTCACCCCCGTACGCTGCGTCGAACGGAAGAGGACGAGAAAATTCGAAAAACCCCAACCCCAAGGGAGATCCTTTCTCTGTCGATTTTTCTCGGTGGTCTAACAAAGCGTTAAATGTGGAGCCGCAAATATAGGAAGCTCAATGCGCGAAAAGGTTTTTTCTTTGCCAGCTTGGATGACGACTGTGTGGCAAACACCATCGAACAATAGTTTCACACAAGGCTTTTGGTAACCGGACGAGGGAGGACGCTAAAGGGGCAGGGGGGAGTACAGTGGATGAAACCGAATTTCTCTTCTCTTCGCTCCATAGGCGTTAAATTCTTTCTACAGCCGCTTTTTCTGCTTCACCATAAGGCACACACACACACAAGCACGCATATATAAATACCAAACACATGGACACACGTGCGCACTGAAACCAAGTTTTCACGCCTCCACTTTTCTCCGCCGTGTGTACAAGAATATGCTGTAAATACGAAACACACGGACACAATTCCAAAAAATGTTCAAAAGTCTCTCAGTGTGAAAAATAATAATGAGAAAGAAGACGAAGCTGAGTGAAAAGTGGAATTATTTGTCAACGCTTTTCTTTTCTTTTCTTCAAATTTTTATCTCGCACGAACGATCTTCATCCTGCCGAGGATTTTTTTATTCAATCTTTTTCTAATGGCATTTTCATGCTCGCGAGAGCTTTTCGTCTTATCTGATTCGTGTGGTAAAAATCGATGCCCGGTCTCGTGTTACAGAAGATTACACGTAATTCTTACGTACATCTCTTGGTTGAATTGATGCGGTTTTTGTGGGAAAAATGCAGTCTTCCTTCTCTTATTTCGAAAATAATATGAGCATTTGAAGAAAATATTTTCAGGATTTTTCACGTGATGCCTCGATTTACCCTGAAGCGCCCCATGCATCTTTGGATTTACAAATGCGACGATTGTATGCTTTTTGTCTTGTAAAAAGCGAATTCTTGCGTCAAATTTATTCGGCGATTATCGAATTCTCTTTAATCGTTCAATAAAATAAAATAATCGCATGACACTAAATTTGGACGAGAAATTACGTGAGAAATTCGGAGAAATCGTTCGAGGATTTTTATATGCGTGATTCAATTTTATTTTTTCCTATCGACGTTGTCGTTTGAGAGACTCCTTTGGGCATGCGGGGCCCGAACGCTTTATGATAATGACGGATCTTCCGAGCAATTTAGCTTGATCTACGTTCGGAATTTTCGTCGGCGGAGATAATTTTTTTTCAAAATTATTCTACGAAAAGACGCGAACGAGATTCTTCCGGAAACTGCTAATTCGTCGTCTTTTGTTCATAGAACGCGACACGAGAAAAAATATGTCTCTCTCCCTCGTAAAAAAAGAAAAGAAAATAACCGAAAAAACATTATTGTTACAAGGGACAATTTCATCGTTCGTGAAACGAGATAAATGGGAAGCAGAGTGAAACAGGAAATGACTCCACCTTGAGACTCAAACCATCGCAAGATAATCATCGAAATTCAAAAGACTCTGTAATGACATTTTTTTTTTGAATCATAGATTAGATCTCCGTTCAAGCTGGAGTGAGAAAGCTCACAACGATATTTCGACACTCCTTCGTACTTATAAACTCGTTACCACGAACAATTTTCACGTCACAAGGCAATTTGACAACGGGTCTATTTAACAAGGGATATTATGAGAACCTAATATGTATTTTCTTTCCAATTCCTTGACTTACGAGCATGTCCAGGGATGTTTGGAAATTTTTGAAAAATTTCATAAATTAATAAAAGAGCATTACGAATGTTGCATAGAACAGCATTGAAGTTTCAGAAAAGTAACAATAGATATATCATCGTTTAATCTAATAGTAATATTTTAATAATATTTTTCAAAATGAGACACAATTTTATGAAAATTCTATGAAAAAAATATTGCAAACATTTGGCAGAAAAATCCTGTTGAGAGACTTTCGATCGGTACATAAATAAAGAATATCTCACGGTGACTTTTTATTTGATCCTTAAAGGGAATTTCAGCGAGCCTGAAACATTTGGATTACGAAGGATATGGAAGACATTCATGCAATTGACAGGAGAATTATTCGTAACCATCAGACGATTTTTTCAGTCAAGTATACTCTAAGCCTCTATGGAAAAAAAATGTATACAATTATTCGAGTTTTTTCGATTCACAAAATATGTGACAAAAATTTCGACAAAAAAAGAATCATTTTTATCGCGATATATCATCATTTCTAACAATTAGGAACAATATTATTTGTAAAACGCATATAAATAATTCAATTATTTCGATGGAATAAACTCGTAACTTACATATTTAAGCACTCGACTGTTTGTTTAAATGAACAAAATCAATTTACTGTCGATTTGACTCGAAATGCCTCGTGCACATGCATCAGTAACGAAACTACGAGTCTCAAAGTGAGAAAATCCCTCGGGTATTTCTCGAAGAGTATACGAAGAATCGTTGAAACCTCAAATAAGTTCGTGAAATTCCCGGGAGCAGTTGCGACACTTTGAAACTTTTTTTCCCCTTTACTTTATTCGTGTTATTCACTTCTCTGGACAGACTCGTCTTTCCATCGTCGAGATGTATCGATAAATCAAATATTTATTGCCACATTGGTGAGGGTGAGTCTCTCCCTTGGACGTGCATATGCGCGTGCTGCAATGACGAAGCAACATATTGAACAGCGCCACGAGTCCAAGTAAAAGGGAGAATTACTCATATCCTCCCTCGAGGATCATCCCTGTACAGCACCCTCCTTATATTGATAAAAGCGAACGCCATTGAGCTACGACAGGACCTCATTAAACGTAAATGAGTTCAGGGAATCTTCGATCGTACGTGAAACACACGTCCTTTATCTTTTTTTCTCCTCCGGGCAAAACAGCTACACGTGCTCGCAATTCCTGATCCACTCTATGGAAATGGTGAATGATTCAGAGGGTTGCCTATAAATTAAATACATTGAACGTGTCAGGTCAGAAAAAAAATTCAGGATATCAAGTATAAAAATTCTTCGAAGATTACACGTATCTCGCCAGGAATTTTTTCCATTAACGAAAAGTTGAGTCGTTTAATTGATAAAAATTGAATGAAATACATTTTTGTTGTTTTCATATTGTGTATTTTTACCCCTATTATTCTCCCACAAGGATAAAAGAAAAACATTCCTTCTCCAGAGTGTCCAGTGAATAATTTATGCACCATTTCATTGATAGCTTCGATGCTTTTTATATTCATTTTAATATTTCAAACGGCACAGAGTGCATTTTTGAAACACCCTGGACATTGAAATCTCTCGTGTCAGGCATTAAAATCGATCTTTCATTCTCCCTTCCCCCATCGCAAAAGCGATATTAGTCTCGTCAAATTCGTTCCTGGAATATTCCTTGGGTGGACATCTTGCACACGTGGCTTTCAGTAGCATGCTCCTAATACAAAACTCCTCGTCAATCCAGATCTGTATTATCGTCAGATTCACTCTGCTATACTGTATATATATATATTTTTATACATGCTAATACATAAGCATGAAACCTTCAGTCCAGGTGTCAGAGAAGAGCTTACAATGAAACGTCACATCCCTCGACAATGTATATACATATACGCATGTATACGTACGAATATAAAACCGAAAAGAGAACGTGGACAGCCACCCCTAAACGTTTCCTAGATGAATAGATTTTAGCTCGCGTTCGCTATTCCCTTTGGTAATGCACAACGATGAGTCTTGGGCGAGCACAAAATACACACATACACAAACACCGAACAAATGTTGCATACACTCTCGATTGCCACAGGGGCGTAACTCCACATAAATTTTCAATCTTCAATCGACTGTATATCGACGTACTTTTATAGGTAATTCAACGACAAATTGACGGATGATCGTCGATTTATCAATCTGTTGGCTCTTTTTTCTCAAAACTTGCAGCAGCATTGATTGTTTCGAGGGAATTTTCGAGGGAAAAGAGGGTTTAGGGTTGCAATTTTTTTGCAATGACACTTGGATATGAAAAGTTTTCGGAAATTGGAGAGTTTCCGATGAAATTTGGAGTTTAGTTTCTTATTTTTATTGAATTTACTTTCAAGGGTTGCACGCAAGGGCAGAACAAAATGGTCTGAGAATTTCGACGAACTGATGAACAGGAAGTATTTTGAAATCGATTTTTGAAAGAAATTGCCCATATGTGTGTGTACACAGTTCCACTGTATAAAAGACGATCCATTTAGCGTTGCGTATGTACATTTAAACCTACAATCATATATACACTGGGGTTACGAGACAAATACCCTTATTTGTACACATCCTGTGCATTGTCGTGTTACTTCGAGGGTACTTTTTCTCGTTTTCACCCCGCCCGCAAGGAGAATCCAACGAAAAGAAGAAGGAGAAAAAGATTCGAGAAGATGAATAACATCGAGAAATAAGGAGAGAACGAGGGAGATGCCATGGAAATTTGATGGGCGTCGCACGAGAATAAAAAAACCGAAGGAATAGAACATGCATTTGGAAACACCGGCCGAAGACTTCCGTTATAAAGAACTTTTTTTTCGTTTTTCGATGCCACTTCTTTTTTTGCGATGAAACGATGTTTGGGGGTTTGTATACAAAGTTTGTGGGCGTTTCGAATAGCGAGGGGTAGAAAAGAGTACGTATGAACTGTTATTATTGTTATCGCATAGACATACTATTTTATATGGTTTTTTCATGAGCTTACCTGTTACCGGATGTTGAAGAATTTATTCCTCGGGAAAAAACGAGCACGCTGCGCATTTTCGGGTTGAATTTCTTGGGGACGAAGTGGGCGAAAAATCTTGATCATGATCCATCGGGGTAACAAAATCATTCGAATTTATTGTGTTGTTTTTCATCCCTCTTCGCGTTTTTCTTGTTTTTGATACAAGTTTTTACGATCTTCGGTGGTAAGCCGGATGTTGCGGCGTAAGGGCGGGGAACCGAGGCTAATTGTCCTTCATGGGACTGCTCAGAGAGCGTGTCTTGCCGTTTCCTCGTGCGCATAATGGCGCATGGATAGGAAAAAAGAACATGGGCCAGGAAATGGGACTGTGTGTGACAAAAAAAATCATTAGCAATCATTTTTTTAAGTGACAGTCCACTCGAAAACTGTGGGCTAAATATTTCAATGGATCTGTACTTTTGGGAATTCTCACAATTTTCGTTGAGCTCAATAGACCATTTGGTGAACATTTTCATTGGGTGTATCGCTCTAAAAATGGATCCATGTAACGTTGAATTTATCACAAAAAGAAATATGATTAATCTTGAAACATTGCATCAGTTTATTGTTGTTTGTTTGCAATTTAGGCCATTGATTGGAGTACATTTTCAAAAATAGGAATTATTCAAAGATTCAAAGAAGATTCAAACTTTCAAAACTGTGAAATTGTTTGAATTTTGAATCTATCGCGTATTACTATACATTAATATGGAGATCTAATGTACATTTCAATATTCCTGCAATTTTTCACAATTCGTAGTGCACGAAAAAGTGGTAAAACGTAATTTCGAATAAAATCGTTAATAGACTCACCCAAACTTTGGTACTTCGATTTTTACATTTTTTTTGTCAGAACCTCTAATTTGAACATGCCCTTTCATAACCATTCGCTGTCATTAAACGTAAATCGAGATTTAACTCGATAAAGATGTTGATTCATTTTTATAAATTTATATAAGATCGACTGTCAATCGAAGTATCGCCCTTCGAGGATTTTATACGCTGCTGAAGCGCGACGAGCCTGAGGCGGTGTCGATGAATGCCGCTTGGCTTACACCCTCGAAAAAAAAAATGAAAAAAGAAATACGCGTCCATGTGAAAGAGGGGAAAAATATATCGTACGGCATCGAGAAATGAGATTCGAGAAGGAAAGAAAAACGACGAAAGGAAGCGAAAGAATAAAAAATAAGTGAACTCATCCACGCGTCACAAAGCGACCAATTTCACAGGTCGATTGCGGAGTGAAAAGAACAACGAAAGCGCATGAGTCGAGTCCGAGGGAAAAGAACGAAAAAAATTGAAAGCGTGAATATGGCAGACTGTACGATATGAAAGAAAAAAAGACGAAGCAATAAAATTGAATTTGCCACGGAGAGTTGAATTTCAGTCTCGGTAACGTTGACGACAATAAATAATAAAAATAATCAAAAAACAAAGAATCAGCGTTCCTGGAAGAAAATATTTTGCACCTCTCTCGAATCCAAATATATAAACAAATACGGAGTGAAAGAAGATCGACAATTGGAATTCGTTTTATCCAGCACAGTTTTATATTTTCACGAAAAAAAGAGGGCAACAAAATAAAACACAACTTTGAGCTGAAGTTGTGAAAAAAAAAAATGGAGGCTCGAGGGGGTTTCAAGATGTGGTTTTTTTTTTACAATTTCGTAAATGTATCATTTTTTTCATCCCGTTCGATGCATCATCTTTTTGCGATCTCCTTTTTTCTTGTTTAGCACCTGACGGCGTGAGCACGACCCGCGAAGAAAGGAAAACAATTTGTGCGAAATAAGACGAGAGCACGAGACCGAGTTCTCTTCTCTCTATGGTCCCCTCGCGGGTCCATTTTGACCATATGCCGACACGAGAGATGCCGAGAACGAAGAAATAGAAAAGAGAGAGAGAGAGACAGAGTGAGAGAACGAAGAAGAGCGAGAGAGAAACTCGCAGACTAGCACGGGTAATTACAGGGGATGCTACGGTTCTCTCTGGCGTGGTCGGTCATGCTCGTCCTCTTCATCGTCTTCTATACCTTAAAAACTGCGAGCCACAGCCATTAGCCATTGGACGGTTATTAGCAACTTAGGACCGTAAGAGAAATAAATAATTCCTACCGAACATAAACATTATGCGTCAATAATTTTGTCAAATAAAACAAATATACATAAAATTAACAAATTAAAAGCAAAATTATATCAGCGAGAAAGGAATACGAAAAAAAAAGAATATATATCGTATGGAAATATTTGAACCTACGAAATACGTGTACGAAATAGACGTGTTTTTCTATTTACATATAAATGTATATTTTTATATTTTTTCATGTTCTCATATCGTGCTCAATTCTTCATACGTCGACTATTCGTCACGAGGCTGACGAGCGCGAATTATTAGACAGATAAACATTTCGAATATTGGCCATGTTTTTTTGGATATTTGCCGTACCGAAAGAATCAGTCTTTTTGTGCCAATGACTGATGGTAAAATAAAACATCTGCATGTACGTTCAGAGAAAGAGCCGAGGGTGGCGAGAAAAAGGGAAGCTCGGCAGAGGCTCTGGGGGATGCGTTTGTAGCGGGGAAATTCACCGACCGACCGCACCGAGGACCCGCCGAATTTCAACCTCGGTTACGAGAGTGGGGATGAAAAATAAAGAGAAACAGGCCGACGAGGAGGACCGCGGCTATATAAGAATCCGACGCGACTTACGAAGGGTCACAGTTGGTCACGAAATTTTCGTGAAGAACGTTCGTGCGTTTTACGTTTGAGCTTCATCGAGAGAGAAAACATTTTCCTTCCTCAAAGACACATGTTTCGTGCCTTTTTTTTCACTCATCGTTAACGTTCATCGCGCCTAAAGCGGTGATTGTGTTTGTGTGTTCGTGGGTGTTTGAAGAGAAAAAAAACAGGATTTGGAATAATTCCAGTGGATTTTTTTCGGCGTAGAAAATAAAACGAAAAATCATGGAAATCACGTGGTTCGTTTTCTTTTCGTTGTGCACGAGTATGGCAGCGAGTTTTGATCTTGGACCGATTATCAGAATTGCACAGTGTAGAATGCAGTGCCTGAGAAAGCACAGCGTCGATGGAACCTGCGATTGGTACTCGAATAGGGGTGAAACTGTCTGCAGCGAAGTAAGTTAACGGCCTATTTACCGAACGATTTAAAAAACTTCCCATCTCTTCATACTCGCATGTCATATTCTCTTTTTATATGATAATTGCATTAATTTACATCCTGGCACACTCTGTTTCAAAATAATCATCGATCTATTTTGTTGCCTGAAAAATCCTGCAAACATCCCTCAAAGTTCCCTCGAAACGTTTCGCCCGGAATATAATTCTTTTTCCTAGTGATATTATTATTTTAAAATGATGTAATTCGTCGAACATCGTTCGATATATATTTTTGTTTCAATTTCGAACGAGGCAAAAGAAATTTTCGGCACCCTTTCTCCACGAGTCCCTAAAACATTCTAAGCCGACATGATAAAAAGAAAAATTGAATCTCCAAACTGAAGCTATCGCTGCGGGAATTCGTTACATGCGAGGGTTGAAATTGACACCCTTGTGCAATACACAATACCTTTTTATTTCTTTTTATCTTTCGGAGCGAGCATTCGTTAGGGTATGAGAATTGTATGGAGCATCTATCAAGAGATAAATCAAGCTTTTTCAGACACTCGATCTGCGTAGTTGAGTGTGTGCAAGTTTTATGGAGTATTCCTCTTTGGAAAAATCATGGTGGTCCCTTTGGGGATCCAAGAGGCATTACATGGGGAGCATAGGGCGAGGAAGAGAAATGTGGGACAGATGGGAAAGACGATTGCATCTCACGAGGTATCACAAAGCGACCAGCATAAAAGTCGAGATCGATATACATATACATGTACATATAAATATATATATACATGTACATGCTGTATACATATATGTATCTTGATATATCGAATGCACGATCTCGTCCTGCGAGGGCGTTGCTCATTTAAGGGTCTTGCATACATAAAGTTCCACGATAAATTGATTTTATCCTTTGCACGATCGGAAACGCGTACTTTTGCAGCATCAATTCTCTCAATGAAATGACAAGCGAATATTTACATTGATCAAGGCATGTTTATATAATATAATGTAAGCCAGAGAAATTCGTTGGAAGATTTAAAGGGACAAAAAGGATAAAGAGAGAGAGAGAGAGAGAGAACGAGAGAAAAATCGATATCGTGGTACGGAGAATTGAGATGATAAAATAACGAAAAGGTGAAGCTGTGATGAAAATCATGTATTTAAATTTATGCCCTTTTGTCGAATATAGTTGCCTCCTACAAGAGACATCCGGCATGAGAATAACGATGTTTTTTTTACTTGGGCGGCGTTCAACGCACGAGAGATACTAATAATGATGAACAACAAAAAACTAGTACGAGAGAGAAGATTCATCGAAGACCCCAGGGGTTTTCTTGTACCTCGATAGTGATCAAACTTCGATTTTTACATACGAATGACTCGACTTTATTTTCATTTTTTTTTCACGTTATCAATTATTCAATTATGATAAATAAAAATCTGAATAAAATCGGTGTTCGTATTGTGTATAGATTTAAATAATCTATCGTCATCTCTGTGTCGCGACCTCTAGAGTAAAAAAATCTTTTTTTCGAACTTGAATTGTGATTTCCATTCATGTTTTTTTTCTCCTTAGTTCACGAGAGTTTCCGTTAAGCATTTCTCTTATCGGGCTTCGCAAGGATCCTTCAAATTCCAACATTCTTGTTCGTTATAAATTTCCTCCATCGTACACATGCAAATAGTTTCTTTTCCTTTGAGTGTATGCACTCGCGAACGTAAAGGCTGAGGTCGCTCTCGACAGGACATCGACACATGGACATTCCCAAAACAACGACCTTAATAAATCAGACCTCCCACGTTTCCCTCTCGCTCGTTTATCTCTTTCCCTCTTTTTCTCTCGTCTTCTCGTTCTTTCGCGAATGGTCGACGTGCGTGACATGTCCGGAAATCACAGAATTCTTCGCTGTGTATACCAGACACCTTTTTCTGTTACGTACGTGCTCTCCCGGGCCTCTGAAAATGTCACGTAGGGCGTGCAACTGGAGCAGGAAAAAAAAGAGAAAATCTT
The DNA here is from genome assembly GCA_959613375.1 of Heteropelma amictum. NCBI lineage: Eukaryota > Metazoa > Arthropoda > Insecta > Hymenoptera > Ichneumonidae > Heteropelma > Heteropelma amictum. The sequence goes on from OY390721.1 coordinate 18,201,738, forward strand.
GGCATACAGAATTTTGAGAGCAGGCTGAACATTTTTGAAAACAAGCGTGAAGCGCTTCTTTTTTAACATTTGAACATGTTTCTTAAGATAAAAAAAAAGTTCAAAGAGAATGTTTATCAATACGATTTTAATGAGAGATGAGTGAAAACTTGCTGGTTCATCGATAGAGCCGATTTATTTATTATTCATTTATTGGACAATATATTTCTCGGAACATAATTTCATAACGAAAAATTCGAATTCTGTAAAAACTTCGACAATCGAATGAGCTCATCAAAAATTGGCATTAATTATTTCGGAGTGACTCGAGTCATCACTTCTTTTTTCTCTCGATCTTTCTAGTCTATGCTCCTCATTAATACAAAGCCTCAAGGGTTTTTCGAAAGCTCATTTTCGTTTTTGGGAACGTCATTAACGCTATCTCTGTCTCCTTCGTTCTCTCTCTTTTCATTCTGATGTAACAACACAGGCGTTTTTACGCAGAAACGGTACAGCATCACTTTCGTTCTCCTCTCTTTCTTCCCCTCTTCTCCTCGACACGAAAAAAGTCCGAGAGAAACACTGACGATGAATTAAAAAAAAAAAAACGTGAAAAAAGGTTTGGATGGAGGAGTGAGAAGACAAAAGTGTATGGACCACTATCCCAATAAATACGAGAGACAACGACGATGAGAACGAAAAAAAGAGAGAATCAGAGAGAGACAAAGAGAGAGAAACGATGTACACCTTTGCCCTGTTATGCGACTGGGAACAGGTTGGAGCTAATTCGAAGGAGCCTCCCAACAAACTTCGTACCTTGCTCGATCGAAACTCCCTTTACCTCCAAAATATTTTCAAGAGACGAGAGAGAGAACGAAAGAGAGAGAGAGAGAAGAGAAAAGAGCGACGACGAGCATTGGCTTAAAAATGGCTCGATTGAAGGTACGGGGGATCTGGACCCGTAGCTTTTTATTCAGCATCCTCTCAATTCTCTATAGTACGATTTTTTTTCACTCTTATCCTTTCTATCCCCTCATCTTCCCGTTTCTCCTTGACCTACCAGTTATTCCCACCGTAAAGCGAACTAGAGACTAGCAAGATTTCAAAAAGAAAATATCTTTATAATTATCTAAACAAGAAGAACAAACAAGCACAGCCATAAAAAATTTGAGTTTTTCCCCGAAATTTTGATTGCAAATCATTCCAATCATTCCAAATCCATTCCAAATCAAACCAATCGTTCTTCCCTCGTTAATGAATCTGTAAATAATTTTCATGTTCTAATCGAAAAAATTTCCAAATGTTTTTTGCAGTGTTGGCAAAACTGCGAGAGCCTGGAGACTCAGTGGGAGGCCACAAAATCCATCTGCGAAGGGGACGAGTATCTTCGTGTGAGTATACTATATATAATATACATTTCAATATTCCGATCTGCTCATTATTTCGGCCCTCTTCCCTCTCCATTCCGCTAATTTTTTTTTTCAATCATCATCATTATTATCTGTCTGTTCCTTACTTTCAATTTCGTATTTTTAATTCCCCTACGAATTTATTATTTCCACGTCTCTTCTCCCCGAGGGTTTTGTTTTAATACGAATCAACAGTGTGCGGTTTGAAAAAAAAAGAAGAAAAAAAAAGAAAAACGCTCACGAAGCGGGGGTGGGTACGAAATATTCTCTCGGGAGTTAGAGTTATGATCGCGTTTGTTTTGAGGGATGCGTCTCATTTGCCTTGCACCATAGCTTATTTATAAATACGTATACGCGCACGAGTACATGCATATATTTATCTATATATATATTCGTGTGTATATCTATAGATGTACATGTATTTATGTACACGTACGAAAGTTTCACGAGTCTTTCACCAACCCCTGTATCTCGTTAGGGAATCTACACGACGCTTTTTGAATTATTTTATCGGTGAATAAATTTGGGTACGTTTTCTCCAATCGTGTTTTTTACATTTTTTCTTTACTTCATACTCTCACGATATGCTCTTTCCGAGAGCTCACCTTGCGTTGCTGGTTTTCTACGCGGACGTGAGTAATATGCGAGTCAACGCGAGGAGGTACCCTTCGGGCCTAGGTAGCCGTGAAATTGCCTGAGTGAAAATCCCAATCTTTAGCCATTCTACGAGACATTCGAGGCCCAATGGACCGTTTCACAAGTTTGTCGAAAAACAATATAAATATTGTTAAATAAATGAATAATAAAATAATTACAACATGAATTATAAAAAATGATAATAGTTCAAGTTTCGAGCAGATTCAGTCCTGATTATGAAATTTCTTTCTGGAATATGGAGTTTCCGCTATATAATAAATACTAGTAAATAAAAACTAGTTGAAAAATCGTTCACAAATAATAAACGAATTTGAAATAAAAATAAATTCATAATGATTACACTTATTTAATATAAATATTTGCATCATTCATGTCGTTTGTTCAATTACAATTTGCAGATACCTATATTTTATTTTGTACTTCTACCTTTTATTTTCAACGACCAACGCTCAATTTGATCCGAAAAATACAAAAAAAATCGATCACTTCCGTCATTGTTGAGTTCGGGGCTGTGTCCAAAGGTCTGATTTTACGAAAAATCCGAACAATTGGTGTAACGGAATTTTTTTTCGTGTATTTCCCCGTTGCACCGAAAGGAGAAAATTTGAAAAAGGTGGTCACGGCACTATCGATTAGATCTGGAACATCCCATGCACATGGGTTTATATATGTATATACATGGGAACTATTATACACGGTATAATAAGCGTTCCTTTAAGTCCGTCCGCTCCTTCGACTCTCCGATTTCGTCTCTTTCTTTTTTTTCTGTCCCCCTCTCTGTTTCTTTCGTATTCCCGAGAGGCATCTTGAATAAGGTTCGTGCGTATGTGTGTGAGGCCCCAAGAAAGAGCAGAGATTCCGTATACAAGTCCCAGAAGCTCGCTAACCTTCGACGTCGCTCTCGATTATATCCTTTCGTGAAGGATTCCTTCGTAAAATTTTGTGCCTGAACGAATGCGAGAAAAATCCAAGTGAAAAAAGAAACGGAGAAGGTAGATTTGGGAGAAAAAGTAAGAGAGAGAGGATGGAGAAAAAATGGAGACAGGGAATGCAAAAGATCGTGGAAAGGTCCATGCCTCTCGTCAGCGGAAGAACGAGAAGAAGAAACGACCGAAAATTGTAAGAATTTCATCTCTCTCCCTGTCGCTCGTTCGATCCCATTATTTGTTACCTAAGGTACCTAGACAAGCGTACTCGTTGCTTCAAATCTTGCGGGACGCGGAGGAAAGGGGGTTGGCTTTTGAGGCCTTATGCGAGGGGCTCTCTTGTTGCAGAGGGAAAAAAATAAAGTGGCGTGTAACGAAACGTTTGATATTATGTTTTATAATAGAGGAAAGCCTCGGGGACTTTTTCGGGCTACCTGACGATTTTCACGGAAGAACGAACAGGCCTTATACAGACATAGAAGTATTTCAAGCAATCTCCTCCACGCCTTCGATTTCTGCCTCTTTTTCTTCGTTTGCTTCGATTCTAGCAACGAGTTTTTCAATCGTTTCACCTCTTTCTACGAACCGGCCCTCCCAGAACGCCCATGATGTACAAACTCACGTGGAGCGTAAGAATTACCTTGTGTGAATGTTAAAAAATATTCGAAACATTGTTAAATTAAATAAAAGAAAAAGGAGACCTTTTGTTTCTGATAATCTAGCTATTGATAAATTGATCTAAAAAAAATTACAATAATTTGTGCCTGCAGCTTGCAAAATCATGCGACATGTTTGCAATAAGTCAAACCCGCTGCTGTATCACTAGATGGCATCATTTCTTCTGCTCAACTAAAAAATCTGTTTCTGGATTCTCTCGAGAGTTTTGGAAATATTTTGAGAATGGAAAATTTAAGAAAACGCCGAAGAACGCCGTTCGTCAGCCGATAAAAAGGCCGAGAGCATGTTTTCTCAGCGCTAGTGACCCTTATCTCGTCAGACTTTACGAGGCAAATAAGACTTTCCATAGATAAATTTTTGAGATAGCCTAAAATGGAAAAAAAAACATGAAGAGGAGAATAGTAAAGGGGAAAACATTAACCAAGTGCTGTAAATCTCTGAAGTTGGTCGTTAATTAGCTGGAAAGGTTCTTCTATGACCAATAATTTGAGCAAGAATCTCGTCCAATGCCTGGACAAACCATGTATCTATGGTGATGGATCGGCCCGGTATTTTGTGTATTTTTTCATGATACGATGCGAGCATGTGTTTCCTCCGTCGTTCGATAACATCATAAGGAATTTTACCGTATACGATACAAGAGTCAAAAATCACTAAAAATTGTTGATCCTCGTACTCGATCGCTGAGCAACCGGACGGGGATGAAACGATGGGGAAAGTTAAACATTGGCGATTTTTCAATGAATCCAATCGCAGCAAAGATAATTCCTTCTATATTCCACAGACACCTTAAGACCCCGATAAAACCTCACAATTATCAACTAACCTGGTTTCAATTCATTCGTTACAGTGTCCAGCCTGCCAGACAGCTTGTCTTTACCGGAACACTCGAGTAGAAGAGTCTTACATGCCGTCAACCTTGCCAGCACCGATAAAAGGACCGGTTAAATTGGCCGATCACGATGTGGCGATCCTTCTTCGCCGGGTGAACAAAGGATGGAAGGAATCCGGTTACTACCCTGGCAGTCGTGTTCCGACTCTTAGGCCTGACACTTGGATCCTCGCGATCGTCGAGGATGGCGTCAAACACTACAGCTGGGAAGAATGGACGCCTACCTTGGAATCATTGAAGGAAGGACCTCTCGTCGAAGCTACGTTGTCTTGGCTCGATGTTCAGTTGCAATTAAAGAAACAACGTGACCTCGAGCAAAAACGTTTCAACGATCGGGTACGACAGTTTTATCTGGAAAAGTATGGGGAACGAGTACTCTTTGAATGGAGAGAGAGCCACGACCCCCCGATACCCGAGGAAGTATTTCGTCGATTCTTCTTCAGAAGACGCAACGACGAGACTTCCCAGAATCCGACAAACGGTGAAACAACCATGGACTCGACCGACAGTGACAATGTATTGATGAAGGAAAACCATAATGGTCAAGACGGCGCTAAAGAGTCATACGTTGTCTCTTGGGAACCGGAAACTGGAGGTTTAATGGGCAATCAAGTAGTCGATTCGACGAGTGCTCAAATCTCATTGCTGCCTGGTACAAAGTATCTCGTTAGAATAGCATCGAACGAGGGTCCTGGAAGTTTTCCAATCGAGATTGATACTAGACCGATATCCGTTCAAGTTTGGAAGTTAAAAAAAAACTTCGAAAACATATCGATTCTACCGATTGCGGCGGGAGTCATTGCCGCTCTTATCGTCGTAGCCGGAGTGATTTTGTTCAAGCTCGGACGACGGAGGAAAAGCGTGAGCGAGAGTGAGGCCGAAGTCTAACGAGGCTGAAGCCTTCCCAACAGCGTCCAGGAGTCTCGAAAATCTTATGTGTTTTTCGTTCAACTTTCGTCGGAACAGAACAATTCTTACCAAGATTCTTCGCATCAGGTTTTGCAAGATTGCGATTTATTCGGAATGGACATTTTTGCCATAAACGTCGAAGACGAAACGAATACGCGTTTGGAAGATTTTTCGCGACGATCGATAAGAATTGTACATAATATAGTTAATATTTTTCCAAGTTATTTGTATGATAATTACGAAAAACGAAAAATATCGAATGCCATGGGCAAACAAATGTACAGTGAGCGTGTATCACGAATCTTAATCGATTTGACTTAATTTTAATTAGTGTAAATATTATTTTTTAAATCAATTCTAATAATGCAACGTCGCTAATGAATCATTATTGAAACAGTATGAATTTTCGTTGTCCAACTTTGTTCGATGGTCAATGGAGAAATTAGTAGCACCAGTTCTCTCAATTTGACGAACGACATTGAAGAGAAATGATCGCGTCCAACGGATATTAACGATTTTTGAAAATTAGTAAATTTAATGTAAATATTATTTCAATTAAAAAATCGTTGGAATCCTCTAGACTTTGCAAATAAGAACAATTTATGGAATTTAACACGACGATTATCTGAATGAGTATAATTTTATTTAAAAAATAGTAGTAATCAACACAAATTACTTGTTTCGAATTAACGAAATCTTCACTCATACGAACGATCGGAAAAACTAATACGACTCGTCAAAAATGGGATGAACGGTCTCTTTATTTATTATCAACCAATGTTATCAATGAATCATTAGCGAGTTATCAATAGTTTAACAACTCTGACGCGAAAAAAATATACAGCAGAGAGAAACGAACAGACTGCATGAGAGTTCCTAATAGCAAAACCGTATACGAAAACAGCTTTCACGCTGATCCATGACGGACAAAAAATATCAAGACGAAAAAAAGATAACCTTGTATTTATTTGTACATAGTGATGAAATTTTAATTGTACTGTATATATGTATTTTTAAATGTTTAAAATTAAATAACGGAGATCGATGAATGTAAGTTTCAGTCGTTGATTGTTGAAAAAAAATCCTCCTCCTGTACATTCACGTTAATTAAAATATCTTCAATTCCGAGCCGAATTTGTATTGCATTAAAATTTCGTCGCCGCAACGATAAAAAAAAATAAAATACGTGATTACAAATTATCGGTCGAAGGTAAAAATCTTTTATTTATTGCCAAAATCGTAATTCGAAAATTTTCCGAAACGGCAATCCTACAAGTTCGAGAAAAAAAAGATTTCAGTCGAAAAATGAACAAAAATTGAGCTCCGATTTTTTTCCTGGATACACAAATCTCACCCTGTTATCCTTATTATCCTAGCTCACAGCTTAGGAGCTTTATTATATACAAATTCACGAAAGACCTCGGATTTATCATTTCACATAAATTGTCCACCCAATCCCCCACTTCTATTCTCTTATTTTTGTCTCTATCCTCCGATCCTCATTGTCTCAATTGATCAGCCTGATCCTTTGTAGCGTTTGTTCGTTAAAATATCTTAGCCACGTTGAATCGGATAACCAGGTTCATCTCACTGGGTCACGTTCGAAGCTTCCCAAAATGGAGGATTAGGGCACCCTCGCAATACGAGAGTGAGAAGAGCAAAGGAAAAAAATAAGAGATTGTCCAGAGGTCTACAAGGATTTCGGATAAACGGAGCAAAAGGTCCAAGGAATCGTTCACCATTATTCATGCTCGTTTGCTTTAAGCCTCTTACGCTATCTACGAAAATCCCTGGAATACTTCAAATTTATGTCCTCTTCTTACGTTTGTTCTTTATCCTCTCTCATGCTCGAGTTCGGCCAGCAGACGGAGAGAAAATCGGGAAAAAGAAGACAAAACAAAAACGGTGATTTTTCATCAAGAGCTTGAAATTCAAGCAGGATAAAAATCAGTCATAACCAGAATCCTTCATAATTTTCTTATGAAAACCATTCTCTGCCTTCTCAAGTTTCATGGGTCACTGGTTAATTCTACGAGCACGAGAGAACGAATAGATCGAGAGATTTGAGACCTCCTCCACGAGAGGAGTCCCGTGAAACCTCGACAACTTTTTACGATTAAAATCTCCGAAAGACACACGTTTTAATTTCCATAATGTTATGAGAATAATTCGTATTTTTACTCCCGAATTATTGTGGCAAAGGCAGATGACTTTTGTGTCCTACGGGAGTCTGAAGTTACAAAAACAGAGACAGACATCGTTTGTCACTGGATCTGAAACTTATCTCGCTCAAAATCTCTTTCGAATAGAAGAAATAGGAGATAATTTGTTCTGAAAAAAGTATTTGTACTTTTAAAATATTTCACAAAAATGATAATTGCATTCTGTTGTCAACGTGAAACAATTATTTCCAGATAAAACATAACAAGAATTTTAAAGATAAAAAATATACTGATAATAATAATACGCTTAAATCGTACTAAATATACCTGTCTGGTATATAACAGCATGGTTGAAAAATGATCCATATCGTAATTCTGTAATAATCTAAGCTAGCATTATCATCAGGTGAGTGCATTGAACTCTCGGTAGTAGAGCGCTTATGACGATCGACCGCGCGCGGCAGGTGCCGAATGGAGCGTACATACTGCTCGAAGTACATACGTCAGTATAATAATAATAATAGATATAGTCTTTCATATCTGTTTATCATCGCGCCAGGTAGATAAACGACCAACCCTAATTGTCCTGTTCTTTTTTTTTATTTCAACAAATACGTTACTTTTACGTTATCAAAACACGATTATTTTTCCAATCAATATGGTAATAATATTTACAGACTGAACACGTAAAACATCGCAGACGCTCGGAAATTAGACGAATTAAATAGATTTAAAGATAAACCATTATTTTTAAGCTTTTAATTACAAATGACCATTTTTTTTCTGAAAATAACGTCAATTTTTAACGAGCAAATTCAATTTTTATTAAATTTCAATAAACTGTTTCAGATTCAGACAAGTATTTGCAACATTTTCAGAATTGTTCGTAAAATCTGTTCGAAAATAATTCGGAATACTCCCCGCACATCACAGTGACCGAACGGCCTTTGAGAATTCAAGATTGAAATCAATTTTATAAAAACGATTTCTCTTGAAGAGGACATCGCAGATTACATCGATATCTCTCGATTACATTTATTCGACCATAAATTACAGTTCCTAGCGATCCTAAATATTTATTAGTCGATTTTCCGACGTCCACGTAAATTTCATACCTTGAATTCTCGTACCATTTGTTGAATAACAATGTTTACATTGTGGTATCTAAAAATTTGCGAAAATTGAGACTCAACTGTACAATGTGTGTATTAATATTGATACAGTCTCCGATTGTATTACTCACATGTATAAATAAAGTATCTTGCTTAAAGTTGGACATGCACACGAGACTCGAGAAAAAGTGTGTCGTGACCTCGAACGAAGTCAGGATGTACCGTTATACAAGGGACCATCGCCTTGGACGTATTCACGACCGAGTTCTTTCAGTCTTGACCGTGAAGTCGAGCGAGGATGATTCTGCTCGTTTTAACTTATCTCTGCCCTATTGTTTTCATCGTTTCGTCACCGGTGTTTGGTCCATCGGTTCACACGTACTCAAGTACAAGTAATGCTCTACTATCGACTCTCGGATTGACCGGTTTTTTCGGCTTCAACACCTTACTTCCGGTCGGATTAGCTGCAGGTCCAAGGTACGAGGAATGATCGAGACCAAGCAAAAGAAATTCAGCAAAAAATAATTTCCGAATTAAATTTTGTCACTTTTTCATGAAAATTCTGTAAAATTGTCTTAGTTCTTAAATTTAATTCTCCATCATTTGCACAGAAAATAAAAATGTAATACAGTAAAACTGGGAAATTTTTTTTAGAAAAAGGATGTTTTGCTCGAAACTCGATTTTATCTTTCTGCCTTTCTCTGTTGATCGTTCTTACCCTATGGGCGTGAAACATCTCGTAGATACGTACCAAAATGGAAGAAACAGGCCTGTGAGATTCCCGCTGCTCAGCATCCAAATTCGCACTACGTGTGCGATGAGGCTGGGGAAGTGAAGTGTATACCAGGTACGTTTATCAATTATTTTAATAAAGCTGCAGGCATATCGATAATACGACGTTTTACTTTTTTAACTTGGCGTCAAAAATGGTCGTTTTCGCACACCAAATTCTCGTACATTTTTCGCGAATCGTCGAAATTTAAGTATATTCGCTGAAAATCGAACGATAGTGATATGGCGATGGAACTAATGCAATTCTTTAGGAAAAACAGTACCGAACGTATTCAGCTCTGGAAAAACAATCTTTTCGTGCGAGAAATCAAGATGATGCACATGAAATCAATTTTTATCACTCTCGAAATTCATTTTATTTCGAAATCCGATTGTATCGCTGATTGTTAGAGTTTTCGATGAAAACCCAGTGCGTTGTGTGTTCAACTGGAGATTTTACATAATGAAGGATAATAGTTTGAAACAAAAAATTTTCGCTTGCTGTTAAATATCCCCAGGTGCCTCAGCCACCCTAAATTTCATACGATCATCATCATTCGGACAACGGCACTCGACTTGTCCGAGTGGCTCTTTTCTCGTAGCCGGAACACCGTTTTGAAAATTAATTTTAAAAAATCGTGAAAAAATTGATTTTTCTGAAACTTCCCAATTCGATTTTCCTATATTTTCTCGATCTTGTCGCTGACCTTATTCCGAGGTTCCGATAAAAAGTTGAAACGCCTCATAGTCGGCTGAGAAAAAAATCTATCGGAGATCGTTTTGTTTTATTCATGTACCACTGAAAACCGTAATGTAATAACAACAAAACCACCATGCCTACAATCAGCGAGAAATTTCGTTCTTTTCTATTCTAGGTGAAAATTGGACGCGCACAGCCGTACTAATCCAGCTCTACTTCCTTCAATAAAATTTTGCTAATAAAATTCAATACAAAATTGGAATAACATTTGATTCGTGTTTTCCGTCATCAGGCTGGACGGGTGATCTCTGCGATGTACCCTTATGTCGCAAGGGCTGCGACCCTCTCCAAGGTTATTGTCGACGACCTGGAGAGTGTCGCTGCAAACTTGGTTTTTACGGTGATTTATGCGACAAGTGCGTTCCGCTGCCAGGTTGTCAACACGGCAGGTAATATTGCTGCAAACTATTGATTTCATTTTTCCCATGTGTACGGTGAATAATGTGTGAATAACTCATATTTTATTCGAGTTATTTCATTGTAAATATTAACAAGTAATTAATAATTAATTGATAGTATTCAGTAATTAGTAATTCAACTAGTAATTAGCAATTAAAGTATTGGGTACTTTGAAAGAGCCAAATTTTCACACCAGATAATTGAGTAATATTTCTGTTTGGAAAAAAGGAAATACATATTGGATCGTTGTTGGGCTCAGAGTCGTGGTCCCCTCTGCCAATCGAACCAAGTATTAAGCGTTTGTTTACCCATAAAAACTGAAAATTCAGTTTTCTTTTTGTTGTTATCACAAATTAAAGTATTATCGTGAATTGAATCAAAGTTAAATTTATGTTGTTAATTTAAGTGTAAAGTTAAATGTACATTGCAATTACCATTGCAAGATACAATTGCAATCGCTATAAAAAAAATTTTAAATTTTAATTTGGCTTTATTCAATTGTATCGGTTAACCTATTGATAGCGCAGAGTATTATAGTATGCTGTGTGGCTAGGGAAGAAACAAGACGTTTTCCGAAATCGTGTTTCCTCCCGTGTCATGCACACACTCTATTTTTCATATAATCTGGATTAAAACTGAGAGTTTCAATACCTGAAGGCAGACGAAACGAGACTATTTTACGCCGATAGCGCGGCAAAAAATCAGATTAGTCGATGTTTTGAATGACACGAATATTGCGTTACTTGTAATTAACGAATGCAATTCTGGCTAGGAAATAAAGTCAGAAACTGAAAGTTTTTCCTACTTCGCATCGGTCTGAAATTCGCTCGTTTCGGCCGGCCAAACATCAGGCCTTTAAACTCTGTGTGTTTCAATGCATTAGGTGATTAAAAAAAATGTTTTTCATTTCATAGTACCTGCTATTTGGCTGGCCGCAAAATGCAAAACGAATCGGCGTGCCATTTTTTATAACATCGATTTGAACTGAGATACAACAAAATTTCATGAACATTTTTTTTTCTCCCATATCAATCATAGGAAGTGTATATTCAGAGTTGACGTTGCGAATAAATAGACAGCATTAAAACTGTCCCTGTAAAAACTGTAAATGGACATTCTTTAAAAAACCGTTATTTTTATCGCTTGTCATCAAGACGATATCGATTACCGACCATCGATAACACAAATATGGGAGTCGAAATTACTCTATATCCTGAATTCAATTTACCGTTCGACGTGTCGTTCGATTAATTTCCTCCTAATGAAGTAATCATTTGTATTCCTTTTTTATTTTCGATTCACCCAGATGTAATGTGAGCTTCGAATGTACCTGTGATCCAGGATGGAAAGGTCTTTTCTGTTCGGAACCGATTTGCGACTCGGACTGTCACCCGAGTCAAGGATATTGCGATAAACCTGGCGAATGCAGGTGAGAATTCATTCATCGATTCGTTTCCACGCATTTTCCTTTTTTTTTCTTTCCAATTAAATAAGTTTTCATCTCGAACCAATTACTCCACGTGTGAATAGAAACGTTTTCTTTCAATACCAGAAGAAGAGAAAGATTACATTTTCGTATACCGGGGTAAGACTGTGGTTCCGATTAATTCATTTTGGATCCAAATGTTATAATTTATCCTGGAATTATTTCCAGAATGATCGGAAAAATTCAACGACTTTTATCTCTATATCTGTCAATACAATTCGATTTCTCAAATCACATTTTCTCTATATGTATCTTCCTGGGATCGACATAAATAGATGCAGGATCGGTTGGCAAGGCCCAAAATGTAAGCAGTGCGCAGTTATACCCGGATGTGCGCATGGAACTTGCCAGGGACCGCTCGAGTGCCGATGCAATCCTGGATGGGTGGGATTTTTATGCCAAACGCGTGAGTAATTTATCCAGTATGGCAATACATTATCATTATCATCAAAAGCGCGACGTACTTATAATAACAATCAGCGTTCCCTTATGATTATAATTATATGATAATCAGCGTTGTTGTGACAATTTAGTTAATGGCGTTGCAAATATTTTGACCAATGCTTTTCTTCCTTCAGCAATTTGCTCACAAGGATGCAGTCGGGAACACGGTTTCTGTTACCGCCCTGGTACATGCAGATGCAAAGTCGGATGGACTGGACCGAATTGCACGGAATGCGTCCCGTATCCCGGATGCTCTCATGGTACATGCAGAAGACCCTGGGACTGCAGATGCGAGCCTGGCTGGGCTGGCGATCTTTGTGACGAAAAATTAACGTACTGTGATCATCATTCGAATCCATGCCAGAATAACGGCACTTGCGTCAGTATGACCAAAGAGGATGGCGATTACAGGTAAGCCAGATTGCAATTTTGCCATATATCATTCAAAGATTGTTACTTTCACGAATGAATTGGACCTTGTTAGAAATCGTTGCAAAATATTTAATGAGTTGCCAATTGCCGCGCTTTTCGAAAAGTTTATTACCAGCCATTCAACGAGGGAATTCTATGAAGCTGTTGAAAAATGTCTGAAAAAAGTGATTTGTCGTTATAACAAATTGATTTATTTTTGTCAGATGCGTCTGCCCTCTGGGTTACGTGGGTCGACACTGTCAGATTCTAACAACGGTACCAGCAGCCGATTTGACTCCACCTGAATTACCGTATTTCGTGCCAACGATGGAGTCAACGACATCGGTCGTCAACGGAGAAGCGACGGAAAACCATGACGAAACGAAACCCTCCAAGCCCATTCACTTGGCAAACTCTGGCAATGATGACGACGGGGTGGACGTCACAAGTGAGAAAGTCGAAACTGCATACGAGGCAACGGTCGAGCCATTGGAAACGATTTTTATAACCGATCCGACAACGATTCATCCTTCTGCAACTGCAGGAAAATGGCCGACAGAATCAGCACCTACGGAAAGTGCCATTACTGACAACGATGCTGACAACGAAGCCTAATCAAGTTGATATTTATTCATTTATTTATTTATTTATTTATCTATCTATGTATTATAATGAGTTTTCGATCGAGGTCGATAATGTTTAATCAATAATAAACATTGCTTTATTATTACAATTATAATCTATGAAAAATTTATTCATTTACGCATTGTTATTATTTCGATATCCAGAATTTTGATTTTCCTCTTATGGCAGTAGGCGAAAATTTATTTAGTCATTTATTCCACAGAATCGTCGTCACGTGCTTCAAACTCGTGTGTGTTTGACACGGCGACACTGAATATATGTGATACAAATAATACAGCGGTTATATTATATGGGCGCGATAAATAACCGAATTGTGACTAATTTCCACAGTTTATTCCGCGCACCTATTTTCTACGACGGTGTCATGTTCATGGATTTTCGTGCAACGCAACCGGATTTCATTATCTTTATTCTCGATTTCTTCGAGCGATTCTCATCTCTTTTCGCATTTATTCTTCACTTCTCGGTGGAACAGGGAGCTGTGACCAAATGTCAATGATTATTGACATCAAATGAAATAACACTTATTTTTAATCAAATAAAAAATCCATCAAAGAGATAGAATAACAAATTATCCGGAACCTATGCTGCGCTATCTCTCCGATATTCCGCTTAATTACACCGAGGAAAAGAACGAGTCCTGAATGACAAATACAGATATATAGCATTTTTTTAAATCGACAACTTTATTTTTGTCAATTTTATCAAAGGTCTACTTCCGTATTCGATTATTCGTCGCCAACAAACTCGCGACAAGATATAGCGAATAACGAAATAATCGACACGTAATTCAACAACTATTCCGCAATCCGTTTTTTCATCCATTTTATTTTTCTACTTTTTATGGCAAAATGGAAGTGACAGGGGGCTCGTCTAATCTCGCGTTTCATCGAATGTGTATGAGTCTATCCAATTATCGTTTTCGCGAACCAGCAGTGAGATCGAGGCTTTACCTACGCAAACTGGGAAGGCGAATCAATGATCTCGAGTATGCAAATAAATTGCATAGCGGGCATTCGGAGTGAAATTGAAGAAACCATGAATTCCTGCGATTTTAAAAATTATAATATGCGAAAAAAATGTTCGCGACAAGAATTTCGGAAAAATAATAAATCCTCGTTGAAAACGAATAGAATGACCATTAAACGGCAGGAATATCGAAACCCTCCAAAGTGTCACAATCTCGATGTTAACGAAAATGTTAACGGAATCTATTTTTTTTCGGCTGAACAAAAAAAGAAATTGTCGTAAGAAATAATGGAGATAATAATGCGAAAAAAATGTAAATCACTAAACGTATAGAATATTACAAAAATATGACATGCAAAATGATGCAGATATAAATCGAGAAAAAGAAAGAATAAAAATGTATAAAACGTTGGGAAAAATCAGTAAAGTTGTGCGATTTGAGGCAGAAATGATTGATCGATTCTACCTGGAACGGGTCGTGTATACTTTGTGAAATAGCGCTGCGAACATTAGAAACAACGGTACCAGCATGTGGAGAACATAAAGCCTCGATTCTTTTCCGATACGATATATCGTTACGCTCGAGCAACTGCATGTAGTACTTCCCATCGTCGTCTCGTCGTATCGACCCACGCGTATTAAGATTTACTCTTACGTAATGCCTATAATCATAATAATAAGATTATACGCATAGACATATTGTACATACGGAAATCTTGAATCAGGAATGATTGAAAATCAGAAAAAATGTAACTACTCCCTGAAAATTATTTTTTGCGTTTTTTTTTTACAGCGAAATGAAACAGCGATGAATTTCGTGATATCGAGTGTCGTTGCAAAAAAAAATTTGGTGTAAAAGTTATACACGGATGGAGAAGAGATTTTCGATAAAGTAAAATTTACCGATAATTCTGCCTGTATTTTTCGAAATATATATTTTTTTATTTGATATCCGTGAATCGTTTTGTTTGCATATGCATACGAAGCTCCGTGTTCGTGGGTTGAGTGTACTCGTAGATTATTCTCGGTACGTACGTAATCACGATGAATAAAAATCGTTCATTTTTATTTCCTTTTTTCTCTCGTGAAACTCGCCGTTGCCTTTTAAACGTTTGTCTCGAGACAGATAAGTAACTGCAGCACGTGTCCGTTTTAACAAGTTACATCGCCTATTGCCGTACGATGCGTGTTCTCTTTGATCAAGTGTTCGATTCGACAAAATAGAAAATGGCAAAAAATGAAATAAACAATAAAAACGTTAATATAAAAAATAATCATTACCATTATTTTTCGCTCGTATAACAGCAAAAGTGTTAAAAAATGTATTCTTTCCACTAAAATTACTTTTTTGCTTCGATTTTTTCATTATAAAAGGATAAAAAAGAAGATAAGATCTCGGGGCGGGGAGGGGGGGGGGGGGACAATACGGTCTCGTTATGTTCCTAGGAATGGATAATACCGCGAGTACGATGACGCACAAAGTTGAAACAAGCCGAGCGAATAATTATTGGAGCATATCAAAGAGAGGCCGTCTCCCTCGATTCGCTTCGTTAGATACTTCACTTTAATTTTTCTCCTTTTTTTGCAATCTTTTTTTTCTTTTTCTCAAAGTAAACTTATTTCCAACGCGAGTGAAGAGCGAGGCTTCTCCGGCAAATTGGAGGAACCCTCAAGCTATGTGGAATCGTAAAGGAAGATGAAAAAGGGTCGAGACGAGAGAGATGAACGGCTCGAATGGACCAAAGGGGATAAGATTTTGGAGCAAATAATTGTTAAGGAAATACTTATATGTATGTATTTTTATTCGCGATCTTGAGAGGCTCGTTTGACACATTTAGTCAATATTATGCAAAATTTATTACAATATGTATCGATTTGCTCGTAATTAAAATTATGTCAATATTAATTGATTTGCCATATACGTAAGTGTATTTTGATTAATACATTGAATTGCCGAAGAAACATCTTTTTTGTGCTTGAATTTAATGATCTCGCAATCAATAAATTGAAGAATAATAAGCAGTAATAATTACTTTTTGTGTGAATTGGAAGTAAAAATATTCGGTAAATTGATTTCTTTTTACATCACTGGATATTCGTTATTCCTTCTCAGAAATATACATTTCTTCCATTGTTCGTGGGGTAACTGTGCGTCCATAATTATCATAACTTGTTGGTGGCTTGTATAGATTTCCAAGTCGTGAATACTTATCGATTTATTTAAATATCTGAAAGGATGGCCTAGATTAATTGCCACCTACTCGAGACTTTAGTATAATTCCATATTTGTTTAATTTTATTCAGTAAAAAAAATTAAGCCGCGATTTTTCGAAAACATTCAAGGTCCCTTTTTTCTCGTCACAAAGAGAATCGTTGTGACGTTTAATTATAAATTATTAGCCGTAATCCGAAGCTGCGATTCTCGAGAAGTGAATAATATTATATATGCAATTCATTGATCGAGTAATACTTTTATTTATCGATAATTTTCTGCACGTGTGTCTTGAACTATTATACAGAAAGCAGCAAGGCTGCTTCTGGAGTGAAACGACCCAGATACCATTTTAAAAACATGCATGCGTAAACCATCAAGTATCGTTACATCAGAAAATTGAGAATTCAATCATCAATCTGTTAGAAACGTTTTTAATTTTTGTCTTGCCCAATTCTTCGGGTTGAAAATAAGGACAACAATTTCTTCGGAATTAAATAATTTCGTATTATTCGTGAACGTCTGCTACAATATAATGTGCTTTGCAGTCAAATGGATGTAACGTTATTTGAAATTATTAATTATAATTGAATTCATTATTATAAATTGTCGAAAAATATTTATTTTTCGAGAGTACGATAAAAATGATGAAATTTATATGTAATTTATCGTCTACAACTGAAAAAGCGTTGCTCGATTAATTTTGCCAGGGCGAACTGCGGATCGTATCATTTTTCCCCCAATAGGTCTGTGTATTCTTTCTCATTGTTTGACGATCATTTTCTCCTGTTATTGATTCGAAATTTTCATCGTCGTTATTTCGGGAGTGCCGAAGGGAAAGGCCACGTGACCACTCGCATTGTATCAATATTATTTTTTACGCTCCATTGAATCGCTTTTCGGTTGCAACCGGGCACGCATATGCAGGACATTTAAGGTGTTACTTGAAAATCCCAATACTTTGAAATTTTTATTATTTCTCGTTCATTCTATCTCCTTGCTGTATGCTATTTTTTGTACTACAGCTGTGTAACGAGTTTTCTTCGTTAGAACCAAGAGAATACTAATCGAATAGAAATTGGAGTAAGGTGTTTCGTAAATGCGTTAAAAGAATTTATACAATATTTTGCACAAATCTGTTTGATTATTTATTTAAGCAAAAAATTACACGACTTGTATTATTCCGAGTTGGCAAGGAACTCCGAATCAACACAGAATCCCCCATAGATGTGTGTCGAACCACGCCTGATATTGAAGAATAATGATACACGCAGCTTGTAACGGTGCTACGAATTGTTCAAGCGGAAGTGAGGGGAAACGATTTTTCGCCACGATGAGTTTTCACTATCGAGTGTAATGTGGACCCTCTGTACATATGCACTCTTCACTTCCCTCGTCCTTTAAGCCCTTTATTCATGTCTAGCTTGAATTTCGATAATTACGACTTTATTATATATACATATTTGAAACAATTCGTCAATATTGTTTATCGGAAGATTTGATATATTTTTTCGTTCATCAAACAAATCGGTTATTTAGTATAGCATTTTTTTCCTTCAAAGACGAATGCTGAGATTTATAAGCTTGCCAACTTTGTGTGAAGTAATCGTTGCATGGAAATTTTCGTACCTTACTGGCTCGATGTTACACATGAGTATTCACTTCGTCCTTTCTCTCATCCTTTCACTAATCGCTTTTCAATATATCAATGCTCAACTCTCAATGTATGCAGTCATGTGTATAAAGAAACGGGTTATAATTGATGGAAACGAAACAGTAATGGGATGGACTATTACAACAGATTGACGCAAATGCTGTAATTGGATGAAAAAAAAAGGAACAAAAAAATAAAGGACAAAATTATCGACGAAATCACTTTCGTCGAGAATTTATTAATGGCACAAATAACGTTTGTCGATAAATAATTCATAAGAATTGCGTCAGTTTTTGCAACTCAGTAGCAAATTATTTTTGTGAATAAAATAAATATAAATAATACTTAATAAATTGTCCGACAAAAAGTCGGTGGACTGAAAATGTTATCTTTTCGTAATCTCCTTTTTTCAGCTTTGTGCAGATTGTCTTTAACAACCTACGAAATAATTTTTCATATTGGAATTGAAAGTTTTGTTAGCTGTGGGATTTCATTATTTTCTCTTTATCAACCTTTTTTCGTTTCTTTTCTCAAATTTGCGATGGAGAGCCTCGTACTATTATTAAACTTGACGAGAAAGACTCTGCGACCTACGTCAAGAAATTCGCTGTCATGGCCGTAAGAGATTGCATTAAACGCTGTCTTGTATATCCATTAGGGTGGATCAAAATCATAAACTATTTTTTTTCTTTATTCACTGGAAAATTCATCACTTGGCATCTCGAGAAACAAACCAGCTCAAATTTCAGCCCTTGACATCAATATCAAGCGATCCTTCGTTGCAAACGTTTGTTTTCCATTGAACCAACATGAGAACATTTTTTGCTCAACTTTGAAATTTTCCGAAGTCGCTAAGCGTTGCTCTTGGGAAAAACTCTACGATATATATATTATAGGAATTTTGATCTTCTACAAAAGAGATCTCTCATGCCTATATCGATGGAAGCGACTGTTTGAAAGATAATCAGCGCTAAAGCATAATTCGTACTGATCTCAATGTTTTTAAAATTATTACGTTAAAATATTTAATTGAATTTGAAAGTCCCAAATTATTTCCATGAAATCAGTATGCTGGTGTTGAAAACTATTTATCGATCAATTTGCAATTTTTTATCATTTTAGTTCTTAAGAAAAGTAAACATATTTGTTAGAAATGTGTTGTTTTAAAGAAGTTTTGATTGTTGCACAGCAAAAGTGACACCAGGGTTAATTTTTGGCACCAAAACGTTCATGATTTTAGGGTTTCAAGTCCCTCTGTAAAAAGTTGATGAGGTCCCGAAGTTGATCCTTTATCGAAATTATATCGCGCGATTGTTGCCATTTTATTCGTTCCGTGATTGGTCGCAACGTTTGTGAGAACGCAGCCGCGACATGATTCATGCGAGAGCGTATTCGCGCGGTTTTCTATGCTGTTTTTGACAGTTGTCAACTGGTGGCATTAATCGCGGTTAGCGAAGGATAATATAATTCTACGATAGTTCATTCTGTGAAGAAAAGAAATCATCCATATCGAGTAAGAAAGAGTGCTATATTTCACAGCTGAATTTATATTGTACTGAGGGAAAATGAGAGATAGTCCGGGAGAATGAGAGTGAATAAACTAAACTAGCATTTCCTGCACATTTTTTCAAGCAAAAATTTTTCTCCCTTTCACCCTTGCACATTAATGTTTTATAAAATTTACAAGAATCGGACGATCGGACGATTTCTCGAGAAGCGTTTTCCTTCAAAGTAGTGGCAGATGAAAAGAACGATCGACAACTCCATCAAAATTGAACCACGCATAGAGAAAACGACTCTAAACAAGTTCCTTCATTTCCGGTTTTCGGAAATTTTGTTTCAGATTTTTTAGCACAGCTTCCGGGCCAGCGTTCGATCGGCGGATGAGAGGAACGATCGACAACTCAATGAAAATTTAACCACGCTCAGAGGAAGCGACTCTGAGCAAGTTGCTTCCTGTCCGGATTTCGGAAATTTAGTTTCAGATCTTTGCACGGATTCTGTGGTCCAGCGTTTGATCGGCGGATGAGAGGAACGATCGACAACTCAATGAAAATTTAACCACGCTCAGAGGAAGCGACTCTGAGCAAGTTGCTTCCTGTCCGGTTTTCGGAAATTTAGTTTCAGATCTTTGCACGGATTCTGTGGTCCAGCGTTCGATCGGCGGATGAGAGGAACGATCGACAACTCAATGAAAATTTAACCACGCTCAGAGGAAGCGACTCTGAGCAAGTTGCTTCCTGTCCGGTTTTCGGAAATTTAGTTTCAGATCTTTGCACGGATTCTGTGGTCCAGCGTTCGATCGGCGGATGAGAGGAACGATCGACAACTCAATGAAAATTTAACCACGCTCAGTGGAAGTGACTCTGAGCAAGTTGCTTCCTGTCCGGTTTTCGGAAATTTAGTTTCAGATCTTTGCACGGATTCTGTGGTCCAGCGTTCGATCGGCGGATGAGAGGAACGATCGACAACTCAATGAAAATTTAACCACGCGCAGAGGAAGCGACTCTGAGCAAGTTGCTTCCTGTCCGGTTTTCGGAAATTTAGTTTCAGATCTTTGCACGGATTCTGTGGTCCAGCGTTCGATCGGCGGATGAGAGGAACGATCGACAACTCAATGAAAATTTAACCACGCTCAGAGGAAGCGACTCTGAGCAAGTTGCTTCCTGTCCGGTTTTCGGAAATTTAGTTTCAGATCTTTGCACGGATTCTGTGGTCCAGCGTTCGATCGGCGGATGAGAGGAACGATCGACAACTCAATGAAAATTTAACCACGCTCAGTGGAAGTGACTCTGAGCAAGTTGCTTCCTGTCCGGTTTTCGGAAATTTAGTTTCAGATCTTTGCACGGATTCTGTGGTCCAGCGTTCGATCGGCGGATGAGAGGAACGATCGACAACTCAATGAAAATTTAACCACGCGCAGAGGAAGCGACTCTGAGCAAGTTGCTTCCTGTCCGGATTTCGGAAATTTAGTTTCAGATCTTTGCACGGATTCTGTGGTCCAGCGTTCGATCGGCGGATGAGAGGAACGATCGACAACTCAATGAAAATTTAACCACGCTCAGAGGAAGCGACTCTGAGCAAGTTGCTTCCTGTCCGGTTTTCGGAAATTTAGTTTCAGATCTTTGCACGGATTCTGTGGTCCAGCGTTCGATCGGCGGATGAGAGGAACGATCGACAACTCAATGAAAATTTAACCACGCTCAGAGGAAGCGACTCTGAGCAAGTTGCTTCCTGTCCGGTTTTCGGAAATTTAGTTTCAGATCTTTGTACGGATTCTGTGGTCCAGCGTTCGATCGGCGGATGAGAGGAACGATCGACAACTCAATGAAAATTTAACCACGCGCAGAGGAAGCGACTCTGAGCAAGTTGCTTCCTGTCCGGTTTTCGGAAATTTAGTTTCAGATCTTTGCACTGATTCTGTGGTCCAGCGTTCGATCGGTGGATGAGAGGAACGATCGACAACTGAACGAAAATTTAACCACGCTCAGAGGAAGCGACTCTGAGCAGGTTGCTTCCTGTCCGGTTTTCGGTTTTTAAGTTTCACGCGTTTAAGAGGCTACTTCCGGTACAGCGTTCGTACGCCGTACGAGGGAAACGACGATCGACAACTCGATGAAAATTTAACCACGCTCAGAGGAAGCGACTCTGAGCAAGTTGATTCGTTTCCGGTTTTCGGATATTTAGTTTCACGCGTTTCAGAGGCAACTTCCGGTACAGCGTTCGTATGCCGTACGAGGGAAACGACAATCGACAACTCGATGAAAATTTAACCACGCACAGAGGAAGCGACTCTGAGCAGTTTGCTCCATATCCGGTTTTCGGTTTTTAAGTTTCACGCGTTTCAGAGGCAACTTCCGGTACAGCGTTCGTACGCCGTACGAGGCAAACGACGATCGACAACTCGATGGAAATTTAACCACGCACAGAGGAAGCGACTCTGAGCAGTTTGCTCCATATCCGGTTTTTGGTTATTTAGTTTCAGGCGATTCAGAGGCAACTTCCGGTCCAGCTTTCGCTCGGCGTATTAGAGAAACGACGATCGACAACTCGATGACAATTTGACCACGCGCGGAGAAAGCGACGCTGAGCAAGTTGCTTCGTTTCCGGTTTTCGGAAAATTAGTTCCGGACGTTTCAGAGGCTACTTCCGGTCCAGCGTTCGTACGGCGTACGAGGCAAGCGACGATCGACAACTCGATGAAAATTTGACCACGCGCGGAGAAAGCGACTCTGAGCACGTTGCTTCTATTCCGGTTTTCGGAAATTTTGTTTCAGGCTTTTCAGAGGCAACTTCCGGTACAGCGTTCGAACGGCGGACGAGAGGAACGATCGACAACTCCATGAAAATTTAACCACGCGCAGAGGAAGCGACTTTGAGCAAGTTGCTTCATCTCCGGTTTTCGGAAATTTTGTTTCAGATTTTTTAGCACAGCTTCCGGTCCAGCATTCGATCGGCGGACGAGAGGAACGATCGACAACTCCATGAAAATTTAACCACGCGCAGAGGATGCGACTCTGAGCAAGTTGCTTCTATTCCAGTTTTCGGAAATTTTGTTTCAAGCTTTTCAGAGGCAACTTCCGGTCCAGCGTTCGTTCGGCGCACGAGAGAAACGACGATCGACAACTCAGAGAAAATTTAACCACGCGTAGAGGAAGCGACTCTGAGCAAGTTGCTTCTATTCCGGTTTTCGGAAATTTTGTTTCAGGCTTTTCAGAGGCAACTTCCGGTCCACCGTTCGTTCGGCGCACGAGAGAAACGACGATCGACAACTCAGTGAAAATTTACCCACGCGCAGAGGAAGCGACTCTGAGCAAGCTCCTTCTATTCCGGTTTTCGGAAATTTTGTTTCAGACTTTTCAGAGGCTACTTCCGGTCCAGCGTTCGTACAGCGTACGAGGCAAACGACGATCGACAACTCAATGAAAATTTAACCACGCGCGGAGGAAGCGACGCTGAGCAAGTTGCTTCATTTCCGGTTTTCGGAAATTTAGTTCCAGACGTTTCAGAGGCAACTTCCGGTCCAGCGTTCGTACGGCGTACGAGGCAAACGACGATCGACAAATCAATGAAAATTTAACCACGCGCGGAGGAAGCGACGCGCAGCAAGTTGCTTCGTTTCCGGTTTTCGGAAATTTAGTTCCAGACGTTTCAGAGGCTACTTCCGGTCCAGCGTTCGTTCGGTGCACGAGAGAAACGACGATCGACAACTCAGTGAAAATTTAACCACGCGCAGAGGAAGCGACTCTGAGCAAGTTGCTTCTATTCCGGTTTTCGGAAATTTTGTTTCAGGCTTTTCAGAGGCCACTTCCGGTCCAGCGTTTGTTCGGCGCACGAGAGAAACGACGATCGACAACTCAGTGAAAATTTAACCACGCGCAGAGAAAGCGACTCTGAGCAAGCTGCTTCTATTCCGGTTTTCGGAAATTTTGTTTCAGATTTTTGCACAGATTCTGTGGTCCAGCGTTTGATCGGCGGGTGAGAGGAACGATCGACAACTCCATGAAAATTTAACCACGCGCAGAGGAAGCGACGCCGAGCAAGTTGCTTCATTTCCGGTTTTCTGAATTTTTGTGTCAGATTTTTGCACAGATTCTGTGGTCCAGCGTTCGATCGGCGGATGAGAGGAACGATCGACAACTCCATGAAAATTCAACCACGCGCAGAGGAAGAGACGCTGAGCAAGTTGCTTCATTTCCGGTTTTCGGAAATTTTGTTTCAGATTTTTGCACAGATTCTGTGGTCCAGCGTTCGATCGGCGGATGAGATGAACGATCGACAACTCCATGAAAATTTAACCACGCGCAGAGGAAGCGGTGCCGAGCAAGTTGCTTCATTTCCGGTTTTCGGAAATTTTGTTTCAGATTTTTGCATAAATTCTGTGGTCCAGCGTTCGATCGGCGGATGAGAGGAACGATCGACAACTCAATGAAAATTTAACCACGCTCAGAGGAAGCGACTCTGAGCAAGTTGCTTCCTGTCCGGTTTTCGGAAATTTAGTTTCAGATCTTTGCACGGATTCTGTGGTCCAGCGTTCGATCGGCGGATGAGAGGAACGATCGACAACTCAATGAAAATTTAACCACGCTCAGAGGAAGCGACTCTGAGCAAGTTGCTTCCTGTCCGGTTTTCGGAAATTTAGTTTCAGATCTTTGCACGGATTCTGTGGTCCAGCGTTCGATCGGCGGATGAGAGGAACGATCGACAACTCAATGAAAATTTAACCACGCTCAGTGGAAGTGACTCTGAGCAAGTTGCTTCCTGTCCGGTTTTCGGAAATTTAGTTTCAGATCTTTGCACGGATTCTGTGGTCCAGCGTTCGATCGGCGGATGAGAGGAACGATCGACAACTCAATGAAAATTTAACCACGCGCAGAGGAAGCGACTCTGAGCAAGTTGCTTCCTGTCCGGTTTTCGGAAATTTAGTTTCAGATCTTTGCACGGATTCTGTGGTCCAGCGTTCGATCGGCGGATGAGAGGAACGATCGACAACTCAATGAAAATTTAACCACGCTCAGAGGAAGCGACTCTGAGCAAGTTGCTTCCTGTCCGGTTTTCGGAAATTTAGTTTCAGATCTTTGCACGGATTCTGTGGTCCAGCGTTCGATCGGCGGATGAGAGGAACGATCGACAACTCAATGAAAATTTAACCACGCTCAGTGGAAGTGACTCTGAGCAAGTTGCTTCCTGTCCGGTTTTCGGAAATTTAGTTTCAGATCTTTGCACGGATTCTGTGGTCCAGCGTTCGATCGGCGGATGAGAGGAACGATCGACAACTCAATGAAAATTTAACCACGCGCAGAGGAAGCGACTCTGAGCAAGTTGCTTCCTGTCCGGATTTCGGAAATTTAGTTTCAGATCTTTGCACGGATTCTGTGGTCCAGCGTTCGATCGGCGGATGAGAGGAACGATCGACAACTCAATGAAAATTTAACCACGCTCAGAGGAAGCGACTCTGAGCAAGTTGCTTCCTGTCCGGTTTTCGGAAATTTAGTTTCAGATCTTTGCACGGATTCTGTGGTCCAGCGTTCGATCGGCGGATGAGAGGAACGATCGACAACTCAATGAAAATTTAACCACGCTCAGAGGAAGCGACTCTGAGCAAGTTGCTTCCTGTCCGGTTTTCGGAAATTTAGTTTCAGATCTTTGCACTGATTCTGTGGTCCAGCGTTCGATCGGTGGATGAGAGGAACGATCGACAACTGAACGAAAATTTAACCACGCTCAGAGGAAGCGACTCTGAGCAGGTTGCTTCCTGTCCGGTTTTCGGTTTTTAAGTTTCACGCGTTTAAGAGGCTACTTCCGGTACAGCGTTCGTACGCCGTACGAGGGAAACGACGATCGACAACTCGATGAAAATTTAACCACGCTCAGAGGAAGCGACTCTGAGCAAGTTGATTCGTTTCCGGTTTTCGGATATTTAGTTTCACGCGTTTCAGAGGCAACTTCCGGTACAGCGTTCGTATGCCGTACGAGGGAAACGACAATCGACAACTCGATGAAAATTTAACCACGCACAGAGGAAGCGACTCTGAGCAGTTTGCTCCATATCCGGTTTTCGGTTTTTAAGTTTCACGCGTTTCAGAGGCAACTTCCGGTACAGCGTTCGTACGCCGTACGAGGCAAACGACGATCGACAACTCGATGGAAATTTAACCACGCACAGAGGAAGCGACTCTGAGCAGTTTGCTCCATATCCGGTTTTTGGTTATTTAGTTTCAGGCGATTCAGAGGCAACTTCCGGTCCAGCTTTCGCTCGGCGTATTAGAGAAACGACGATCGACAACTCGATGACAATTTGACCACGCGCGGAGAAAGCGACGCTGAGCAAGTTGCTTCGTTTCCGGTTTTCGGAAAATTAGTTCCGGACGTTTCAGAGGCTACTTCCGGTCCAGCGTTCGTACGGCGTACGAGGCAAGCGACGATCGACAACTCGATGAAAATTTGACCACGCGCGGAGAAAGCGACTCTGAGCACGTTGCTTCTATTCCGGTTTTCGGAAATTTTGTTTCAGGCTTTTCAGAGGCAACTTCCGGTACAGCGTTCGAACGGCGGACGAGAGGAACGATCGACAACTCCATGAAAATTTAACCACGCGCAGAGGAAGCGACTTTGAGCAAGTTGCTTCATCTCCGGTTTTCGGAAATTTTGTTTCAGATTTTTTAGCACAGCTTCCGGTCCAGCATTCGATCGGCGGACGAGAGGAACGATCGACAACTCCATGAAAATTTAACCACGCGCAGAGGATGCGACTCTGAGCAAGTTGCTTCTATTCCAGTTTTCGGAAATTTTGTTTCAAGCTTTTCAGAGGCAACTTCCGGTCCAGCGTTCGTTCGGCGCACGAGAGAAACGACGATCGACAACTCAGAGAAAATTTAACCACGCGTAGAGGAAGCGACTCTGAGCAAGTTGCTTCTATTCCGGTTTTCGGAAATTTTGTTTCAGGCTTTTCAGAGGCAACTTCCGGTCCACCGTTCGTTCGGCGCACGAGAGAAACGACGATCGACAACTCAGTGAAAATTTACCCACGCGCAGAGGAAGCGACTCTGAGCAAGCTCCTTCTATTCCGGTTTTCGGAAATTTTGTTTCAGACTTTTCAGAGGCTACTTCCGGTCCAGCGTTCGTACAGCGTACGAGGCAAACGACGATCGACAACTCAATGAAAATTTAACCACGCGCGGAGGAAGCGACGCTGAGCAAGTTGCTTCATTTCCGGTTTTCGGAAATTTAGTTCCAGACGTTTCAGAGGCAACTTCCGGTCCAGCGTTCGTACGGCGTACGAGGCAAACGACGATCGACAAATCAATGAAAATTTAACCACGCGCGGAGGAAGCGACGCGCAGCAAGTTGCTTCGTTTCCGGTTTTCGGAAATTTAGTTCCAGACGTTTCAGAGGCTACTTCCGGTCCAGCGTTCGTTCGGTGCACGAGAGAAACGACGATCGACAACTCAGTGAAAATTTAACCACGCGCAGAGGAAGCGACTCTGAGCAAGTTGCTTCTATTCCGGTTTTCGGAAATTTTGTTTCAGGCTTTTCAGAGGCCACTTCCGGTCCAGCGTTTGTTCGGCGCACGAGAGAAACGACGATCGACAACTCAGTGAAAATTTAACCACGCGCAGAGAAAGCGACTCTGAGCAAGCTGCTTCTATTCCGGTTTTCGGAAATTTTGTTTCAGATTTTTGCACAGATTCTGTGGTCCAGCGTTTGATCGGCGGGTGAGAGGAACGATCGACAACTCCATGAAAATTTAACCACGCGCAGAGGAAGCGACGCCGAGCAAGTTGCTTCATTTCCGGTTTTCTGAATTTTTGTGTCAGATTTTTGCACAGATTCTGTGGTCCAGCGTTCGATCGGCGGATGAGAGGAACGATCGACAACTCCATGAAAATTCAACCACGCGCAGAGGAAGAGACGCTGAGCAAGTTGCTTCATTTCCGGTTTTCGGAAATTTTGTTTCAGATTTTTGCACAGATTCTGTGGTCCAGCGTTCGATCGGCGGATGAGATGAACGATCGACAACTCCATGAAAATTTAACCACGCGCAGAGGAAGCGGTGCCGAGCAAGTTGCTTCATTTCCGGTTTTCGGAAATTTTGTTTCAGATTTTTGCATAAATTCTGTGGTCCAGCGTTCGATCGGCGGATGAGATGAACGATCGACAACTCCATGAAAATTTAACCACGCGCAGAGGAAGCGACGCTGAGCAAGTTACTTCATTTCCGGTTTTCGGAAATTTTTATTCAGTTTTTGGTATAGAATTTACAAGTATTGACTCTTCGATTACACAATCTCGCGGAAAGAGTTTTACTTTAATGTGGTGGTAGATGAAAAGAACAACCCACAACTGCATTAAAAATAAACCACGAATAGAGAAAACAACTCTAAACAAGTTGCTTCATGGTTTGTTTTCGGAAAATTTTTTCAAAATGTTTTATAAAATTCACAAGAAATAACTCTTCAATCAGACGATCTCGCGAGAAGCGTTTTCCTTCAAAGTAATTCTTTTATGTAAAACATTTTTTCATGTAAAATTGCAATTGTTTATTTAACTATATATTTGTGATATAAAGATGGCTTATTGAAACAAAATTTTGAGTATTTTGGGCAATGCATTTTATGAAGATTATTTATGATTTATTAATTATTATTGTTTGTACTTCATTTTTTAATCTAAAAATGTCTTGCTTTACCATTTGCTACTTTTACCGAATTATAATGTGTTTTGTAGAGGTCTGTACTCAATTTAAGATGGAGCGCTCCAGCGCGACAATGCAGCTGGTCGCGCAAGCGCAAGCGCGCGTCTCCAATCTCTAGTACAATTAAATTTCTGAACGTATAATAATTTGAATTTTCATCGAGGTTTATCTTTCGAACGCAGTCATTTCATCCATGAGGTATATTTTTCGTATGGTGAGCAGAGAGCGGATAATAAAAATGGCAATGAGGAAGCTTTTGATATTTGTATGAAGGGATTATATATACATTCAAAATGGTGTTTCTTCAGGTGCCAAATATGTAAATTTTTCAGTGTCTGATGAAAAAAAATCTTCGATTATCTTCACCCACCCTAACATACATGTACACAATACAGTATATTTTTTATAAATAAATATATTGTATATATAAGCACAATTATATTTATCGTGTCGTGAGAATTTAACGTGTGGCCTTGCTATCGTATGAATCCAGTTAGATTGTTGTACCACTCGAACAGACATAACTACTAAAAAGAATAAGCTAAAAATTAATTTGGAAGTTTGTAAAATAAATGCCTAATGTGATTGTCATTTTTTCCTCAACGAGATGAAAATCCTTCTTCGTTCTTTCAGGACCCTATTCGGTGGCAAAGTGCCTGCCGATTACGAAAACCGCAGAATTTCCATTGAAACTTGAAGATTAGGTTAGAAAAATTTGAAAAAAGTAAGACATATATAATTTTTTTGAACAATATCCAACAGTGATTGTTGATTTTTTCTACTTGAATACGATTTTGAATAAGAGCAATTTTTCAACGAAGCAGGACTTAGATTTGTAAAAAGTACTGTACGTGAAAGAAGAAAGAAAATGATTATTCGTGCCAAACGTCGCGATTGTTAAATTATGTTTACGTGTCAACTCCACGTCGATCCGGCCACGTGCATTATTGTCCCATATCAAATATACAGCATCCAGGATCTCTGGTACAATATAGGCGCGCTCAATGCCCGGATCTCGTTCTCACGAATCCGGACTCTCTCGAGAGACTTTAACGCGCTGCACCCTCTCGCTCCTGTCACTACATATGCAGTTGCTTGCTGCGAGCAAATACACATCACTAACACGTAATCCCAATACGCTCTATGTAAAATAATACCGACTGTACGTAAGGCTCGTGTCGTTTTTACAACAACGCGGAAATTAAACATTCAGTTTGAAAACTTAATTTCCACACGATTTTAAGTGAAAACAAATATAATGTCCAAAGTTATGAAGAAAGAAAATCATGCATAACAATCGTAATTGTAGCACATTAGAAAAATAATGGTTTTTAAATTATTCGCAATAATTATATGAATTATTAAATTAAATGGAAATTGGGGAAAAATTTGTTACAACGAAAAGTATTTCATTCGAGATTACAATTGTTGCGTCTTTTTTTGCTTTTAAGGCTTCGTAATATTCGTCGATTTTCACACGATGAGTTTTATTCTCACGTTTTTCTCAGACTCGTTTATCACTCTTGATGAATTGAGAAGCAAACACATTTTGCATATACACACCACTGATTCTGATGAATCTAGCACCCTCGTCGTTGTGCACTCAATCGCTCGTGAGCAGAAAACAAATTTCCCTCACCAGCGGCATTCGTTCTGGTATACAGAGAAAAATAAAATCCGAGGTGTTCAACCACATGTTAATTAACGATTTTCTATCTCTCTTTTTCAGTCGAACGAACTTTCCTCGTGCTCGAGCATGACTCCTCACGATTCAATGAACAACACATCTTTGAAAAGTTTAATCGTTAATGAATGTTTGCGCACTTCTTGCCGTGATTCTAATATTTTTCATTTTTCTTTCTTTATCGATGCCAATTTTGTCACTTCTTTATTAACTTGACGAATAAATACACTTTCGGCTCCACGTGTGGAAGTTTATAGAAAATATCTTATTACAAATTAATATTCGATACTTTATTGAAAATTATGTCAGTATAAAAGAATTACGATATAGACTATACGCAATTAACTTCAATGGAAAACGTTATTTTTTCAAGGTTTGCAATAGCCCGAACGATGATCGAATTTAAAGTGGAATTCTCTTCGATTAATTCTGTGTCCAGGACAAAAAAACATACCGCGTTCAACGTTATCGAGGGAGGGGCGAAGTTTTATCACACTTGCAATCTTTATGCTCGAATATATATTGTTTTTCGTTGAATCATTAACATATGGGAACAGTGATTAAATGTTGAGAGAACAACTTTCATTTTCTCAATCTTCCTTCCGTGTACTGAAAAAATATCGCGATGGCTTCTACTTCGAAGGCTTTTTTGAAAATGCTACAGAACAAAGTAAAAATTTGACTTCTCCCCCTGATAGATAATCCAGGTGAACAAACAATGTTTGTAACAATGATGAGCAGCATTAATTATTGAAATTCATGATATATTGAGTATGAAAATAAAAATCAAAATAAACGAATATCTACGATATTCAACGCGAAATTTAATAAAAAAAAGAAAGATATTTTCGTGCTGAAAAGAATTTGTTGAAAACACGAGCAAGCCTCTTTCTTGCGATAATTACGGACTATTGATGGTCGATAAAAATTTATTTGACTCTAATGACAATTTATTCAGATAAAATGATATGAATGTCCTTGTAATTGATGACAGCAGAATTTCGGGAAGGATATTTACCAAGATCGATAATGCAACGCAACAGTTATAAGAGAATAAAAAGAATGAAAGCGAAAAAAAATCAAGCCGATACATGGTGGAATAATCGTTCGATCTCCTCCGACGATATACGAGCTCGAGACGATTTTTATTTTTATTTTCCGTGCCCAGCGCCTCTTAACGAGCATCGGTACACCCAATTACCGGTGACAGCAGTGTGCACGTTTTTTTTGCCGGTTAACAACACGGCTCAAAATGGCTCGTCCTCCGCGTCATTTTCCTCACGATCTCATTTATCATTTATGCACTTTTTATTGCCATCATTATCGGCGATTTATCTCCCGCCAATACACTGCGAAAATGAACAATTTCGCCAATTGAAAAATATTTCGCCGAAAATGATTACACTTTGAAATTACAAGAAAATAAATATCATTATTAGAAATTAAAAAATTAAAATTATTGAGAAATTTTACATCATACATCACGTAATTATGGACCAACACTTGACCATAAATATACTGTTATTTATCAACGATAAGGCACCGCGAATCTTTGAATCGTCAGAATTCGGCGATCAAATAATGAGTAAAAATTTCGATCTCTCATATTTTTGTTTGTCAGACAAGTGGAGTGCGAGGTAAAAAATTTCACGCGTAGCTTCTTTCCAGAGATCGAGATGTCGGAGGACTTGGTCCGCCGTGTTCTTCAAGCTTCAAGCTCGTATGAAATACACGTGAACGGAATAAAGAGAGGCGTGAGAGTTATGATCCGAAAGGTTTTGCAATAAACTCGATCACTCACGTAAGAGAGAAGTCCTTGCAAAGAATGCGATTGCTCCTTAAATCGGCGACTGTCGAATTTTTAATGACGCAATGTACAGTTCGATCGAATTGTAAAAAATAAAACCACCTCTTCTTCATGAAAGCACTCAACTACGTTATTCTTTCATTTTTATTTGTGTTTAACATGATCAATAACTCGTTAATAACGATATTTATATTATAAACTTGTACAAAATTATACATCATTTATTGTAATATGATGTGCAATATCAGATTTTTGTTACAAAATTATGAACATTTTATCATGGTTTTATTAGCTTATTTAACTCATTATTTGAACACATTTGTGGTCACTATTGTGGTACATAATGTTGCTGGTGAAAACAATCCGCTGTCACCTGTCTCCCCCCCCCCCTCTCTCTCTCTCTTCCTTTTATGAGTCCTACCCAGTGATTACATAATTCGTGGGGGACTCGTGATTCCACCAGCGATTCTCTGATCTTCACCACAGCATCACACACTTGACAGTTTTCACCTGGGGTTGATTTTTTGTTTTTTCCTCCGTTACCGGTATGCAACCACGAGATAAATACATCGGAGGCGTGACATTAACATAGACATTTACATATACGTATACACAGACATGTTTTTTCGCCAGGACACACGATCTTTTTATACCGACCGAGAAATCGTTGAAAGACGAGCCTTTCTAGCATATGAAACGCGAAGATCAAATTATCCATCTGTTTATATCTGTTTACGACAGACCGCATAAATGTTTTTTCCTTCATACTTCCGTGTTTCCGGTGAAATTTTTCAAAATTTGTTTCCTGCATTCGTCCATCGATTGGATTTTTGAAATCGAGTAAAAAAAAACAATCAGCTTCATCGAAATCTCGCGATTGCAAATACGTGCTTCACACTAGTTTAAAAATAAAAATGAACATTACAGTTTCAAAAATGACTTTATCAATATAATTCACTTGCATGATATTAATGTTCCTTATTGAAAGATTTTCTGAAATCAACCTTGAATAAGGATCCGTCAACCATTGGTGAACCACCAATTGCAGGTAATTGACACAACAATGTTCCCTTATCCATGTAATGAAACTACACGAAATCTACTACAATGATTATAATTAATTATACATGCAACGAGAATGTTAAATGGAAAAAACACTCGGAGCTTATAAGTTCACGAGACATGCAAAATTCGCTCTGACTATCAATCGCAACGAGTGAGAACAGGGTAATCGGACTCCTGTGAGAAATTCTGTAACCCATATTCAAATAATTCCATTCATCGTTCAATCTTTAACCGCATTTTGCCTGGTTTTTTCATTTATTTCTCATAATTGCGCTATATAAATATCTATCATGATTGTCATATTTCTGTTTATTATTTATATAAAAATATTTACTCTTGTCACAATGACAACACATATACATAGTTGAAAAACTGGAGCAATCCAAGTTGATTAAATATATCGTGACTATTTAATACATAATACATAATAGTATCTGATGGCAGATCACTTACATGCACAACGCATAATAAATATGAATACCGCCGCGAATTGAGGATATTACAAATCCATTCAGACTATGTAAATGCGAGTTTCTCGAATAACCTGCCAATCTATACGGCCAGTCGATTCACGTTCGATCTGCAAACGCATGCGTTGTACACATTCAGTGAATTGAACACCATTCAGTCATCCATCTCGTAAATGATATTCAGCAGTTGAAAATAGAAATCGTACTCGCAAACTTGAACGATTTTTATTTAATTATAGCTGTTATTGTTTATTAAGACCATTTCGATAAATTATTCTCCTAGTTTACTACAATAATAACAATAATAAAAATATGACTATTGATTATGCATACTATTGATATAATTATTATTAGGATTCTGTTACTAATTAATGATCTGTCTGGGGATTTAGAAATGAAATAACGAATTCCTACTTTGAATGTAGAATAATATCGGTTTGTTACAATGATTAATTCCGAATATGAAATTGAAATCACGTGCGAAAGTCACGACATCTCGATACTTTTTTATCGTTTGATCCTTGAACATCGTTCTCTTCGTGAACCCTTTGAATCCATCAATATATCTATATTGTCAATACTTTAGCACGATAACGTTCCTCTTGTCTGTCTGTGCATTTGTGCGCTTATAACTCGAGAAAGATTTATTCGATTTATGTGATTCTTTTTTCATTTCATGGATACGTTATATGGCAAGGTTTTAGCATATACTTTGTAGTGTTAGGTGACGTAAAGAAAAAGTAGCGACAGTAATGATGTATCAAGTCGGAGAAAAGTTCACCACCAGCGCTCTTTTGTGCATTACACTTTTTAGACCGTTAAAAATAGAACAATATAGAACAGCAATAATGTAGATATTAAAAAGTTATTAACAAAATGTTGAAAAAAAAATGTAAACACATTAGGACATTTTTCTTTTCATATCGAATAAATTCACTCCGTTTTCCGAGCACTCTTGAATTGTTTCCGACCTTTTTCATCTTCGTTATATTTTTGTTTGAAAAATGTATTCAAAATTTGTGAAAATAATTGCAAAGTGTCAATAATTCTGGTATACCGAAGTTGTACCCAAGAGAAATGCTTGATCCATTGAACAATCACCTTCGTCTGCGCAGTCCTCACAAAGTTTGAATAAATGTGCGCAACAAATGAGGAATTCTGGCCAAATTCATATGCAGCTGGACAAATAAATAGATTTTTTTCGTTTAAAATAAAAATAATAAATACATAAACTGTTCGATTCTTTTGCAACAATTCTTTCATGAAATAAAGATATTTTCGTTATCCGAAATCACTGTGCTCCCTCGCTTCTATTGGATGGATTTCTCCAAATTTTTATTCCACTGCTGAGCGTGCGGGAATTCGCATTCGATCTGGATGTACCGCCAGATTATTCGTTATTATCCACCAAAACTCACATAAGCAGCATCTACACTTTCGACTCAATTAACAAATTCGTAAAGTACGCAGGGATAAAATAAAATGATATTTTTAAAATTACTTTCAAACGAAAGTAACTCATAACTCCATAACAATTGATTTATTGCGCGGGAACAGCTAGTATATTGTGAAAGAACGATGAAATTTTGTTCATCCCGATTCAGTCTTTAATCAAATAATGCATTGTGCGATGTCAAATGAGATTCAAGGCAAAAAGCGTAAGATTCCTCCATAAAACGAGAGGAGTCGTTCACCATCGGAACAATCCCGGGATAAAGTCCCGTGCCCATGCACCCAATGGTACCGCATTTAATAAATAAATCTATATCTATACATATATATATATATATAAACATGTTACTATCTATATATCTAGTTATATATATATATGTCTATATACTTAATCGAATACATAATAAATAGTCTAAAGATCCAAGCCGCAGTCGCTCTTATCGTTTTACATACGGAGAAGCCTATGCGATCACGTTCAACGTGTTATACAACAGTCGCACACTGTCCCAATAAGTGCATTATAATATCACGGTGGTAGAATAAATCGAGTGAAACACACTCTCGATGCAACACAAACGATTTGATAACCATGGGAAACGTGTCGACTCGACTCTCGTTATTTGTCAATGCGATTCTTAATGACATACGCCCTTTTGTCATCCAGAAATTTATCTACGGAGTGCAGCGTGCGTTCTCTGTTGCATTTTCCAATGCAAGGCTCTCGTTTCTGTCGTTCTATCGCGAATAAAATAGTTCACATTGGACGGTAGGTGTGGCTTTTGCTAGGCATCATTATATCATTGGCTCAATGTTTGCGGGGTGTTCGAGGTGAAATGAAAGTCAATTACCTATATAAAGGGTTGATTTCAACTTTCGACGAACAGAAACGTACGTATTATTTGAACGAATTGTACTACCGACAAGTATTACACGATCTTTAGTCAACATGAGGGTATTGGTATGTTTCTTCTTTTCCATTGTATACGTGACAACGAATTTTTTAAATGAATTCTTCATTTTTCCATGTTGATATACATATTCCGAGTGTGAAATTGTTTATTTTCTGCAATAACGTTCCATGGGCATTATTGGTCCACGCGATTATCAATATACAAGAAAAAACAAAGTCACTTAATGTGTTCAAAGTTTTTTGCTCGCGATTGAATTTCAAAGTATCAAATTTTTCTGCGATCGAAGAACTGAAATGTACAAAGTATCATTCGGAATGCGTGCAATATGAAAATTCCCTGTTATCGAACGAAAAATAGTGGAGAGTATAAATAAACAAAAATATTCGTACCAGATCTGCATGGTGTTGATTTGCGCGGCGTTTGCTGAGGAGGAAAAGACCATTGAAAAGCGAGGACTTGGTCTTAGTCTTGGATACGGTGGATACGGTGGATACGGCGATCATGGTGCTTATGGAGGATACGGAGGATACGGATATGGTGGACACGGATATGGTGGACACGGATATGGTGGACACGGATATTCCGCAGTTCACACAGTTGAAAAGACCGTTGCTGTTCCCGTGGCAGTACCCAAGCCTTATCCGGTCCCCGTTGACCGTCCATATCCCGTCAAAGTACGAGACATAATAACATAAAAAAGTCTTTTTCAGTAATATCATAACGTGATATTATTACAAATGTAATAATATCGTAACAAATGAAAAATATTATAATAAACAACGAATATCATAACGGTGATAATGTAATCAGAAAAAATATTTTTTAATATTACAATTATTGCACGTAATATTATTTTTCCCAGGTACCAGTAGCCGTTCCTCATCCAGTACCAGTCGCTGTTCCGGTACCCCAGCCGTACCCGGTCATCAAGACTAGAACGGTGACGGTCCCCGTTGACAGGCCGTACCCCGTCGAAGTACCTGTCAAGGTGCCATACCCAGTGCCAGCTCCATACCCCGTCAAGGTAAGGAAACTCGTGCAATCAAATTGTAAACAGAATTGTGTTGAAAATTAAAAGAAACAAACGAATTTCGAGAAGTAAATAATTAATATTCATGCGCCAGCTATAATTTATAACCATTATATTCTCAAAAGTATGTACAATAGAATAATCACTGTTTGATTTTCGTTTCGCGCAAAATCCAATTTTGCTTTGGCGTTTGCTTGTAACTCTCAGGTTGCCGTTCCTCATGCAGTTCCGGTCGCAGTTCCCCATCCCGTTGTCGTCAAGGAAACTGTTCCGGTCCTCGTTAAGGGCCACGACAGTTACGGCCATGGCTACGGACACTATTAAATTGTTTTTAACGAGCAGTAAAAAATCTTGATCGGCGAACGAGCAAGAGAGAAAGAATATCTCTCAGAAAGCAAAAAAATGCTTCGACAAAAACAAATACAACCCCAAACGAATAAAAAAGCCCACCAAAAAAAAAGTAACAAAAAAACTCGACCTGTTAACGGAGGCTCGAGGAACCAAATCATACTCCGTATCTTTTATTTCGTATTAATTTTTATCGTATCCTAGTGCCTTACAAAATGAAAAAAAAAATCATGGAATAAATAATCGATTTTATAATGATTTTCTAATGAAAAGATTGTTATTTTTTTCCTCGTCCTCCTTCAAGAATGAAGTCTTTGGCTTTTTTTTCATGGTTGCATGTGTGCGCAACTATAACGTGAGAGGTGAAGGAAAGAAGTTTCCTGCAGAAAAAAAGTCGCTTTACCTGTAAATTTGAAGAGGAATATAAAACACATTTATGAAAGTGATATACGTCGATGAAGTATCAAGTGTACGCAATTTTTTCGTCATGCTAGAACGATGAACATACGATTCGAAAGAAGCGAGTTGGACTCGAGACAAGTACATTTATCCTACTATACCGACCAAGTTGGTAGCGTGCCGCGACTTACTGTACGCCGTCGGATTCTTTTTTCGGTAGTTTCAAAATTTTGTTTTACAATCATTGATTATAAATATATATTTGAAAATACTGAATGCGCAGATATTTTTTTTTCTTTTTTAAATCTATTGCAAAAAATAGATACTTCTAGAAACTACTACTACTACTAGAAAATAGAAAATAGATTTTGTACTATAAGTCAAGAACATAGACGCCATACCTTTGTCGATTAATGCGGAATAAAATGATCAGAAACAGGTGATTAATACAATATATATAAGAAAAGACTCAACGTCACGACTATAAGCGTTAACAGTTGTTGTACTTGATTGGGAAATTTGAATGAAAAGTGATGGGCCGGACAAGTACACCGGTGTAGTAATGCCTAGTCTTCAATCGTGACCTTGAGTCTTCATCTAGATATTGAATTAATCGCCTATTTCTGATCATTTTATTTTACATTTATCGGCACAGTTATGAAGTCTATGCACTTGACTGATAATACAAGATATACGATTATTTTACGACTTTTTTTGGAGATGGACAATATTCG
Organism: Heteropelma amictum; assembly: GCA_959613375.1. Lineage (NCBI taxonomy): Eukaryota > Metazoa > Arthropoda > Insecta > Hymenoptera > Ichneumonidae > Heteropelma > Heteropelma amictum. The sequence goes on from OY390721.1 coordinate 18,240,308, forward strand.
GGAATACGTAATTGTCTGGAATTTTTGCACGCCAATTTTAGTGGTTTCGGGGTTATTTTATACACCGCAGAATGCCTGCAGATACGTACCTAATTTTTTAATAAATCTTACTCAATAAAACTTTTCGACTGCCATTAAGTGCAACTGCCTCGATGCGGAACGAACCAGTTTCGCAGCATCAGAATCTGGACATCCGTATTGGCGTTTTTATAATTATACACGCTGAGCAATCTTGATTAGAATGTAAACGAAGTACAAAAAAATAAAGCATGGACGAACAACTAAATGAATGAAGAATCGAAGAGAAATCATAAATTAACATAAATTTCACGCATCTTATTATAGCAATGGTTAAAACGATCGAATTGGCAGATTTATCATGGCGATAATAGTAAAAGGTTCAGACTGAGACGATTAACGATTAAACGAATTGAAAAAAATATTCAAAGTAAAAAGGTTTTATAATTTTTTTACAAAAATGATGAAACGATTTGAAAAATAATAATGCAATCAAATCTTTCATTAATGCAATCATTATATGATTTATTTTACACGTTGATCTATAAAATAGATATTCATATTATAATAACATTTAGATTACTATATTTTTTTAATAATGAAAATAAATATTGCAGTTATTTGTACATCATTCTGCCGATAATATATTTCGAATTCATAATGATGAAAAAAATGTTACTTTTCTCAATTACTTTAATTACACGAGGCACTAAACTCGGCTCATTTAAATTATATTTAATGTCTCCCGATGTTCCATTCTTCGCTATATGTCCCTCATCAATAACTTGCTTATACGCGTCAAGCAAATTATCGCGAAACTCAAACTATACGAACTGAAGTGGGGAAATTTCGTTAGTTCAACTGCTGATAAAAGGCTCAGTGGAAATGAGAAACGTGTACAGAGAAATATGTTCAACCAGTTTTTTTTTTCATTTTCAGGGGATTAATGAGAGGAGTCGCTTGCCAATCTCTCCATTATTTTTATTAAATTACGCAACAGACTTTCCTGCATGTCCATGTCGCTCAGCTGTAATACATTAACATTTGCCTCTTTCAAAAACGAAGTAACAGTAAGAAAATCCACGTGTGAAGCAACGATGAAACAAAATGTTACATGCAGTATGGATATAATTTTTTACAAGTTTTCTCCTATTTTTATTTCCGTCTTCATTGCTTTATTTTTTTTCCTTGAAAAATTGATACAAAAAATATCGAAGTTACCTCGTTTTCCCGTTAAAGTAATTAGATTGGAAAATATGAATTTCTCAAATAGTTCAGAGCAGTAACGTTTTATTCGCAAAAGTGGATCGTTGTCGGCATTGGAATTACATTTTTCATTGTACAATCAGTCAATTAGCTTGATTTATTGATCCAAATGGTTACCCGAACCCCCTTGCGATAACGGGACAAACTTCTAACCGGAAATGAAAAATAAAGTCGATAGAAAGAGTGTCTGCCTCTACCGTAGCTTAGACTACTGCATTAAGTTGAGAATCATTCTCCAGCTCGTGTCCACACGTAGAACATTGAAGACTAAGAGAGAAAAATATTGAGGAAGAATGAGAGAAATACAGAGAAAGACGATATTCCAGGAACCGGATGCTTGAATCCCCTTGGGGTCCATATTCACTTTTATACGAGGGCCATTTCGTGATCAAACCAAGGTTAATAGACCGGGAGTCTCGGTCGATACTCGGTCGAGAAAAATGGCGATACTTTTTTTTCTCTTCTCCGTGAATCTCTAACATCAGGAATCTCCCAGAGGAGATTTTTTCTATATAGACTATACAGGAAATTCGGTGCAAAATCGAACGTTATCCGCATAAAATCGCGATAAAAATATTTTTCCTTTGGAAATTCATAATTAAATTTTTTATCGTTTTCTCCAAAACTTGAGACTCCATGCGAGAGGTTGAAAACAGATCTTCGTCAGGATTCGGGAAGAGTTGAAAGAAATTGTCGATCACGTTCCAAGATTATAAGATGAACATGGAATTACCCATATAGAATTGAACGTGGTATATATAGCTAGAAAACTAAATGTCAGATGTAAATTTGGATATCACCCAACAGAATCCGGATTACTGGTTCTATGCAAAAAATAAAATAAAAAGAAAGGAAAACAAAAAGTGGAGCACGATGTGTTTACCCAGACGGTCACTACAAAGGGTCGTATATCAATTTTTTTTTCTTCACCTTGTTCGTTCTACTAGATTGCTTTTAACGAACTTTCATTTTTGTTAGGGTCGTGATTTAGGTGCAAAAAAAAGGAGAATTAAAAATACATTTTTTTATTACACTCGTGTATACTTTTTTTAAAATAAATTATGATAGGTCAGTATTCAATTTATGAGTCACGTAGACGCGTAAATATTCTTCTGTCTATTTGAAATTAAAATGTTTGTCTGGCACAAAAAAATTGCGACCGAGATTTTATTTCCGTAGAAATAGTCTGAATATAAATAAGGATTTATTATTCAACATCACCAAAAACATTAGTATATGTCCATATAGGTGCGTATTACGTGCACCCTCATATCCATGCATTTACAACGATAATTACCCGGAATTCCTTGTCAAATATTTTTTGGTAAAATACCGTTCGCGATTATTCACAAAATATGTGTTTATTATAAACTATAAAAATACTATTGAAATCAAAAATACTGTTGGCAAAATTGATATTTCTATGAAAATACGCCGATAAAAGAAAAAGTTATTCACGAATGAGATTCGTGCTCTTCTTTTTATCCCATAAAAAACGCTTTCGTTCTTCAACGAAAAACTTCTTTCGCTTTTCCCTGTTTTTATAATTTTTCCAGTGGAACATCCCAATTTCAATTTTTTCCAATTTCCAATTCTTTCCAGGGAATTTTCGAGTTTTCAGTGAGAAACGATACATGGATACAAAAAATATGGAATCAAAATTTGAAAATTACGATTTGTTGGCCGTTTTCCACTAAATCAAGTTGGTGCACTGAAATCGTTGTAACTTCCTTATCGCAGTAATGTATCAGCGGTATCTTGTAATAATGGGGTTCTCAGTCAATTGGGTATCTCATCACGGAAATGTCATACAATTCATTGAAACAAAATCATTTTCGAATTCTTCACGGGTTTTCGCAATTTTCAAATTACTTTTTTAACTTCTTACTATCGTAACATCAGGAAAGAAGATGTCGCCAGCCGTTGACAAGTTTAATCTTGAAATTATTGTCATATCGACAAGCAACCTAAGCTTCTATTATAACGTTCAATAAATTTATGAAAGATGCATAGAAGATATTTCTATCGCACTTTTTGTTCACATTGAACTTTATTATTTGAAACGATATAGATTAATAAGTACTCGCATTGAATTACTTTCGATGCAAGTACTCGAACATAATTCTTTGGTAATTAAACGACGATGTTTAAAAAATTTCATGTTGGTTTCACTCTCGGGTAAACAGTGTTCATGTCCGTTCTCGGATTATAGCGCAACGCTGAAAAGTCGTTACTAGTCGATGTCTTTTCCTGGAGCAGACATGCATTGAAATTGGTTTCTGCTCTGGTATTGCGTAATCAAAGTGAGAAGCCTTGTTTTATGTGGATCGTACACAACAAAATATTTTCGGTATATCAGGAAACTTTTCCCGAATGTGGCCCATCCCCTCTCTACGATGTTGCACTTTGGGACGATCTACCACCACTTCGTTCGTGATGGCTGGTCCTCGAGACCCAAGGGGATTTTTTCGTATCGTTGGCAACTGGCAACCTATAAAAGAAGGGATCTTCAGCAGGCTCTTCACAGTTGCAAACAGTGACAACCATCAGCATCATGTTGACCAAGGTAAAAGATCCAAATTGCAAGATAATTGATTTAAATATTTCCGGCGAGAAACATAGATCGTTATTTTTATGAATTTTTGCATTTTTCTAGAGTTACCGTTTTCCTTACATCAATTTTTCGTTTTGCAACTTTTCCAAACTTGTGTTGATTTTTTATATTATTTTTTCGAATTTTAATCCGCAGAATATAATTGACCGTCGTTATGAGATCAACTTTAATGGGATTTAAAATTTCCATAAAATTTTCGTTTCAACCCAATTAAATAGTGGTAATAGGTAAGGTAATAGTGGTTTTTTTGCGCAGATTATTTTCTTCATCGCTCTTGCGGCAGTAGTTCTCGCCGAAGAAACGAAAACCGAGACGAAAAAACCGATTGAAACGAAAAAGGACAAACGTGGCATTTTTGGTTTCGGTTATGGCCTCGAACCGACCTACACTAGCTATTCCAGTGGTCTTGGTCTTTCCAACGTCGCTTTCGGGCCTGCGGTACATTCGACTGTAATAACCAAAGAAGTTGGTGTACCAGTGCCACATCCGGTTGCTGTACCTGTCGATAGACCTGTCCCATACCCGGTCAAGGTATACAATTTTCGGAAAAATTACAATTCGTGAATTCGAATTATTCGCACACCACTAGTGAAATCTTGCAGTACGAAAAAAGAGTGAATCAAGAAGGTTCGCCCGTTAACTTGTAACTCAATGAAATAACTTTTTGCCTCTTGCCTTCGTTTACAACACATTGAGAATAATTTTTTTTAGTTACGTGTATCATATTTTTCTGAATCATTAGTTGATTATCAACAATCTAAGACAGCGAATATATTGAAAATACCCGCGTAGTGCAAGAGTAAAATAGAAAATCTTTCATCGTGTACGTAACCATTATACTGACCTATCAAAAAAATGTTGTTACTTTTAGTTTGAGTTATTTTTGTAAATAACAAGACGTGATCGTTGTACGTTACGCATATTCTATTTCCTTATATTTGTTCGTGATTACTCAAAATACGATAAATCGATGCTGAAAAAATATTAATCTGCCATTAGTTCGTGTGTACAAGAGTATCGAAAGTGAAACGGTTAGAAATTTCTTCCTCAGTACCTAGATGGTAATTTCCATAAATTAATTCGAAGGTATTGCACAGAGTTAATACGATATATTGTTTAATAACAGTGTGAGTAAAATTCGAAACTTTCGAAATTTTCGTTTACTACCAATTTTCCGTGAACTTTCCTGAATATTAAAATTTGCTTATCAAATTTGTTTAACCGGTGTTTCAATTTTCGTCATTACTTGGTGATTAATTGCCTTTGGGTCTGCAAATTTATTTTTTCAGGTGCCATACGCAGTACCAGTAGATCGTCCTTACCCAGTTACCGTCCATAAGCCTTATCCTGTCGAAGTTACCAAACACGTGCCTATCCCAGTTGACCGTCCGGTTCCTGTCCCAGTAGGGGTACCCTACAAAGTGCCAGTCCCAGCTCCATACCCCGTACACATACCTCAACCTTACCCGGTACCGGTCGTTAAACACGTCGGAGTGTCGGTTTCTCAGCCAATCGTCATTGAGAAATACGGATCAGGATTGTCCGATGGATGGTCCAGTTACAAAGGGTGGTAAAAAAAGAGTGAAAACCACCCTCCCTCCGGTGATTGACGATGATTCAATGTTCTACAGTTCAGCGGAAAACATCAGCGAATGGAAATGAACTAAACTAAAATGGAAACTAAGTCTTCAAAAAATGTTTTTTTTTTCGTGAAAATAAAAGCGATTTCCGGCTGACTCATCGAACTGAGGAGAGAGGGCATGAAAAAGAAAGCTCTGTCAGAATAATGGACAATTGAGTGTTTTTTACTTATTTTTCTATACCACGCAAACGTTGCAAAAGTCAACAATGTGCCTACGAAATGTTCTTGTACATCATCATTTAGAATAAAAAAAAACATTTTCCATAAGCTGAACCACAATCATTTTTGTTTTATTTGGTGCTTCGTTCGAATTCCTCCTACTATTCTTTCTGTGACATGCATTTCAATTATTCTTGTTTTTGTAAAATTTCCAAGAGATTGATTTTCGATTGTCAGACTGAAAAGGCTGCACTAAAAAAGAACACAGACAGTCGTACTGTTTCAAAAAATGCCCAAAGCTAGGCTCAGTAGGTATGAAAAATCTTGTTCGGTTTCCCGAAAAATCGTCTTTTCCTCAATGAGTAATCGTTCGATGGAAAAATTTCTCCCGCTTTATTCGGAAAATGACCGAATAAAACAGAAAAGATCGCAATAATGTTAAAACTGCGATGATCTCATCTTCAGTTCACCAAGATAAATGAGAAAAAAAAACGATGCTTAAATGAAACATAAATAAGATAATGCCAAAAAAGAAAATGGCAAAAATGTCATTTGAAAAGTGTTTCGTGTTCGACTAATTTTCCGATCAATGATAAAACATACATACGTACGAAAATTTATTTATCAAAAGTAACATCTTATAGTAACGAACAAACAACAAATGAAGAAACGGTAACGACACAAAATGGTAACAACGATACAGATCGACGAATTATCGATGTTAATTTCAACTAGTAATTGTCAGAAGTATAATCAGGTTGTGACGCGTGAAAATCTTCCTTGTCACTACGAGAATGTTCCAATGGTTCCTCCGATTGTGATCGTTCATGCGGCGAGTCTATACTATAATAAGAGTACGATCTGGCTTCGTGACCGGTATTCTCTCCATGATCACTTCCGTAAGAAAAACTTCCGTGTTCCGGATACATGTGGTGTCCGTTACCAAAGTTCTGATAAGGGATACCATGCGGAACTGGATAAAATATTGGATGGCCTATGTTAACAGGATGAGGTACATGAACCGGATGAGGAATCGGAACCGGTCGTGGTACCAATAATGGGACTTGTTGATGAAGCTCAACGGGCACTGGTTTTGATACTTCGACAGGTACGTGATGCGGAACTTTCACTATTTGCGGTACGGGAATTGCTACAGGTCGATTCACCGGTACCGGAACTGGAATATGATGAGGAACCTAAGAAACATATTTTTCTTTACAGAACAATACGAAGTTGACAATCTTCATTGAGCATTTTTTCAATTCTTTCGGGTAATAGGGATGATGATTTTTGGAAGAAATTACGATTTTTCGTCAAGAAAGATACAGAAAAATTCGCACTGACACGTGTACGAAAATGTATATTTCGTTCGTCGCAATTCAATTCAATTGCCTCTTGAAACGCAAATACGAAAAAAATAATCAGCCATTAATGAATGAACTTTGATTTGATAAGTCATCAAATAATTCGACATATATATCAAATTTTCCATGTATATATAAAATATATATCAAATAGACACGTCATTTTCAATATTTAGTAAGTGTATTTTTTTTTGAAAAAATTTTACACACGTTTATGAACCTATGTAACCAGGGTTCTTTTTTCACTCAATAAGTTTTTGCACCGAAAATTATAAACAATTCGGGTAATCAATTTGTCGTTAAATAGCATACCTTGACAGGATAAGGTACGGGGACTTTGACGGCTACGGTTTTCGTGATTTTGATGATTTTTGTTGGGACCTCATGAAGATCGACCGACTGGGAAATAAGTTTAGGCTGTATATGATGATGACCATCGATGTCACCGAGCGATAGATGAGATGATTTCACTGCAGTCAACACCACAGTCAGTAACAACTGTAAGCAAAACATTTGTTTGAAAATAATGTAGAAGTAAATTATTAATTAAATAATTGAATTGACCCAACAAATGTTTAACAAAATATCGTGTTATTTTTAAGATTCTAATAACTTATCGTGCAAACGAATACAGATTGAATAAATCGTTGTTATATCTTTGTCAAAAAATTATTTCACTTATTTCGTGCTAAAACTTACAAAGCATGCAGAACGTAACATTTTTTTGCAGAATTATGTTATTTTAATCAATGTATTATCACGCGCGTATCGGAGAACACTGGCGAGTGCCAGAAGATCGAGTTCAGGTTTATATATACTAGAGAACCTTCACCGTGAACGTTTGACGAAGAGCACTCTCTTTCCGAGCGTATTGACTATCTCAGCTTGAAATATACTCCAGACCAATTGCCAACGAGATCTTGATTCTTCTCGAGACTATTTGAACCGACAAGTTACAGAGCAGAAAGTGCGATGACCTCGCTTGGGGGGCATTCTGTTTATTCACGGGCATTAAACCTAAACACCACGAGAGATCTTGGCATTGACAGTGATTTGATGCAATTTTCAATCGATTCTCTCACGCTAAGATCTGATTCATCGATTACAATTAGTTTCAACGATTTCTTGAATTTCCGAAATAAGTTTGATCCTTTTATTCAAATCGAATGACTTTATTGTATTATTTTCGCTTTCCGATACTAAACAATAATAGCAAACATTGATAATAACTCCATCAACATATAGGAAATTGTATCGATATTATAGTCGAATCCTCATAAGATTCTGCCTTATTTCCGGTTATCAGTGAGTTAGAAATCGCGCATTGCCTTCTTCTAGAAAATAAATAAATAAACACAAGAAAATAATGTAAAAGGCCAGAAATGGAGCATAAGAAAGGTAAAAAGCGAGAAGGTACGGTTAAAAGAAGGCGTTAGTGAAAGGACTTACACCTCAGCGTATATCATCCATTCTCTTACCTAAACGTTATGCATTGAAGCAAATTCAAGATCGCAAATTATGATCGGGAGATATTAAAATCGACTAAAATAGAGTTTCTCGAATCTACGAATGATTTTTTCTCCACCTGCTACCACAAACTTGGAAAGTTTCCCACTTTGTTTTCCAATTATCTAATAATTAATTCATTAATTTATTTCTTATGATTATATCTGATGATGATATGATGATAAATGATTATCAATATTTTGCCAAATGATACGCTACTAATGAAAAAACATACAATTATTACGAACAATTATTGATAAAATGAAGATCGAACGAAAATAAATGAAAATCATTTTACAACGTTGAGTTTCAATAATATTACATCCAACGAGAAAACGGATGACATTCAGCTTAGAAATGATGTGATCACGTTTGGTCGCAAACTGCTCCTCCCCGATAATTTCGATCGAACTGAGAAAAAAACCCGGAAGTACCTCTTGCCTGTTACTTTATCCAAGTTTAAGAGAGTCCGAGACCGGATGAAAGCAAAAGTCGAGCACATTGTTCGAAAAAGATTGTCTTTCTCCTCTCACTTTCGCCCTGACTCGTTGAGGAGGGTATTTCTTCGTTATGTACTCGAAGAAATTAGAAAATCTAAGCAATAGAATAATAATTATACCATTAAACATTTGCAATGCTTTCGCCCAAAATGACAGCTGCAATGAAAATTCATTCTAAAATCCTGAAATTCAGAAAAAATGTCTGTAACATTTTCCATCTGTTCGATTAATTTTTAGTCGTTTATCGTTGTAATCTCATCAGTTTTCAATATCCTATATATACCCGGAAATTCTGAAATTCAAATTTTACAAGCGAATAAACTTCAGTTTCTTTTCTATTAAGAAAAATATGGAATAATACGCCTTTGGAACGACGACCAGCCAGGCATTGCTGTACGCTGGATAGTATGCTTCATGGATGATACACCACGATTTATCCCCTCTCTCGGTTGAAAAAAAATATGCTAGATTGCACGATGAACCAGCGACTAAAATATGGGAGTAACTTTTGTGTAACCGAATGTCGTATAACGGGTAATACGTATACACTTTCCGTTTCCTTTCCATCGAAATGGAAAGGTTTCATCGTCCACGTATATAAAACAGCATCTCATGGCACGGCAACATTCTCGACGATAATCTCGTCCCCTTCACCTCGAACTTTTCGTTGAATTTTCGGTACAGCATTTTTCATTTTTAATTTGATCGTTCACGTAAAAACTATTGAACTTTCCACGTTAAAAAAAGGTATAAAGGTACAAATGAACAATCGATCAAGATATAAAGAGGGGAAAAAAACCATTTTTTTTATAACGGTCCTACAAATTAGCTAATAAACTTGAGTAATATTTCATTTGGAATTCGTAAGCGTAGAACCGAATATTTTATCGGACGCAAAAATTGCCACATCAATTATTATTAGAGAGAGAGAGAGAGAGAGAGAGATGAAAGAAATGTGTATAACATGTCCAGCAGTTGTTTAGGATCGCACGATGAATGAGGAGACCGTACAACTTTTTTTTAGCAACGTTTTACGATACGGCATTAGTGAATACTAAATAATCTTGTATACGAACGAACGGTCGAAATGAGCGTAATAAACCACGCAATCTTTGTTCCTCAATTAGTCAATCAAGTAACGAGCTTGCATCGAGACTTAAAGATTGTAGCGGTCGATTGTAGCAGTCGCATAATATTTCTCATAGAAAGAGAATAAGATCATAGAGGATGTTGTTTAATTGCGTGACCGGTATGAAAATCAATTTATTGACGATCGATCGTTCGTTAAGTACGTTTAAAATGATGATAATATACCTGAGTTGTACAACGATGATTGTTGAATCTGCAGCTATTTACTCGAGGGAAAAAAAGAGACATACGTACGGTTATTATTTGAACAATCGGCAACAGTCGTTGAAAGAACGCGCGTACGATGGTGCTTTGCCGATACGGGATTTCATTCGAAATAATAATGTCAATGACGAGGCTGACCTCAAAGATGTTGGTCGTAAAAATCGTCATACTTATAATACCAATAAGAAACCAATAATTACGAGATCGTTCGGTCGAGGCATCGATCGCTCGGATGGATTAACGAGAATTTTATCATTTCCATTATCGAACGAAGATAACGACAGGAATCGTGTAATAAATAATTTTCCACCTGGTGATCCAGCTAGAGATTGCCTGGCCGGTGGAGTAGACGCTGGAGTCGTCAATGGCGCTTTGAAAATCGGTATAGGCGTCGGATTGGCATCAGATTGCGGTAAGATGATCTTTCAGTGTACTTCAACTCGTGGACGATTTTTTTCCAATAGTTTTGGAAGACCCTTTTTTAATCAGGCAGTACGAGATCCCAATGACTTTTATCAAGGTTTTTTGTTTATGGTACATTTTTCTATAACTTCAAACTCAAACTTTGGACCGTCTTAATTAAAAAATCGGCGATATCAGCAAACAGTAGAGACCCGCCGCTGTCATCCAACCGCATGCGGTTGCAAGCACGTGAATAACTGCAGTTATTCACTTGCTATAGAAAGAAGCGCAATGGCAAATTCTTAAATATTTTTTCAACATAAATACTTGTGCAGAACAAAGCACACAAATTTCTGCTTGATAGGTGCAACAATTTATTTTAGAATGTCAGCACGGTGAAAAACCACGTTCAGAGAAAAATACGTTTTTTCTACACATATACCGGAAAGAAATATACCCTCTTATCTTCAATCAGTGTACCCGCTATTTATGAGTTTTTATTTCATTTCAACACACATTTTCTCTGAGAATCATCAGCTTCAAAAAACAAAATTTCTAAAAGCAGATTTTGTACTGGTCCCTTGATAATTATCGAGATGTGGCGATGTTGGTGACAAAGACCAGAAATCGATAATCCTCTATCGACTTACTCTTTTTATTATGTTAATTACTAAGAATCAACTATCAATAAATGGATTCATAAATTGATAACTATTATCATTTTTTATTTTAAAAAAATCTACTACAGGAACAACTACTGAGCAAGCTCCGAAAATGGTGCCTGTACCAATATTCGTACCACGACCAATTCCAGTACCCGTTGCTGTTCCCCAACCTTATCCTGTCACTATCGACAGACCAGTGGCAATTCGAGTACCCCAGCCAATACCTTTTCCCTCATTTGACATGGGGCCAATGTCTGTGATGAGGCAGCCATTTCCAAGCGAGTTCATGATCGGTAAAGCCTGGTAATTGCAGAAGAAAAATCTCACTCTTTTTTTTATTCATCTTTTTGGTTATGAGATTTTTCGTGACTTTGACTTTTTACAGTCTTTTTCAGAATTGTTATTCCGCCAGGGCATTTCGGGGCTGGAAATGAGAGGCATTCTAATGAATCCCCGAACAAGATAGTTTTAAAGGATTAAGTGACGGTCAAAGCAAAAATTAGAGAAGAGTTTGGATCATTGAATACGACATACGACGATGTGGAATGCATTTAAAAAAACAATGCAGGGTTAATGTTTCAATTCAATGACAGCAATGTCGTCACGTTGAATTTATGATTATCCTATCGCTTCATTGGACGAATGATTCAATTATTATTGTTTAGTGATTTTTTTATATATGATGTCGTTTTTTTTCGAGAAAAAGCAGGTAAAGGTATTTCTCTTGTAACTTCGTTAACTCAACGCGGTTACTATGATCTACAAAGACACCGATAATGGTCTTGAGAAAAATCTGAAACAAGTCCATCTACACTTTATCTGTACAAAAATTATTCCACGGGAACCCCAAGAAATTATTTTCACATTCATATATTGACTGTGAACAGTGTGATCAAACAACGAAATCCAGTAGGCAAAGACATAAACCATTCATTCGCGTTTTTAAATTTCAATGCAAATGATGAGCCTTTCTGGCTCATTATTCGCCGGATGAGCATGCCGAGTCTGCTCCCACGGCGAATTTTATCCATACTTTAGGGACATAAATTTTGGTACCAAATAAAAGTTATTTACCCCAAATTGTAGCTCTTAATTTTCAGCAGCTTTCGAGTCGTTTCATAAAAACGTTTTTTTGTTTTCATTTTTTTCAATAGTAAAAATAACAGTGATCAACTAACGATTTTTTTCTAATTCTCGGGAGTAAGACATGGAAAAAAATTACTTATGATTACCAAATATAAAGCAATTTAAAAATAGTAAATAAAACTAAAATCGTGCTTTAAGCGTGGTTTACTTTGGATTTGGTGGAACGTTGGAGAAAAAATAAAAAACTGATGTTTTCTACGCTTTGCGTTTCAATGAACTATTTTGACGTGGTAAAACCTATCAAAATTTATTACACACGTACATATGACATCAAAGAATATGTATTCAAGTTTTTAACAAAATCTCAAGAAAACGATAAAACGATCAAACTACCTTAACTCAAGTAAAATTTTCGAGAACCTAGTTACGAAAAATGTCGTACGTCACGTGTGCTGAAGACAAAGGATCATGCCACGCGGCAAATTATCGAACTATGTCATCGCTAAAACTTTTGGTACAACTTCCTACTCTTATACTCGTGGAATGTACTACCATTTGTGGCACGATTCGTTCCTCGTCATTTTCTTGAGTAATTCAATAATTCATTGTTTTCTCCACAATTACAATAATCGAAAGATGATTCTTTAATAACTTATATAATGCAGAGAAAATAATATAAAGATACATTCTAACTTACATTACAATGTTTTATTGTTCCATGTTTTGTTTTGCATCTCTTGAGATCAACTGCTGACAACAGCAGTCTGAGGAAAAAGTACGTCGTGGAAACAAAAAGTACTGTATGACACAAAAAATTGATAAGAAAGAACATGTAATTCATAGCAAAATGTTAACCAAATATTATTTTGTCCAAATACGAGACGATGTTGGCTGAATGTAAAAATTACCAAAACAATTGATCATAAAGACGAATCATTGTCTATTAATTATTTCGACAAGATTACCACATAATTTTTTTTTAATATCACGGCTCAAATGTCGATATTGCAATAATGCAATGAATCGCAAATTTATTACGCATCACCTGTTACAAGTTTGAGATCTTGAATATCGTTCAGGGCCAACGTTGAACTCGTCTTGTCATTGATAAACGAGCATTTTTGTGCAAAAGACGATCTTAAGTGTATCGGCAAGGACGCTGCGGGCGCAAGTTGAAAAAAATGCACAAAAGAAAAAGATCGAGAAGCTATGATGAGTGCAGAAATCGCTCAATTATTTTTTTCCTTCACTTTAAATTTTTGTATTTTTTCACTGAAAGATCATTAAACAAGACTGACCGGATGTGTATTCCCCGGAGCACCATAGACTCATCATCGTCTCGATATTTCAAGGATACCAAGCCTACAGAATCTAACCTGAGAAATGGGATGGTATAACATTCGTTCGAATTATATAAATATGAAAAATAAAGAAACGATTTTTTTTTCAAATCGACCATCTGTTTAATTTTAATAAAAAAACCTTTCGAATAACGAACCCATCTATTACCAAGGATCAGAGTCCAACGGTGTGTTTAATGTGCTCAGTAAGTTTAGTGTTTCGTAACGACATTGTCGCCAATATCATTTTCGTTCTCATCTTTACGATTAGAATTGAAAAAAAAAGAGAAACCGAACGTATATTAGAATATTTATGAAATGTAGTGAAAGGTTGCAATAGTCAACGGTACAAAAAAATGTTTTTTTCATACTGATCCTCGTGATTCTTTCCTAAAGGAAGAAAAGGTAATCAGATGTCTCGGGTTTAAAAAACCTTTCAATCCATTTTTTTTAAGGAAATGCGTAACGACCAATTTTTTTTATTACTTCAATTCTTAATGCAAGTATACAGTTGAAAAATACTTTAATTAAGATCCTTTTTTCTTAAGCAAAAAATAGCAGTATATTCGCATGCTTTCTTTGAGAAAAAAACTTTCGATTTCCTTAGACGTTCTTTTAGGCGCTATTTATCAATGAAATTTTCTATGAATCTCCGGGGTACTTTCTAATGGACAAAACGTGATAATTTTGAAACACGTGGCGGAGGATGAACAACCTTGCGACAGACACGAGTCGCTAAAAATATTCCTCTCCAACTGACAAACACGAAGACCTCGATAATTCATTAGCCGTGTCAATTGAACGACGAAAAAAAAAGAATTCGCAAATATTAAGCACTTTGAATGAAAACTAAAAAAAAATGTGTAATGAATTGAAATGTGTTTTAATTCAGAAATGTGTATCCGTAAATTGTTTCGTGAATAAAATTAAATCGTTTGGAAATTTATGCGATCGACAAAACTTGTATTTCTCGAACAATGTGAAATTTGGGAAGAAATTTTGTTTTAATTTTGAGTTAATGTACAAGTCTCTTTTTTTCACATGCCATTAACGCACACGGAAAAAATCGGTAACACCCATTAACACTTTCTCGATCAATCACACGATAACGCTCAGATGTGTCCAAAAAATTTGCAGTATGCATATGGCAATTACAATTATCATTATTATCTCTGTGGCTTCGTTTTTTTAAGTCTAAAATTTGTTTTATTAATCTCCAAATCTATTTTTGGCTCATGACGATTTTTTGGTATCCAGAATTTCTATTCCGCCTTTTTATGCTCTTTCGCTCATCTTTAACATTTTTATGGGTAATATAGGAAATTTTTTCGTGCATGTCGTGTAATATTTTTATGGCAATGATGAAAAAAATCGTTAAACCGAAATCCATTTCTCGTTCTCATAGAATTTCTCACACAGAGTTAAACGATCTTCACAATTAATCTCTAATCCCCCTCATCTCCATATCACGATCCCACACCAGCTGTTTGGAAAGTTTAACTTCAGTAGATTCATCGTTCAAATGGATCTAAAGGTCTTTTTGATTATACAAAAATTTGAATTTCAATAAAATGTTGACATCGCAATCGATTTTTATCACATCCTATAATATCAAATCTTGTCCCTTAATTCTTGAAAGCAAGTTTCAAATCGATGATTCAAAATCACCAAGAGGTAAAACGCAAAAACATTCGGGCATCAATAAGAACAATTAAAGTTATACAAAAAATACAAATAACATAACTTAAAAAATAGATTAAGTAAAAAAAACAAATCCCCTCTTCTATCAACGTGACAGCTGCGACGATTTCTCGTAAATTACAAAAATGAATCTGTAAAACATATTTCGTATCGTCCTTACGGGTTTTTTTCCTCGAGCTAGAAATCCTTCCTGTTCAGCCTCGTCGTATTCACCCATAAGAATTTCTTACAAAGCAGCATTATACCTGCTTACGGAATAGATGAGTAGACCCCCCTCCCCTCCTTTTAAAGTAGAAAAAACATCAGAAAACATCGACGTTGGGTTCGAGATTTGTGAAGATGAGTTGAGGCGAGTCTCGGAGCCAGAGAGTGGGGAAAAAGCCACAGAGAAAATAAAGGGAAAAAAACATTGATCAAAAATCTAGTTCTTCCAATGCCACGGTGGATTGCGAAATCACACGTATGGTGGGAGGGACCAGAACTATAAAAGGTGGATCTTCCGTGGCTCATGTACTCAAAGACTCAACGAGACTCGTCATTCGTTAATCATGAAGTTCGTCCTCATCTCGGTGGTGAGTTTCTTCAGGCCACGTTGTGTTTTTATTGGAAGAAAAAAGAAAAGAAAGCATGGAATAACAAACGCAAACTGTGGATTACAACTTGACCCATTAATTTTTCCTGTTTGAACATCAAAGTCCTACTGTACTCGTGTAAAGCAAAATTATTAACTGGAAAAAGCCGTCGTGACCAATGTTTCCTCAATTACGTACAATTGAGAACGTTAGTGCCAAACAAAAGGAATGAGAGTAATTGGGAAAAAACACCAGTTGCGTCACTTATAATCCAACATTACATGACTAAGAAAAAACCTTCAATTGCTGAAAGAAATTCGAATACATTCATCATAATGGACAATCGTCATTAGATTCTAGTTGATTTGATAACGATTTCGATTTATTCCTTATTTATTTTCTAGGTTTGCTTGATCGGCGCGGTCCTTGCTAGGCCTGGATTCACGAAGCAGAAGCGCGATATCTTACCAGGCGATCCACGTTACGGTACGGACTATCATCATTACCATCATCAGCAAAAGAGCAATGAAATCGAGGTAAAAGTCAGATTAATATTAACCCTTCGTGCGCGTGCACTGAGTCTTTCAAGGAACAGTCAACATTGGAAACTCAAACATTTCACCGTTTTTTTCACAATTCTTCAATTTTTGTTGACAACGGTCTAAAACTGTTAACTTTGGTAACTTCTGCGCCATGTAGTACAAGTCACTTCAAGTAGTAACCTGGAATTTTTTCAGATTTTTTAAAAGCCTAGAAAACTCTGAAAACTCGGCTGTTCCCTAAAAGACCCTGTACACACCGTGTCTCAAAAAATATAAAAATATAGTGCGCCCGGGGAGGATAAAAAAATTGTCAGGATGGCACCCGAATTATGTAAGGGAACAAAGCATTTATCGAATAAATTTGTAGGCTGTTTACGGACCACCGAATTATGTAGCTGGCCAGCCGATTCATTACCAGGAGACCGTCCAGCACGTCTCTCAGCCGAGTAACCAATATGTACCGGCTCCGACTGTTCAAACCGCTAGCAACGCTTATCTAACCCCTGTTATCCAGGCTGCCCAAGCTCCGGCAGTTTATCAACAGGTAGGACGATATCTCCAATGGTTTCCATCAATAATTGCCATTAACAATTATATTATCGAAGCAAAGGGAATAACTAGAACTGCACGTAGTAAATGGCATTTTATCAAGTAGTCATTAAACAATTACATCTTGGAATAAATGTATAAATAACTTTTGCAATAATTTCGTAGCCACAACAGCAAAACAATGCTTACTTGGCACCAACCCCAGCGGTTACTCAAACAGTGGTGGAATATCGTCCAGTTCCAACCAAAGTTTACGTAAGAACAACACATACGGAAAACATCAATGTACCAGCATTGAAATTGATTTCAATAACAAAAAAATACGTAAAACGATATAAAAAAACGAAAAAAATAAACAATATTTTAGAATGTACCGCGCCCATCTCAACCAACCAACAACTATTTGGGTCCAGCGATCAAAGTGGTTAAACAAACTCGCGTTCAGGGCCCGGTCGACTCTTATGGTTCGCCGATCTTGCGATATGAGGTCCGCACCTCCGTTGAAATCAATTTCCGCGCGAACAATGATATATATATATAATGCACAAGTAATGAAACACTCGCTTACCGCACCATGGTTCATCCGCAGACTCCAGCGGTCCAGCAGAAATTCGTGATCAAGTCTCAAGCTCCGGTGGAACACACCCAGCAAGTTGTCCATCACCAGGTTCAACAACAATCGGCTCCTCAGGTTCATTACGAACATCAGGCAGCTCCGGTTGTACATCACCATGTCCAACAACAACCGGCTCCTCAGGTTAATTACGAACATCAGGCAGCTCCGGTTGTACATCACCATGTCCAACAACAATCGACTCCTCAGGTTCATTTCGAACATCAGGCAGCCCCGGTTGTACATCACCATGTCCAACAACTACCGGCTCCTCAGGTTCATTACGAACATCAGGCAGCTCCGGTACAAGTTTACGCTCGTGCTCAGCAGAATCACGTGCAGCAGGAAGCCGTCCAAGCAGTTCAAGGTAATCATCGACAACTTGCCCCTTCGAAATTCTTCAAACCTCCTTTCTCGTTTCTCTGTATTATTTCGTTTCATTTTCCTATCACAAAACTTGTTTATCCTCTCGCATTGCCGGTACTTTACAATCGTCAACTTCGTAACAACGCGTAAGACTCAAAACTGAAATAACCACTACCGTTGTGCCAACAGAATTGAGCCAAATTCATCAAGCTAGTCAGCCAGCGGTTGTACGTCATCACGTCATCCAGATCCAACCAGCAGTTCCGCAGGAAGTTGTTTATCAATCGGCACCGCAAACTTTCGCTGCGGGTTCGTTCGACGCTGGTTTCCAAAGTGCCCGGGGCTCTGGTAACGGTGGTAACGGTGGTTTCACCTATCAAGTTGAAGCAGCCGCGGTAGCAGCGCCGGTAGTCACCACTAGCCAAGTACAACACCAACATCATCATGTGGAGGAGCCCCAAACCTATCACATTCCAGCTCAGGTGTCTGCACCTCAGCAGGTCTATCACAGCCCAGCTGAGATCAGCTACGTTGAAGACAACAGTCAATCGGTGCAAGTCGAGAGTACCGAAAGTAGATTCGTCAAGGCTGACACCCATCAAGAACAGACTCAGCTCGTCGACGATAATGGTGGTTATGTTTATTAAGGACATCAGGAATTATCATTGAAATTCATACGAATGAGATACACGACGACGTCCATTGTATCCACAAATTCAAATCATGAGACGTGATAATGGTACAAAAACGACGAAAAAAAAACGGAGAAAACGATTGTACGAAGTTTTTCGAGACACTTAACGGCAATATCTTTATTATCAATATTATATTTCACTGTTTCTCGCGATACTTTTGCCACGCGATTGAGCAAAACACGAGCGGAATGATATAAAATCAATGACATCACCGATACAAGTTTTATTATAAATCGTAAATAAACATGTCCTTGAACAAGTTTCGTTGCGATCAATCGACCTGGCCACTCCCTAAAAATCAAAATCAACCACGAAACCATCTTCGTCAATCTGTCCTGCAGGATCATTATCACCGTTCGACCAGATGAGGATCAATAAAATTTCCATAAAAAGACGATTGAATATTCAGACCCGTGATTTCACAAGGAAATAGAATTTCGCTAACCCCTCTATAACGCACTTACACACATAAATACACATATTCCGTATATTATACATATGCAGAATATTAAAAAATGTAATTTAGACTCTCGATCCGAAAATCATTTTCACCATAGTTGACACTTTTTATCGGGATTCATACCCGAACCAATTGGACATTTCCATGCGTCGCTGAATTCTCGTGAATTACGAAGAACACCTTGCAGCCTGACGTAACCGGGACAATGAGTGTCCTTCAGCTTCCATCGTAGTGAATCTTCGGTGTTGGCCTCACACCACAACTAAGCCATATTAAGAGCGTATAAGAGTATAATGTCGGTTTATCGTTTTTCGAGACGATGGTTCAATCACTGAATCGATCAATCGCCAAGTAGGCTATTTTGGTAAAAATTCGTACGGAAATAATGAACGACTAGAAGATTTTACTTACGTGAGCAAAACCCAAAAATAATAATTGCTCGTGGGTGAAATGGGTGAAACCTGGAAGCGTTGGCTCTTTCCCGTGTTTTGCTTTCCACCTCTCGTAGGCAAGTACGGCCTCTCGGAGACCACCATTATCAGCAATATTTTCATCCAGAGTCAATTTACCATCGATGTAATCGCCAACCTGTTCAACGAATCTCGTAATTAGCCCATCGTATACCAGCAAAATCGATTTATCGATCGATTCAACGATGATCTCACGGCAGAATCCCAAGAAAACCCGAATAAAATGCAAATTTCAAGTAAGCGATGGTATAAGAATCTTTCAAAAATCAGTTATATGTAATATTAAACGATTATCAACAGATGACAGAAATTCGCATTCGATTTCGATTTCGTTGGGATTTTACAGCCAGAATGTTCTCAGAGATCTTTAATGACGTCCGGACTTTCTGTTTTTATGGAGGCATATTGTGGATTTTTGGATTTTTCTGCTAGGCCGTACCTCGTCGACGTAATAACTTCCGTAATGTCTGACGAAGCAATCGATCTTTTTGTTATACTGCTCGATGGTTTTGTTGCTCCACCATTGACGCAAATCACCATTCTCGTCGTACAATCTTCCGCTGTTATCGAATCCGTGGGTCAATTCGTGACCGATTATCGTACCGATTGCACCGTAATTCAGAGCCCTTTAGATTCGTCAAAATTTTCGAGGTTGTCATGACTGAACGTGAAATTTTCAAACGCAGAGGAAAGGGACAATTTCAAACATACATATTCTAAAAAAGCGTATATATTTAGCAAACTCGTGAAAAAAGATCCATGCGACTTAGTTGACACGAAGAAAAAGTAAATAATCCTTTTAACTTTAGACTTTTAACTTTTTAACTTTTTAACTCCCTTTAAATAAATGTTTTTTTTCTAACAATCTCAATAATCATTCTGGTTACACAAATTGTTTGATTTAATTTCTCGATTCATTCCAGCTGATAAGTGTAAGCTAATAAAATCATTGTACAACTCACTCGAGGCCAAGCTCGTAAAATGGAAATTGAAGAATTCCCTCGGGAATGGCTGCATAGGAAATTTCGTATACACGTTATACGTATTGTTTTTTTTTGTATTTTCATTTCTGTTACAATAAAAAAGAATCTTTGACGCTAAAATCACTTACTAATGTGATTCACAATGAAGGTGTGAACTGCATTGACATCTGTTGGCTCGGCACCCCAGCTGTTGAAAAAATATGGAATTTGCAAATAGTCTCCAAGTAATTAAAAACAATTGTTTGTTTCGAATCGAAAGCCCATCTTCTGCTTTTTTCTTTTGACGGAAGTAAGTAAATATATATATATATATATATATATATATATATATATATATAATATTATATAATAATATAAATATACTATATAATAAATAAATATAAGTAAATCAGTAAATGCCACTCACAAAGTTTCATTAAGAACGTTAATTTCATGAAGAAATTGCATTTCTGCTTCATTCATCAATCGCGCCACTGTGATCATGTTCTCCAAATATTTGTCCCCCTTCATATCTATCTGAGTACAAATCATGAATAATTAACAAAAGAATTAAACAACAATAGTAGAATATTATTCAAAAATACTCTCAAATATTTCACACAACGAAAGTGTATACGTACATTCGGTAAAAATGCAAGAAGATTGAAATAATACTTGAGCGTTTACAGTTTCTGTTATGCTTGAAGAGTTAATATGTTGTTCATTTTATTTAATAAAAATTATAAAATGAATTAACGAAACATTTAATATATTTGCAGTATAATAATCACGAGCAAATGCAAAAATATCAACGTGTTTTTTAATTAAATTTTAAGCATTAGAACTGTTTGCAAATCGGAATAAAATATCGTGATACCGATTGTTATTATTGAAGAATTACCCCTTCATAATATTCATTCAGCATTCCTTCGTCGAACAGCCAATCGGGATGTCCAATGACGTACGTCATTTTTCGCGATTTCTCGAGCATCGCTAATTTAGTGGTGTAATCCATCCAATCAGCATTTGTCACGAGGGAAGCAAATGCCGATCTGATGTCCTCGAGCATCTCGATGACCTTCTTACCTTTGGCGGAGTGAAAGTCCGGATCGACGAAAAGCCACGAGACTGCCATAGCTTTCAGGATGAACCACCATGAGATTTAAAAAATTTAAATAAGGACATGAAGAATATTATCCTTCGATCTTTTTCTACGGGATAAAATATATAATATAAAAGAAATAAATCCTCGTACCCATCATTTCATTGACGATTTCTGCACAGTACAATGACCTTGGCTGACTGTAATCAGTTTCTACAAGCTCGGCTATATAATCCTCCCAAAGTAGACGTAAGTTTTTGGAAGAATGAGGCACCATGATGTCCACGACTGTCCACCATATTGCTGTTTCTTGAAAATAATTATCACGAGGAATAATTTGTCGAGTCGATTCCTTGATTTTTTTCTCAATTCTACTTATTTTATCGTATCCAATTTTATATCTCGTACCTCAATGAAATTTTTATTTTTCAAGGTAATTATGTCGACTTGCGTCGATTCTATTTTACCATCAAATTACATCGTTTTATTGAATTTTCTTTTCTTTTAAATGTAATTTTATACAAAATTACTGTCTCAATAAATTTTGTTTGTCTTACCCAAAACTGTATCGTCAGTTGACTCCAAAAGATAAGCAACTTCTTTCAGATACTCGATATTCCAGATGAGCAGCTTATCTCTGCTCAAATCAATCTCTTCTACATCCTTGAAGATTTCTTCTATGTAAGGGCGCCATAATTTTCTCGGCTCGAGACTAGAATTCATTTGTTTCACGTAACGATCAGTCAATTGCTGGAGAGAATCGACGAGCATGTAATTTTCATCCTCCACGTTTTCGTCAGCCACGGTCTCGTTCTCGTTAGATCGAGAAAGCTGAGATGATGACAGAAATTATTTTGCAACTTTATTTATCCCACTTATGGTAAACGAATATATATAAGTATATTTTTTCCTGAATTTTCTCGGTTAATTTCGGTAAAAAAAAAGAATTATAAGTTTTGTTTCTTTTTCACATACGTAATAAAACATTCCGCTTAGGTCGTAAACGTCATCAACAATTTTTTTTATCAAGTTATCTCGAAGATTCATGGCCTGATGTGAGAGTGAACAATTAGGCGCCGTTCCATTGTTGACGATTTCTTGAATGACTCCGATCATATAAATTTTTTCAACCGATAATTCATCGTCCGAGTCGTCCTCGGATTTCTCGAAATGTTTCCCGATGTATTTCAATCTTTTTTCCACTTCGGTATTGTAGCTAGCGCGAATAATCGATAACATTTATATAAATAACGTATTTCATGCTATTCATGTAGCATATATATTATATATATTATATATATATATGTATATTATTGTAGACGAATTTTTGTTTTTGCTAATCTTACACTTCTAACTTTCGACATTACAGATTATTGAAAATTGTTTGTCTGACATTTATTGATTTTTACCTTGGCAAAGGACTGCTCGAACTTGGTGTATCAAGATAGATTACATTTTGACTTTTATTCCGGGGGTTTGGACCAATCGCCATACCGATAAAAATATCTTTACCAAGAGTTTTTCGCACCCTTGCAATTTGTTGAATGAAATTTCCACGCTTTTTCGAAATTCCCGGTGGTATTCGGGGTAAATCGAGATCTCCTAAAATGCGAAGAAGTGGCTCAAGACCAAAGAGATCCAAAGTTTCTGAAAGAAACAAGCAATTGAATTAAAACTAAGCAACGACCACTTTGAAATCAGTTCCTGATAACAGTCATATTTTTCCATTAATGGATCAATAAATTCTTTCAAGTTTATTCGGCCTTTATGTTACTCTTAATAATTTTATAGGGTTACCAATGTCTATGCAGCTATCGTAGAGTAGTTTCGCCTGTGCCACAGCCCAGGGCACTTCACCCTCGGTCAAATTTTGTTTCAATAGATTTCTAATTTTCCACGTGACACGATCTGTTTTTTCACTGAACCAAGAGTTGTCGGACACTGTTGATAAATGTTCCTCCGACCATCGTCCACAGACATATCTGAGAAATGTGTTTAGAAAATGTTTTGTTTTTCTTTTTAACGTCTATAAACGAAGAATATTTTAAACAGTAATTCAAAGTGTCAAACGTCAGTAGTTGCGGTTAATCACGCTCATAGACACATTTAGTGCACGTTCTACACGATCTAAAACCATCACGTGTGAAAAAAAATAAATCGTGAAGAAAAAGGGGAGGCGACAAATTGCGGTAGGAAAAATGAGAAAAAAAAGAATTCTTTCCCTCTGTAATTTTACTCACCCATAAAAATCATCGCAAGGATCTATAGAAGTGTCCATAGATTCTTTCAGACTAGCGGCTAAGTAACGCAACAATTTTACGTAAGAACGAAAGAAAACCCGAAATGTGATTTTTTTCATTCTTCCAAATCTTTTTTCTTTTACAACACTACCAATGCATGGCAACGGAAAATAATTGCACTTCATGTCTCGCCCTTACGAATTACAAAGGTAGTACTTTAGGTCCACAATCCACGCGTTTAGAGCATTTACGCTTTTTTCCCCTGCCTCCTAGTCGATTCTCGGCTCCGTACTACAAAGTACCTGTACTACCTTTGTAATCTCCCGGGTGAGACATTCGTATAATTATCATTGATCTTCTCCCGCCTTCGGCGAGCTCGCTGGATGATTCAATTATTTTTCAACAATTGTCAATATTAATCCACGAAATTTATTCAAAATTTCTTATATCTCGTTACCATAATTACGTTTAACAACATATTCAAAAACAAAAAATGTAATGTGTAGACAACATGATATTGATAAATTTGAAAGACACATTTTTTTCAAACTCCAGCAATGTATTATTGCAAATCTTCCAACGTCAGAACGAATTTTTAATTTTTACTTTATTTTTGTATAATTTATTCCACCAAGTGTTCTCACCTATTCGCATGCAATGTTCATTATCGCATATAGCTTGGGTCCGGTGAACTCTCGAGTCTGAAAAACACACATATTCTTATGTTTGAATAAGAACGAAATTCAAACAAGATAAGAAAGACCTTCAACTTCAATAAAATCAATATATGAAATAATTTTACATATTTGTACGAAGCAAACTTACAAAGTACAGCAAGAATAACGATGGCCGTAATCATCGAAGCCATTATTAATGCAAGTATAATCACAACGATAGCCCCTTTTTTCCTCCTTTTGAAACTGCAAAAAAGTAAATAATATTATTCGGCTAATTGAATCGTCCGTAATTAGTTTTTATACTCTTAATTATTGACTCACTAAGCCCCTCTCGACCGTACTGGCACCAGATTCCTCTCACTCCCGACTGTGTACACCGAAGGCGCAAGTTCACCATCTTCTATTTAAATGTACAATTGAGGCAATCAAAAAAATATTCCGACATTAAAAAATATATGTACATGTGCAGATGTTTTTTTTTTAATCGAACGCACGTGACATGTCAAAAAGGAATTACTCACTGTGCTCTTCGTTCATGCTTAGTGTCCCACTGACCGTATCGAACTGAGGACAGTGCGCAACGTCGAGAGACAACCAGGTGTCCACACGATACCTTTGGGTTATCCACTGGATGACGATGAACCAGCGGTTCCCATGGCGTTTCGATGCATCATATGGCAAGCACAGATCGCAACTCTTCTATGCAACAAAAAACTACAATTAACCGGTAAAAATAACAAAAAAAAATTGGGAAAGAATAGCGTTTTGTTATTATTTTCATGGCATTTGTGAATTAGGAAGAATAAAATGCGTACGCGGTAAATTTTTTATGGAAAAACAATAAAAATCGGTAGAACAATGCAATTGTTACGCTATGGAAATAAAAAGTTAACACGATTACGGAATATGGCATAAAATATATATGAGCTGAAAAATCATATCGAGAGCGAGAGGCATTTTTGCGTTACGAGAGCACGGTACCGAGCTACTTCTGGTGCCTCAATGCTTGTGTATAAATTGTAACGAGGAGGCTCGCACTTTGCTGAGGGAAAGTGTAAAAATGTACTCACCGGTGCATAAAAGGCAAAGTCACTTATTTATGCATGCAGTTACGAGTAATGAGAGAGGGAAAACAACCGATAACGATGATGATAATGGTGCCGCTCGAAGTAGAAAAAAAAATGACATTTGTAACTGTAACAATATTCCGAAATTATACACGTTAAGTAATAAAATCCATTATTTATCAATTTCACGGAAAATCCATTGTAATGGAAAAATCGAAAGTGGTGGAATCGGTATCGAATTATATGATGAAGTGGATTATTTCATTACGAATTATTATACATATATTTTTTCAACCGAGTTTTATTATCTAAATCTCATTTGAAATTAATTCTACGTGTCCTACTTATCGCGAATAAGTAATTCCTGAGAAATACTTTCTGCGCTTAAGTGACCTTGAACCGTAAAACAATGAACATATGTACGAACAATATTATACGAAGGAAAATGACTACTGAAATCGATGAAGGGTCGAGGAGGAAAAAAGAACAAAAGAGAACGTGAGCTCGTGTTGTATGTCAAGTCAGTCAATGACCCATTAACTGCATTGTCATTAATACCGATATATCCTTGTTATTTATTTTCACACATACGTGCGAAATAACATATTTCATTAAAAAAAAAATTGACTCATTATTATGCATAAATGTCATTAATATTTAATTACGAGCATGCACAGACAAGTGTATAAGTTGCATATAAATATTTATGTATTATAAAACAAATGTATGTATACAGATTAGAACGACGAATAGTCGATCAAGCAAGAGTCGAGAGACGGTCACCTACTTTTCCAACAGTATGCTGTAACGTCTACTTCTACAGTAGATGCAAATATGTAAAAATACATACCTCCATAAATAATAAAACATTCACAAGAAAGAAAAAATCCACATGATTATCTACGCTCGACTTCTGAATGACTATCATGCTTTTTATTCGTTGTTTTTCCTCTCTATGAATGGTGGCGAGTAAATAGCTTACAAGGACAAGCATTAAAATTACGATAAGCGTCAGCTGACAAAAATGCCTCGAAGTAATTCTTTGTCCTTCTCATACTATGTGTCATTCTGTCCCGAATTATTACGAGCCCCTCGAAAGTTTTTGTTGCATTGCAATTAAAAAATAGATTGCAATTGCAATTATTTTTTGAATATCTTCAAAATTCTTCGTACGACTGAATCATTTCGAGACAGGTTCATTTCTTCCTCTTGTTTTCTATATTAATAAGCAATTTCTTTGACACGGACTCGCAACACGTTGGAGAATTGCTGATTGATGGAGAATATCATTCATTCTTGTCGGAATTGCGAATCGATTCAATTTAACGTTTGAACCCACAGTTTAAATAGCAAATTATTGCGGATGATAAAATTCTATTTATTTTGTTGCGATAAACTTTCTTCTTTTTTTTATGGATGATGATAAGACACTTTAACTCAAACAGCTGACTAAAGGAGAGAGACAGAGAGCTTACCAACGATGTTTGCTGCTTTTTGTTTGGGCGTAGTGTCTCCCTGGCAACATTAAATTGATTCGTACCAACGTTGACTCCCAAGTGGTATATCTATATTTGGAGATAAAAAACTTCTTCACGAGACTTGACATGACACTGAAAGTCATCGACAAAGTTTACCATTTGCTTTTCAATTTCTTCCCTCTTGCACGCATGACACGAAATATTTGTACAAGTTTCAAGGGGTAGTTGTTAACGCCTGAATCCGACGAAAATGAATACCGATTTTTCAGAACGTTTCAAACCACGTCATTTTATTAGATTGACACGTGTATTGTGAACATTTTTTCATTACTCGTTGTTAATTTTCAAATGTCGTATATTTGCAAGTGATACCGTTTTGTTTCCTATGTACTTGGAACAAAGTGCCTGTGTTCTTTCCAAAGTGCGTTATTTCATGTATGATTACTTGAATACTTTGCTGGCACGAATAGTTTTTTACTTTCAAAGAACTCGGGTACTAGTAAATGTCTGTAAGTATTATAAATTCAGGAAAAGTCTTGAAGTATTTGTATCAATCAATTATCACCATTCCAAGGTCAGGTGTATACTCGATGAGCTAAATACATCGTTGTTAATATCAATTTCATTTTCAATACTTGGCCAAAATTGGCTATATTAACCCTCATTGCTGAATGGTATTGCTCATTTGGTCCTCAAGTTTTTATAGTACTTGGAAGCACAGTAATTATTTTTAAAAAATCGATGTCATATTTTTTAGTTCAAATAAAAAATGTTACTTATCGTTAGATACAAGTAATTGTCTATAAGTATACCAATTTTAAAGAAAGTCATTTAAATGTTTCTATCAGTAAATTATCATTACTTCAAGGTCGGGTTTATACTTGATGAGCGATGTCCTCAAATGGTAATATCAATCTTATTTTCACGATTCACTTGGCCACATCACGGCGTTGACTCTAATTAGTGGATTGTAATTGTCCACTAAGTACCCAAGTTTTTACAGTACACTGAAAATCAATGATTACCTTTAACCAATCGTTGATCAATCGTATGTCTTCAACGAATTAATTTTTGAGTTGTAATTTCACAAAAGGTCTTTGAAATGCTTCTATAAGTTAATTGTCATGATTTCATCAGTTTCATACTTGATGAGCTTAATCCACAATTCATGACATCAGTTTTATTTTCAACACTTGGCCACATGATGGCGTTTCCTCTAATCACTCGATGGGAATTGTTCATCAATTTCCCGAAGTTTTACGGAACTTCGTAAAACAATAAGGTTTTTCAACAAATCGTCGTTACGTATCTCGACAAAACCGACAATCTAGATTCGATTTTGTAACCCCGGTAATATGATTTTTTCAATCTAAATTCTCCACCTGCACTCAATAATGATGCCTGCACTATGCACGGTTAAATTACTAGTATGAAAAAAAAAGAAAGATCAATTTATTCATTCCACGAACGCGCGTAGGCTTCTGATCTTTTTTTCTCCGTCGACGGAGTTTTAATGAAAATCTATCCAGTCTATATTGAAACTGGAACGCTGGTGTTTTCCTTTCTTCTTATTAATCCTATTTCTTGTAGAAAAGTTGCGTTCGTTCACACGTGAGAATTCGTGTGTATGAGAATCTATAAATGATACTATATTCGAGAAAGAATGTTGCACCAACGAAAAACACGTTTTTCCAGTTCTCTTGTAGACATTTGTCTCTGCGCTACATCGATGCAATGACATTTTTTCCCCCACGAGCCTTGTTCCACTGGCAACTTCTTTATACGCACATTGTCGTTGTGTTTTTTCTTTTTTCGTTTCCTCGATCGAACTAATCCCTTCTTTTCATCTCGCAGAGTCAGACGCAACGAATGAATGCAACGAAATTCCGAATTTATCACAAGACATTAAAATAAACGTTTATTAGAAAATAAATAAAAGTTGCGTTTGTCGATGGTTGGGGTTGGCAGTGTGGTCGTAGAAAGGGGTAGAGAAAAAAATATACATTATAAAAAAGAATAATAAAAATAAAACGACTTTGGAGCAAAGTCGAAAAAGTACTTTGTAAAAGAAAATAACTAAAGATTTCAAGGGGTTGGTAAGAGGATAATTTGTTCGTTCACATTTGATCGCCTTAATTCCAGAGTCCTCGTGGGTGGTCCGTCTTTCATTTCATCGCGTTTTTTTCCCGATACAAAAATGCTCATTCTCCGGCATCGCCGCGCACCATTCGCTTATGAAATAAGTAAATTTGGGAAAAACTTTGTCGGCTGTAGACGACGATGATTAAATGATGAATCGATTGATTTTATTCGAAATAAATTGGTGGGCTAAGAGACCATCAATGACGATTGACAAAAGTGTCGTTGACGGGGTACGGTGGTCTGTGATCATCATTGTCAATGGTTTTTTCGTTTTTGTCCCATGCTCAATAGTCCTCGATGATTCGTAACAATAAAAAAGGGGGGAATCGTAAGATGATCACTGGGGCTGGGGCGAGAGGGTGAGATATGATTTTTTTATGTTTTTTGACGCTCGTAAATAGTTGGGGCATGTTTTTTGTATTTTTTTTTTGTTGCTGTTTGTTGCTGTTGAACCACCCCGGATCTCGTTGGATTGTTCTTGGGGTCGTTTTATTGCTTCGTTGTTCGTCCTAATATCGTCAGCTTGCAGTTTGATGGGGGATGAATGGAATTACCAGCCGTGTCCGTGACCGTGAACAGGCTTGATGTGGATCTCGGGCTCGCTGTAATGCTCGACTCCGATGAGATGAGGATGAGCAACCTTGTTGGCATGAAGGGGAATTCTCACAACATGGTTATGCGCGCTCAACTTGAGGGGAGATGGGTGAAGTGGCGGAATTGGCGCTGGCTGAGCAACCTGGAGGACCTGAACGTGCTCGACGTGGTGCTGCAAAAATGAGGAATAAATGGAATGACGAGATAATTCGTCAGAGACTCGCCGGCGTTTTGCTCCATTTTTCTTCCATGCTTTCACCCATATATATCGACAAAACTATTTTTTCCATGTGCAATAAAAACTTTGGTCGCCGTAAAAACGTTGTGAAGAAATCTTCAGATCGAACCGTGATTTCATCTCGAGTGAATCATCTTTTTTCGACAAAATTATTACTTCAATTGTATTTAACAAAATGAGTATTATTTTATTGCCACTTCAAGACAAATAGTTTTATCGAATAATTCATTAAAATAATAAAAAAAAAACAATTATTTGACCTCAAAATCATTAGAAACCCTCGACGTTGAAAATCCTAAACAAATCTCCGTTATCATCGAAGGTTCTCCTTGGGCTTCAGTGTTTTTTTTCGATGTGCGGGGTGTGTGTGTATTTTTATACCAGATTTTTTCAATGTTTCTCCGATTTTTCTCAACACATTAATCGCGGCATTACCTGAGGATAATGAGGCGCAGCGTAGACTGGCTTGGCATAAGGTTGCCATGCTGGTTGCCAGCCTGAACTCGGCCAAACGGACTTTGGCTGCCAGCCTGAACTCGGCCAAGCAGACTGTGGCTGCCAGCCCGAGCTCGGCCATACCGAACTCGGTTGCCAGGCTGACGAGCCATGCCATGGTCCAGCAACCTAATTGTTGATACACATTTTACGTATTTCTTTATTTTTCTCATTGTACCTTAGTTTTTTTCACCAACAACCAGTGAGAGAGACTTTTGGTTTTATTGACACTGATGAACGACATCGTCCTGGATGCCTTTGATTTTCTTTTTGTTACTCGATGATTGTCGACGAGTGATCGCAGTGGAGGTTACGAGAAAAATGATGAGAAATATGTATATGCGTATACATGATGGATTCGACAGCTGTGCGGATGCACTGCCGTACAGCTGTTTATTTTTTCACACCCACTACAATAATTGCCAACCTTTTTTTTGAAAAATAACGAAAGTTGTTTGAGAAAAACGTACTCGTTTACAACAAGAATCAATAGATTAGAAAAATCATTTGAAAGTATATACCGATGAAAATTTGGAATAAATTGTTTGATGCCGTTCGAGATTTTATGGGCAAAAAGAATGAAAGTACGCACTTGTGAAAATAAAGCTGTGATAATAATTAGCGTATAGGAAATGAGTGTTTGGTCAACGCACGCGGAAGTTTCTGCTCTATGACAGCCGGCTATTACGGAGTTTCGATCGCAGTGAAAAAGAAGTAACGAAAAGATGTAAAAAATAGAGTGGATTTTCATTTTATGGATTTTCATGACTGCTATACTTGGTTGATTTTCTCTTTCGAGCGTGCCTCGAACCTCGAGACATATTATAACACACGCGTAAGTGCGAGGTAAGTTTCACCTGAACTGTTGTTATTATTACAATTATAGAACATTTTTGTTAGTTTAAAAATCGTCGAGAGTTAAAAATGATTTGTGAAGTTCGAAGAAATTTTAATAACAATGATTCGCTGGAAGAATGATGATTTTACTTACGTCGTAGCCGGGATAGGCGCTGACGGCGGCCACGAAGGCGATGAAGACGATCTGAAAATTAATTTACCATTACGGACATTTTTCGAGTCACGGTGCGAAAGAAAAACGAAATTATCAAATTTTGTCGATTTTGTTTTTTCTCGGACAATCAACGTCGCACAACGCAGCGAAAAAAAAATAATTTCAAATGTCGACAATATTGATCGAAATTTGGTGATCATAAATAGAACAATTTTTAGTATGAAAAATTCTACGGTACTTTACGTTTTGATAATATAAAAAAATATAATACTACGTGGCAAAAAGTATTTCGATTTTTCGTATTTCAAAATATCGCAATTTTTCTCCCGTACTCTACAATTTTTCTCTGCAATTTTTTCTATCAATATTTACTCAATGATTTAATTTAAAAAATATATATTGCGTGTATACATATTTTTATATATGTATGTATCTCACAAGCGAAGCAGAGTTTCTTTGGTCAACTTACGAACAGTTTCATGGTGGATTGTTTTAGCTTGTCGGAAAGACAGGGAGCACTAGATGATGTAGGGGCAGCGCGGTTAGCTTTTATAGTGGTGCCCTGCCCCAGTAAGTTGCAACCGTTAGATCTGAGAGTCAACGGTGGTGGCGGTATACCTATTACCCACCCGTTAGTGTACAAGTTGAAATAAAGATGAAGGGGCGGGGAACGTGTACGTTTACTAAAAAGTCTTTGCGTGTACGTAAGGTGGTAAAACTTCATCATTATACGTACGACTTTGATATACGTCATTGCGTTTAAATTAGATCGCATATATTGCATTCAAGAGAGACGGACCCCTTTCACCAGAGACGAACGATCCTTTGTGTCCTTAAGAATTTTAATTATTAATCTTTCCATAGTTATAAAAAAAAAAGTAGTGTAAATATAATTTACATATAATCATGGTTTTGCGAAAACAATTCGGCGAATGTAAAGAGTGGAAAAAGTTGATTTATCGGGGACTGCAAGCAGAGCTGGGATGTTACAAAATCCATATAATTGACGTAAAATGGCAGAAAATTGAATCTCCGTTCAACTTCCGGCTTATTTGAGGCTCTTATATGTAGATTAGCGGGACTTTGATCGTACTAAATTCAGATTCCGCTGGAGCAGGGATGAAAAAGTATAAAAAACGAATGAATTTTTATCCTCTTACTCTACCAAGCAATTACGAGGTGTGTCAGTTTCTTGAGGAATAAACTGAAATTGTGCAATTCGCAGGACTCGCGAGCACTGTTGGCTAATGTTTGAATTTTTTTTCTTCTTCTTTTCTGTTTCTCACACGATCGTTCGATTTTACGTCGTAGAAATAACGGAATGCAGCAGCGTGAAATTGAGGAGGATTTTTTATTTTTCGAATGATTTTTCCAAAAGAAAACTCAATATATTATTACCTGGAAAAAATGAATACATACGTGATAATTATCATTTATTCAATAATTCTAGTACGAATAATAATTATTTTTTTAATTCTGTAACGATTGAAATTTAATTTAATAAAGAATTTTACGAAATTTCATCATCTCCATTTTCCTCTCTCTTCATTGCGAGTTGCATTATTTTCTTGCAATTTTGATCAGGCATTTATTACATTCGCGATAGAGGTTTCATTATCTTTTTCAAACTGGGATAGATTGTTAATAATATTGAAAAAATTGATACACGAGCTGCACGAAGGTCGGAGGGAGCGACTTGGAAATGTATCTACCTTGGCACGGTTAACACACCGTGCTTTGGACGTTTCTTTTTTTTTTGCGATTTAACAGTAGTGTATTCGTTACTCTGTTCTAGCCATTTTCAGAAAACCGGGCAGTCAACGCTTCGACAGCGTATTTTCCTAACGACACCAGAGAATTGCAAGGCCTTCGAGATGTGACGTGACAACAAATTTTAATCATGTCCAATCTCTAACGATCAATATTTTTTAAACGTTTTTCTCTACGTTGCTAATTCAAAATTAAAAAAGAATAAACACACTAAAGCAGTTGTTGAATATTTCATAAATAAAAACCATCATCCATGTCAACAAATACTGCTCACCGTTTTGCCAAATCACAAAAAAAATCTCATTTTTTCATCTTTAAATCGAAGAAAATTCGCTCCACTGTAATTATTCTTAATAAAATATACGTACAACTTTTTTTACCACTTTCGCACCAAACTTGCCGAGCTATAAAAAAATTTAACAACTTCCAACATTCCTTTGACCAATTGGAGTAATATTTATTTTTTTTATCTTTAATTATCCTCCCAAGGATAAAATCGAACGCCCCCAAGCTCGGCTATGCTTTTCCTTGTCTTTCATGTTCTCATTACAATCCTTTTTTGCACTTCTTTCTTCTACCTTATTGGCAATTATATCCCTGGTTAATAGACTTTTCGCTCTCTCCCTTCCTCTTTTTCTCGTCTCTCTTCCTAGTCACAATTTCTGACTTACGTAACCATAACGATCTGTGTATATATTCTATTTATATATAGATATATATATACGCAAAATGAAATCAATGTATCCAGTTAATGCAGTATATGTAATACTTACTTAATATACCACTGGTACGCATGTACTACAGAATTTTAGATGTAATGCGAAGTACCTCAATGTGTATATATCTAGACAACCCTTAGAAAAAATGGTAAATATACATACAAGATGTGTCATGACAGCTCACTTGATATTCTATGCCAGTTATTTCCTCGTCGATAACGATCGAATGGGTATTTTAAGAAGTACGAAAGTCATTACAACATTCTCGTCTCATCAAGAAAATTTGTAAAAACGAAATTTATAATTTTCATTCAAGTGTTTTTGCGGAATGATATTTAAATGAAATGATTTTTTTCAAACGAATAAGTGACCTGTGTATCGCAAGTATAAATGTAGCCGTTTGTCAGGCATCGAGCTACGGATGCTAATGCATATATATACATCTCAACGTTGTTGTTCCACATTATTGCAAAATATCACTTAACCCCTCTATCCTCTATTGCTACAGTCTGTGGAAAGTTTAACGATAGCCATTATTCTGTAACTTGCTCCTTTTTTTCATAGTTATACGCTTTTTTCTCGAACGAATTACCGTCAGATGAGAATGGACCATTAGTACAGCCGCACGTAATACCAATTTGCGTCAAGTTTCGATAGGGTAGAGAAAAAAAGATTGAAGTGAGGACA
>OY390721.1:18275573-18331644 GCA_959613375.1 Heteropelma amictum
GATCGCATATGAAATATTTTGTAAACATATTTGTGTTTAAAGGGAAATGAAATAATTGATGTTATTATTTCTCAAGTTCTGATAAGTTAGCGTGTTAGTTTTATGAGGATTAAAACACAGTTTCGAGAAGTTCTCTCGTGGGACTCGAATGTTCGATGTATTAATCTCTCTCACTCTCTCTCCTCGTTCTCTCCCGAGAGTGTTTTTTCCGTCAATCTCGCAATCGCACGTCCGGCATTTTTTATTTATCATTGATAATTTCAACAACCTGTCATTTCGCGTCTTTCCGAAGTCTGGGATTAGAGAAAGAGGGAATATACTCCGGTTACGAGAAAAGCGGAAACAGAGAAAGATAGAAAGAGGGTGAGAGAAAATCGTATCGCTCCAGTGAGTCTTATTGGTATCACCTGTTTTCAGTTGGAGGCTCGACTAATAAGTGGTTCACGGAGGACAACTCCCGTGGGTGTGTCATACTTGATGGTTCGGCAACAGCCAATATTTCCATTATATTTGGGGTCTTCTGTGTAGAAATTGATTAAAATTTTGGAGTGGCCCAAAAATGGTACTAATTGAAGTAACAGATAGTGCCGTGACAACTATCACTTTTGAGTATATCCTACGTTTACTTCGATATTGCGACAAGCAACCCTATACGACTGTATGATTGTACTCCGATTGCGAAAAAAAAAATCACGGTTCGCACGCATGAACTTTTTTGTTTTATTCATTAGCAAAATGTAATGTGTTATTAATTTGAATCTTCTCGGAAATAAAGTTGACACAAGATCAACTATAAAAAAACAGATGAACCAATTTGAAAGAATTTCTGGATTGAGGACAAAGAAAGATGGCGACAAAGAATATGATTTCCGGAAAAGCCAATTTTTCTTCTATAATCCATTCGTCCAAGGTTTTTTTTAAACGTAGGTTAGACCTGATCAACCTTAGAACATTTTCCAACGATCCGTTTTCCTTACCATAGATCCATGACCTACTATCGATTTAAGGATGCATGCCAGGTATTATTCCAACAATTTTAACGTGAAATGAGAATTTCACGAACTTGGCCATTAAGTAAAATCTGAAAAAGGTCCATCGTACGTGAGGTCTACCGTGCGCGATACTCTTGAATAATATAAATACAAAAAAATGATTAAAAAATTGTCGAAAAAAAATGTGTGAATATTCAGAAAACCCCTTTTCTTCTCCCATTAAAGTCATTCGTGCATTTTTTTTAACACTTGAATTTCTTTCGAAATGTTTCTGGTGTGTTAAAATTCTATTTTTTTTTACAGTTTTTCAAAACGGTATAAATAAAATGGCTCGTTCAACAGGTCATTTACATGGGGAGAAACAGTTTTCTAGAGATTTTCCGAATTTTTCAAAAATAATTTGTTGATTACTCTTCAATATTGCTACTGTGCAAAATGAACGTGCTCAATATCTCACGAAAAATCGGTTATTTTTTCGGTTTTTATAGAATCGTTATTCTATTCCGTTGTTGGCGGAATAATGTCTGGCATACACCCTTGCAAACGACGAGCAATCAATGTATATCCTCGATATTTCCGTCAAACGTAACAGCACGATCGAGTATAGTTGACCCATTGTTTTTTCGGCGTTTAGGCTCCGTGGTCAAGTCCAAAATAGGCCATATTGCATATTGCATTCAGTATTCGTCACGAAATCGAATATGCAACCCCAAAACATAGACAGCGAGAGTCGAAGTGAAAGCGAACATTCGGGAAAAGGAGGTAAAAAAAGTGAATAAACAAATAAAAATTCCTTTCCAGCACTGGTATCGAAACAAGTCAAGTCAAGTATTTATGATTCGCCCGTCGAAGTATTTACAGAAAAAAGGAAACGTGAAAAACGATACCCTATAAAATGCATAAGCGTGCTAGACGGGATTTCAGTAGAGTCAAATGAGCCCGGCGGGTTTTGAAAATCATACTTATAGCTCTCTTGATAACGCACGAGGTTGCTTATAAAATAGGAACGTTTAGCGCAGCAGAGCCTCAGTGCTCTAGTTACACTCGTATACGAATGAGCCAAGGATGGCGATTGCGCTACACCGTTGTAACAGCCCCGAGGCTCGAATCATAGATTCCCATATCTGCCGAGGGAGAGAGAGAGAGCGAGATAGAGAGAGAGAGAGAGAGAGAGAGAGTGAAAGAGAAAGAAAGAACCTCTCGTACTATGCTGCTGGAAAAAATCTACAATTTACACAAACATATATATATACACAAAGAAGGCAGCGCGTAACTTGGGACGGTGTCCCGAGAGCCTAGAAAGTACGATTTTTCCGCTATAAAGAGGAGGGAGTTATTACGACGTAAAAGAGAGAGAGAGAGCGATACGCCAGGAGGACTCCGAGGACCGGCAGAACTGACAATTATGCTAGGCTATCATGTTACCGACTATTAATCATTATCAATCATGCAAACTTCGATTAGACATGGAGCTCGTGTCGGGAATATTTTTATCGACAAAGCTCGAATCTCCGAAACACCTTTGAAATTCAGTAACTTCTCGAGACCGGAAGTCCCATGTAAACCATCGACAATTTTATGAGAGGACTGGTACCACCTGATTATTCGCGATCTATGATGCAATGAGAGCGAAAAAAACGACATAAAAATCTCTCTACCTAAAGAGTCCCTCGAATCTTTCCAACTTGCAATTAATTCACCGCGATTCTCACGCCGTTTTGTCCAACGGTGAATTCGGGTAAGGAAATTAAGAAAAAAAACTTCGTAACATTTCCCATCGCTGGATAAAACAATCGTTCGTTACATGGAACGTACACGATGTGCTACAATAGCGATCTCCTATGTACACGTAAAGATTCCCTCCTGTTGCAGCAATCGTCTGTTGTCTCGTAAGCGAAAAAAATAAGTAGGAAAAAAGAAAGAAAACCAAGATTTCGCGCGTACACGTAGTTACTTCACGGAGGGGTTCAACGTTCATTTTCCTTTTACAATTTGTGTTTTTTTATGCATATCATCGCGGAAGATCTGGATATAGGAATTGTAAATTGGCAACTCGAGTCTTTAAAACGGTTTTCTCTTTACGTACGAGCAATAATACATATACACACACGTTAAAATTACGATTCGAGGGGGCGTCAAGCCTGGCAACACCGTTACCGATCAATCTAACTCAGCCGGCGTTAATAGAGACTGCAATTATCCTCTCCAGCTTAGCGGGGCATGGAGAATGTTTTTCTTCTCCCTTCCTCCGTTCATTAGCCAAGCACCAATCGAGCTCTCGTGGTCGTTGAAAAGAAAAATCGAAAGGAAAAGGGACATCGATCTCGGTTCGTTGTTTTTTTTTTCGTTTGTCGGAGATTTCAATGCAGGTCTGATAATTATTATTTTTTTCCACGCGGGAATCTCGGTGCCGGTCACCTCGTCACAGTGAGCCAGAGCCTCCGGCTAATGACTTTGAGAATCGCCAACTGGGGAGAACACATCGCAGACGGATTTATTCCTCTAATTCACTCGATCGAAAATTAAACGATTAACGATGATAATGATAACAACGAAAATCATAATGACACAGGTCAAATCGTGTGTATTTTGCGATTGGATGGTTTTTGACTTTTCAAAATTCCATACGACCGACATTCGAGAAATCTGAGAAAAATTGCTGGGGCAAAAATCGAAAGACTGAAAAGTGCTTTTCAAACGTGTCCTAGTATGACATGCATGCACGCACCAACGATCAATCTGCGGCACACGCGATCAGGGAAAATCGCGTATGTTTTTTTTTATTGTTTTTAACGTCTTTTTTTTTTATTCGCCGTTATGGAATTTTCGCTTCGACCTGTTACGCCAAATAAACATAAGGAATTATAGCGTACTTCAATAGCTCGCAACGATCGTGTATTGGAAGCGATAATTTAAGGTGGAATCGCGAACGCTTGTGTGTATGTATATGTATACACCAATATTGCGGAATCCATGAACTTTTCCTTGCGAAAGCTATATGGCCACTTGAATTAATTTCCCGGAAGAAAACTGGGAGAGTGGAACTCGTTTCGACTTTTGCCGTAACGTTTGAACGTTAGATTTTATAATTCTCAATGAAAATTCGCAACTATACGAAAAAAAAACAGCGAGACGCGGGAAAAGTCTAAAAATCCCGATAATATGTGTAATGTTGGAAAAATGGACGGATTATAATCGAGATATGCGAGAATTTTACAAATTCTATTTTTTCATTTACCTGATTTGTTTACATGAATAATACAGAATAGTATTGTCCGCTACTTATTCAAATGATGTTTTCATAATTTGCTGAAGAATTGAAAAAAAAACACGGGTTTATACTGAAATATATAAAACTGTGCATGAAAAATCGAATTTGAATGGAAATGAAGCAAAAGTACAGTTTAGAAATTTGAAAAAACCAGCATGAAGGAAGTTTCTTTCTCATATTTCCTTCTTAAACTACATTGACTAACTAAATGCTTTACAAGATGAAAAAATTATCCCTAGAACAATTCGAAGTCTCAAAAATTCACGACTTAGAAACTACACAAGATTGAAGTAAGCTTTTTTTTTAATGCATAGACAAACGTATAGAAGCATGAGCTAATAAAAAAGAAATATGATTTTGAAAACAAGGTAATTTGGTATGGAATGACCCATATGTACATATTATGTTTTTATCTTAAACATACATCGTATTGCAATTACGTATTAATAGCAACGATAATGATCGTAATAATTATTCTCATTATTATTACTGTTAAAACATCACGAACAATGGTAGAAGCCCAAGTATTAATAAATATCATAATAAGAATGACAATAATAATAACGATTTTTCGTATTTTTCATTATTGATACGCAATTCATCAGCGTTTCTTAAATATAATCATTACTTCGTTTAATTATATTCATGTTGTAATTGCTCCAATTTTAATAAAGTTTGTTGAATTTTTTCAACACAGTTAATTAAAGCTCAGAGCGTAATATCGCTCAGGATTGATGTCTTCGTTACGCGATTATCTGCAGGAAGTCTTGCTTAATAAAATAAACGATGAGGCGAAAGATGGATGTTGAAGATTAAAAATAAAAAAATAACAAATGAAACACACACTGACTCATCGGACGTTACTGCAATATTGCCTAATTAATTCATTTTCTTCATTTTTTTTTCTCGCCACAGCAAACAATGCGCAGATGGAACGAATACAATTATTATTGGCTATTGATTATGATTATAGTTATTGTTTATTGATTACGATCGAATTAAACATTAATTATTCAAAAATGAGAATTGACAAAAAATCATAAATCTTCGTCTCTCGCGCGAATAAAGTATCCAATTACCTTTTGCTATATTGTGAGTATTTAACATGTAGTGACGTCTGTCGATGTCTGTGCAAAATACGTTCAATACCCTCTGGAGAATATTATCGGCAAGGCAGATTTTCCCTCCAAATATAACGAACCGTTTGTCCGTTTGTCCGCGCATCTGTTTCTCACTCTCTATATCTGACTCTACCTGGCGTGTGTGCAAGCGTATATGTGACACCGACCAACACCGACGTTCTCTCCGGCAACTCATCCTGGTTTACATTTGCCTGTTCTTAGTTTACCAAATAAACGATTATACTGTTTTTAAAATGACATCCGTTCTCGTACCGGAAATACCAGAACCTGGTTTCTCCTTCGATCTTTGCCTGAGGTAGTTATAATCGTAACAATTTTCATCAATTACGAAGAGAGTTAGTGCAGTGAATACGATTCGTCGTGTAACATAACCTCAATTACGATAATGCTGTGTCACTTTTTTTCTTTGCCGAAAATTCTCTCATTTGTCGCTCGGGGCCGGCGTTTGACATCGCGTTTTTCAAATTTCATACCATTGCCTTTCTGTCGACTTTTGCAAAAAAATAAAAAATCCGAGAGAAAATTTTGAAACGAAGTACGCTCGTAAAAATTTTCAAATTTGACTCTATTTGTTTCCACCACGTTACACAGAGACATTTACAACAAATTTATATCTGTTTGATAATTTCTGAAATCTTTAGGAACAATGCCCTTGTCAAGAAAGGATTTTCTGCGCCGACCGCACAAAAGACTGGTACGACCATCGTCGGAATAATTTACAAGGATGGAGTAATTTTGGGCGCTGATACGAGGGCCACAGAGGACACTATTGTATCGGACAAGAATTGCAGCAAAATTCATTTCATCGCTCCAAACATTTAGTAAGAAAAGAAAAAAGTTGAATATTTTCAAATTTATGATTTCCCTCTATGCAGAATTCATGTTTTTGGCTCTTTGTGAACTTTGTTGTTCAATGCTTCATGAAGGAAATGAAGAGCCAAGAATGTATTTTTTAATGCAACATTTTCTGCGTAACAAGTTGCTGCGGAGCTGGTACAGCTGCGGATACGGAAATGACGACTCAGATGATCGCCAGTCAATTGGAACTTCATCGTTTAAATACGGGACGTGTAGTGCCAGTTTGTACCGCCAACATGATGCTCAAACACTTGCTCTTTCGTCATCAAGGTCATATAGGAGCAGCCTTAATCGTGGGAGGAATAGACATCAACGGTCCCCACCTTTACTCAATTTTTCCTCACGGCTCGTCCGAGAAGTTTCATTTTACGACCATGGGATCAGGTTCGCTCGCAGCTATGGCAGTTTTTGAAAGCAGATGGAAACCAGACATGACGGTGAGACGAATTAGCGTATGAACATTTCCAAGGTCAAAAGCATTAACATTTTTCTTGAATATTTTCGCATGAATTTAATGGAACCAATTTTTCATGATTAATCCATCAATGTTGATTCTTAACTTCATCCATTTTATCACACAGGGTATGTATTAGGGTGACCGTTATTTTGGCTTCGGTAAAATTTTTTTTACGTTTAGCAAAAAAAGTAATCAAGATATGATAAAAAAAATCTGTCTAAAATTTGGACGCCCTGGGATAAGGAGAACACGTGCCACTGGGCAGTTTTATTTTCGAAAATACATGAATTTCTTTAATCGCCGCACTAAAATATTCATTAGTCTCATAATAATAATTAAACAACCTAGAATTGGGTACATTGATTATACATATTAGGAGGTACAAAATATTTTATTTACTGATTTTGTTCCATCAATTATGTACAGTCATCGGTAGATTGAAAAATTAATAGAAAACTCGAAATCGGATGTGGCGGTTTGGCCACATTGCGGCAGAAATCGGCGTTCTTGCATAAAAATGTATTAATCTCGATGTTGTTTTTGTTAACCATTCAACAGGAGGAGGAAGGAAAGAATCTGGTAGCCGATGCTATACGCGCTGGTGTTTTTAACGATCTTGGATCCGGCTCCAACGTCGATCTGTGCGTTATAAGACAAACGGAAATACGCGGGGCCGATTTCGACACGCGAGCCGTCGATTATTTGCGTCCTTACGAGGAAGCAAACGTAAAGGGTAAGAGACAGGGCTCTTATCGTTATAAACATGGCACAACGGCTGTTCTCACGAAAGAAGTACGTCCCATAATCGTCGAGGATGAAACGATTCGTAAAATCGAGGGCGAATCCATGGACACGTCCTCTTAAACCCACTCATCGTTTTACGATAAGATAAATTCTCTGATAATCGATTCCTCGTAAAGAAAAAAGAAAATTTCCCAATCACTTTCATTTTTGTTTGTTTTACCAACAAGTTCAATAAAGTGGCTTTCGAAAAACGTATTTTTTTCGGTTTCTTTTGCATTATAATGTGAACCTTATCTACTCGGCATACGTGATTCGATCATCCGGAATTCGGAATTTTTCTGAGCAGACAATTGATGGATGAACAAATTATTCCTTACGTCATGGGAAGAAACCTTCCTCTCGGCGACTTTTTTTATTCACAAGATTTATTCTTCGAGTTCCACAACCTGAAATTCAATCGATTTTCATCGAAAATTCACAAGTTAACACGGGTGAAAAATAATAATAGTAATGATAGCTTAGAATAAACCGGCAGCCTGTTTCAATCTTTGTCTTCTCCATTCCGGCAATCGGTCGAATTCCCCAGGATTCATCTTGAAAGTTGCGATAAAATCGTCGTAAGTAAGATGAATCTCTTTTCTCGATGGATCGACACCGGGTGGCAAAAGTTCAGCTTCGTTTTTCAATATTCTCAACGGATATTTCACGTGACTGTCGAAATTCGTTACTCCGATATTCAAATCGGGCGGTATATCATTGATATTATCGCGATCGTCGTAAGACAGTCGGAGCGACTCGAACGAACGATAGTCACGCAAATAATTATGATTCCAATTGTCGAAGAGTCCGATGAAAGTCGGTGGCTCGTACGATTGTTTGATTATCGATATTGTCGTATTACGATCGCGCCCAGCCGGATGCGTGTACAAAAATATCGTGCCAGCCTCGAGGCACTCCTTGTACGTCTTCATTGATGATAATTTACCCAACCAAAGCCATATCACACTTCCGGCGTCCAAGATCCACACGGTTTCGGGCAGAAGACTTGACTGTGTGAATCCAAGAATTTCACCACCGTGAAAAACCCCATCGGTCACTCGGCACTCGTACAAATGACGCTGCGCCTCTTCTTCGTCGTCATCAGATTCGTTGCCGTATGAACCTCGTCCTAAAGAAACATACGATTCGCGCCAAGTCTTTGTTCAACTGGAATCCGGTAAGGATTATTCGAAAAATCTCGTGCATTTTGCAAAATGAAGGTGTGTTGAAAAACAGACGTATAACGTTATTGTTCATTCTCAAAGGGGAATTACATTCGATCGGATATCAGCGCACGACGATGGAAGAAGAAGAAATTAATCGAACTGTGAAATACAACGACATGTTCACTGTTACGATGAAGCGATTATTTTTTTCGTATCCGTTTGCGGTTCAGTGAGAATATAATTCGTTTTACCACCGAGCTGCTGCCAAAAATCGTCGTGTTCCTTTCCCTCCGCTACCAGCGGAGCGCTACTGGGCGCGAGACGTCGCGACGCCTCTCTCGCGTCGCCTGTACTTCGTCCACCGCACCAGACGTATGGAGACGTCGAAAAAAGAATGAATACACCACCGGAATCGAGACTACTCGATCTCAATGGTCGCTCGAGAGCTTTCGATGTGTACGGCGTCGAGCCGAAAACACGAACGAGGTATTTCTTCGGTGCTGGAACAATCGTCATTGACGATCAAAGGTAAATAACGCAACG
Organism: Heteropelma amictum; assembly: GCA_959613375.1. Classification (NCBI taxonomy): domain Eukaryota; kingdom Metazoa; phylum Arthropoda; class Insecta; order Hymenoptera; family Ichneumonidae; genus Heteropelma; species Heteropelma amictum. Next base: position 18,284,786 of record OY390721.1, read on the forward strand.
GTCAACTTTAATCGAGACCGAAATATCATTTAACGAATAATTCGGATTTTGCGCTACTGTACCAGCCAATGTGCGACAACTTTTATCACCTGCAGACCGTTCGACAAACTTTAGGCGTGATATACCACATCTAGCAATGTTTGTTTACACTTTATTATATCGTGTTATTATTTTAGCTACACTAGAAATTGGTTGAATATCAAAAGTTGTTCAAAGTCAAAATTAAATTCATGGCGAATTTCGTAATTTTTCGCTTTTTACGAGAAACCGTTTGATTCAAAAATGAATAATCGCATCGGATTCAGTTCAAAACACTTTTTCTCCTGTTAAAATGATTGATCATTCATTTTGGAGAATCCTCCTGGATGAAAAGTTTTTAATCGACCGTGTCTCGACGTAACGAATTTCTGGTGGAGTCTAGTGAAAAAATGTGTCGCTTTTTTCCTGCACACAAAATTTAACGTTCATCCGTAATTTAGAACTGACAGGAACAAATCGTCGGAAAAAATGATCGCAAAAGTATTCAAGTATTTTTTTACATTTCCGCAAATTTTCAGGAAGTGCCGGTTGAAAAATGGACAATCACTAGGGAAAAAAGGTTGGATTTAAGAATCGAACGAAAGTCGTTTGACTCACGAAAATCTTGATGCTGGCCCGCGAGAATTCTAAGTTTTCCGGCGTAGATCTGCAACATGTGCGGCGGTTCTCTTCCCTGCGATGCTTTTACGAGCTGCGCGTCCGTCTCTTCGGCGAGCCGACATGCTGCATCGGCCGCTGTGTCTCTGTCCATTCCGGAAGAATGAGCTCCCTCCCAACAGTAAATCTACAACGGTGGAACAAAACGAAAAATCTACCATTCCGTTGCCAACTCTTTTTCGGAAAAACAATGAGGTAACTCGAGTTTCAAAGTTTGTTAGAAAAAAAAAGCATATACGTCGCACATATCTAAGCTATCGTAGAATATTTCAAGAACAAATAATCGGCTACAAAATCGATGAGATTAGTTGAGAAAAAAAAGCATTTATTCATGAAAATTCTCGACTCACGATGGTTCTCCTTCGTCTTCCCTGTCCATATTTGTAGCACATGACGTAGCAAACGCCAGCGTAATAAATGCCGCGATCTTCGATCTCGACGATGCCATTTTGTCCGCTTACTCTCCAGAGCGTCCTGTCGCCGGTGCCATCGTCGACGAGCTGACATTGGGCGGCCATCCTCGGTCTCTCGGACATGTAATCAGCCTCAAAGTTGGCCGGCAGTATGAGCGGTCGATTTTTCGTCGTCTCCCAAAATTTGATCATCGCTTTCATCTCGATGGGCTCTCGGGACTCGAGAGCTCTCGCTACTGGCACGGCGGAGCTGTAGCCTTTTTTTTTAACGAAGCCTCGAGCGTTCCTAACAGCCTCGAGGCGTTCTCGGGCATCAACGTCCTTCCCAACCCAGGCCCAGACACCGGCCTCGCCGCGATCGAGAAGATAAACCGAACCGGAAGTCAGATCCCTTCGAAATATCGGCCCGGACTTGACCTCGGCGACCTTGTACTTGCCCGATTGTTCGCTGCACTTGTAGAGCCTCAACGGACTCGGTACAACTTCCGTTTGACCACCGACGACCACCGGCGATACGGCTCTCGCGGAAGGATCGAGATAAGACTCGAAGAGCTTTTTGTCATTATCGCCGATTGTTTTTTCATAACCGTCCTCGACGACGACGACGCGGCAATTGTTGTTGTCTCTTCTGGCCTCGAGTATCGTCGCCGCGTGTCTCTTGTGCAACGATCTCGAAAACGAGCCCAACCAGAGGAACACGACACCGCGGGACTTCGTATCGAGCAGAATAACGTCGCGCGACGTAAAATTCTTCCATTTTACGCCATCCAATTCGGTGATTATCGGCGTCGCGATGCCCGTCACGCGATGCAACGTGCAGCTCGGTTCCTCAAAGTGATTCCTCTCGATGGTGAATTCGCGACGAAAATACGAGATCAAACGCGGCGTCTCGTGACCCTCGGACTCGCGCGACAATATCGTCGCCGATACTTGCGAGTCCAATTCGGCCGCGCGCAGTGCCGCGCCACCGGAAATCGTCGAATCGCAGGCGGAACCGATCCAAAAGTGAATCGCGCGTACCGAATCGTTTGGCTTTACCTCTTTCACCTATGATTGCCACGACAGGTACGAGAAAATGAAGGTGAAACGACCAAAAAACGAACTCACAAAAAAAACGGAAATAACGAAAAAATCGAAAACGAAAATAAGAAAAGGCGATGAGAACGGTGCAAAGGCCATTGAAGAAATAACGATAATCTAATTAATTACCGGTACTCCGGGATACGGAAGCGGACCGTCCGTCGAAGATACAGCGTAGATTATGTAAGCAGACTCGGAGAGAAAAAATCCCATTTTGTTTCTCGGTATGCTTGTCGCTCGCAAACCCTGAAAATACATCGCGGCGAATGTCTCAAACAAATGTACGAGAAAACGTTTCGAATGGAATGTATTTAATGTTGTATATGTTGCAAGAAAAGTATGTCAAATTGACCGAACTATGTTTTTAATTTCTTCAAAAGAACACGTTATTAATAATGATACTGAAATAATTGCAACGAGCCGGACTTTGCGTATAAAAAAAAAGGAAAATTAGTGTCGTTGAAGAGAACCACATTTTCATGGTATAAATTAATTTCCATTATTTCGCATATACCTCAATTCTCCAAACGAGGAAGGCGCTTCGATTTTTGGGAACGCTTCTGAAGACATCGCTCCCGGAATCATCGGAGCACGAGCTTCTGTCGTCCTGTGAAAAAAAGACAATTACGAAGGAAATAATGAAACAAAAGTCAGAACACCGAACTAATAATGGAAGAAAAAAAAACGACGTCGCACGATTGCGCTCGAAATCGTTCGTACGGTCGTGCAAATTACGCTCGTAAATTCGAACGAGGCTGAAGCTGTTGTTGTTTGACAAAAGATAAGGGAAAATCTAAATCGAACTTCCACGAACGAAGGAGCAAAGTCGTAAGAAAAAGGCCTTTAAAAAACCCCAAATTGTCAATTGTAATTTTTTCACCTCTCGCGATATTTCGAAGATCATCTCGTCCTTTGTGATCAAATCTCCGGTACCCTCAGAGCGAACAAGTTGAACAAATAAATATCAGGTAAAAAATCAAAGCTAATCTACGAAGGAAGAAACGACAATTTTTCCAAAAAAAATGCCAAAGGGGGAATGAAAATACAAATTTAGAGAAAAAAGATTTTAAAAAATGGCGGAAAAAAATCAAATAAAGGCAACCGCAGTCCTTGTGTGCGACCGATGTCGGTGGTTAGCCGCTGAAAACTAGCTCATGAGAAAACCAAGAGAGTCCATGTATAATACGATCTCTCACGAGGACGTAATCATACCTATACAGACATATACACACTATATATACATGTACAATATTCAAGTCATCCGGTCAGGTAGAGAGCACGTATACTATACTGCCCATATAAACGTACATGCATAGACAAGTACAGTGTAACTGTTAAACGTATGCAAGGGAATCGAGCGCTATTTTGCGAACGCGAAGATTATAAGCACGGAAGTAGTAATCTCGTTTTAAACACAGAGGCTTAGGAGAGAGAAGGAGATAAATTCGATTGACTCGCTGTTTGTCCTGGTATCATCCCAGTTGCAAAATGCAATATATCGTGTACTCGATATAGAAACAACGAGTTCGATATATGAGTGGACGTAAAATAGGATGCATGAAAAAAAGCGACTAATGGATGCAAATCTCTGGCACAGGCGCGAAGAAGAAATTCAACCGAACAGTCATGGACGATGTCCGTATTATATTCGTTTTTTTTTTAAGGGGACTCCTGCGTACTCCAGTAGCACACTTATTATTCGCGAACGTTATAAACGTAGCCGCCGACGAGAAGATTTACGAGATGTGTCCTGATAATAATGATGATGATGATGATGAGAGCGAGTTTCTCGACGCGAAAAAACAATTATTCACTTCACTCGAACGCGTCGAGGAGTAAAAATGTTCAAGTAGGACTGCGTTGGATGGCGAGAAGGTAGGGGACATTGCACTATTCGGATGAGCGATAACGAGGCTTAAAACGCGAACGAATTCACGGCAGATTGTGGAAAAGCGAAAAATAATAATGATCCTGACGAAGAAGATAATGGATGAAGACGAAAGACAAGGCATTTAGTGTCGTTGATATAAATGGCGAACAAAAAAATCCGCGTGTAAAGAGATCGCAGGAAGAAAAAAATCAAATTTCTTCCTTTCCTTCAACGATCAGAAAAATGGTTGTTTTCGAATTTACAAGAGTGTGTTTAGTCGCAATGGGGGCGTCGGAAACATCCGAGGGAAGCAAGGAAAACAAAAAGATCGGCGGAATGGCTGCGGAAGAAAAATGGAAGAAAAACTGACGAACCCTTTTGGAAAATCCCATTCTTCCGCTGCTTCTGCCGTCACTGGGGCGTTAAACTCTTCGACGACTTATTATCCGCGAAATATCAATCAACGGTCTCTGCGAGTGTATGTATCTTCTCTGGACGCAACGACGAACCGCGAAGAAAGGAAAACACGCGAGAGACGATCAGCGCGCCGCTCGTAATACCGTGGCTAACTGTAATACACTGGCGTCTGACACGTATTTTTCAAAGCACACCGACGAAAAAAAAAGGTAAAATGAAATAAAAACGAGCGAGAGGAGAAAAAAGAAACCATAGCTGTGCCGCGCAGAAGAGCAAAAGGCTCATCGTCCGGAAGCGGGCCCGGAACTCTGTTCGGCCACCCGTGACCAACAGGCCAGAGCCTCGTGAATCCACACAACACGCATATACGGTATGTGCTTTATAGCAAGGGGAAAACACACTCGCCAAGCTGATCGAGGTTCCCTGTTACACGTATGCGGGTATATGGAAAGAAAGGAACGAAATAAAAAAAAAAGGAAACAGCCGTGTGTTATCTAACGCACCTGCTGCTTCTTCATCTTCCTCTCTCTCTTTCCCTCGGACTCTTCACTCTCTGCACATATGTTTGAACGAGACAAGGAAGTGTATACAATAAAAGAGCGAGAGCGTGATAATCGTTTGTCCTCAAATGAGTTTAGGATCATGAAATTCTTAAAATACATAAAACGATGTTTCAGAAAGCGGGTTGTAGTCTCGCCAAATATGTTTTCTCAGGAATTGTTTGAAATCCAAAGAGCGGATTCAGAACGTTATTGCATGACCGTAAAAATTCATTAGGATCCACCGTTTAGATTCAGAAATATCTTTTGTCAAACCTGCTGCAATTTTACTCTTCTGCCGAACAACACAAAATAGCACTGAATGGCAATTAAACGTATCACAGGGTTTTTGGGGGAATTTCAATCATTTTCATCGTGCTCTTTCAGATATGTAATATAAAATATGTAAATAATAATATATAATGTAATAGCTATAATATGTTTTTGCCTGAAGAGTTTCGAGTCACCTGCAAGCTCTCGCACATTGGTAAGCTAACTTTTGTCAGTAACTGTCTCGAGAAAAATCCAGCACGATTCAAATTCAAATTGGATTTGAATTTCAGTGAAAGTTAATTGATGATTTCGAGCCACGCGATGATCTGGCAACGAAATGTTTATAACGTTATCGAGCGCAACATTTTTGTTTCGCTTGCAATTATGGCCCGTAAAGGAAGATGAATGATTTTTTTCCGAGTGTCTCATCGTTGAACCCCAACGGAGGAGGAATAAGGCACAAGGGGTCGGTACTAAGGTATCCCGCCGAGAAGTCTCGAAAAGGGTTCATCCGCAAAAAAACAGGGCTCGAAGGACGCAGTACCGCTCGTTTATTATATTTTAGAAATATTCATCATCTCAAATCAGTCAGAATGACAATCTTATGTTTGCGAGCGAAAATACATCCTCACAAACGAGCTCGACAAACGTTGATCATTCGAACGAGCGAAAAGTATCAATCTCCAGCGATGAAAGAATTGAAAAAAAAAAACAAAATCGTTATGAAAGTCGATCTCTTCTAATTTCACACAACTCGAACGATAAATTATTCATAAAATTGAGAGGGCTGCGAGAGGCGAACGAAGGGTAAAAAAAATAAACATTTACTTTTGTCTCTACTTATTCGTTTGCCCTGTACACTCGAAGAGTTCGTAATGAAAAATATCTGATGGATTCACGAAAACGCGACAACGATTACACGAGCGGTGAGTCGTTGACGTTTATTCGATAATTATCGTTAATTCTATTTTCTAGTGGAAGAAAAAGATTTAGTTTAAAAAATCAGAGAGTTTTTGCGCAAGCATGATAATTATAATGGCTACAACGATGATAATGATAATAATGAAAATTTGGAAAAAGTCGATGACTTGCGTCTGGAGGAAAAAAGTCTTTTGGCGAAATCCAGAAGTGACGCGAGTATGTTCAACCTCGGGACTTGCGACGTGTGCACCGAAGAAGCGGAGGTAAGGGCGAATGCTTGAAAATAAAAAATGTTTTTTTTTTTTTCGTGTTTTCTTAAAAGTCGCGAAACGGAGGAATTTGCCATTGTCTCACTTGCGGCAGATTGATTATTGCGACTCGGACTCAAAGGATTTTGCATCGGCGTTCGACCGACTCAAGCTCGGAGAGCCGGAGGATTCGCGCGACGTGATATTCCCAAATTTCGGAGATCGAGGAACGCAGACATGTCCGTGTCCCGAGTGCATGGAGAACGACACAAAGAGCTCGAGGGAAATCAAAAGCAGAGAAATTTCGTCGATGCGACTTGTCGTTCAAGGGCCTGAAATTCTCAATTACCAGGTGAACATACTTTAAGGCGATGTGTTACATCCGTAAATCGAAGCTTAGAAAAATTCTCCCGCAAAATCTATAAATCGGATCGGTTTGAAATTTGTTGTGGGTATTTCGTGATATAGCCCGGAGGGACTGACGATTTTAGAATCTCGAAATTTTAAAAACTTTTTCACTCTACAAAAAAATGTTATTGAAAAATTTCGAAATTGCGAAATCGTCATTCCCTCCGTGTTGTGTCACTGAATACTCACAAAGAATTTCAAATCGATCCGATTTATAGATTTTGCCTGAGAATGTTTCTCAATTTCGATAGGGGAGGGGGTATCTCCCATGGCCTTAATTGAAGTTCTGAAACGAGAAAAAATGGTTAGAATTTTTCAAAAACTGACGCTCGCACGTAGAATCTAAGATGACGCGGACTTTACTGCTCGTTTTCACGCTTTTTCAATTCTCACTCAAGGGCGTGCAGTATACTCCCGATGATATCGCCCGTTACTGGAAAAAGGATTCACGAATGTGGCTTTGGAAATCCGTGCGTCTGGCGAGAAGAAAAATGAACGACATGGCAAAAAGTTTGCCGATAAATTGTGCGACGAAAAACGATGATAGCAAGAACGGTTGATCTTTTCCCTTTTTCAACACCCCCTATGATAAATTCTATAATCTATTTTCATGACGCGTTATTATATTATTCCGATTCGCATAAAAACCGGTTTTCACAAATCAGCGATAGAAATTTTTATTTAAAATAATGTTTGGTTTTTTCGATTTTTCATTTATCTTTGGTTTTAATTATAAAAAATAACAATCAGCACATTCCATTCGTGCCATTCTCGAATTTGAGAGTGGACTCGAAACGTCTCTCCTATCGATTTTTTTCTATCGGCAGGAAAAATCTGAAAAATAAAGCGTTAACGCGTATTTATTTACAATAATGCAGATACAATTTGTCCTTTTTCTTGTTTATTTCGGCTTTTGTCTGTATGAGAACGTGAAATAACGCATTGGAAAATTGAATTATGATTTCTCCTATCCGCAAGTCTCGACGCTGTCGAGCTCGTGTCCGAGCTCGATATTTTCCCCGACTTCGAAACGAGCAAAATCGATAATCTCCGCTCGGGAATCGATGAGAACTTGTTGCACGCTCAGACTCGGATCTAACAGATATTCTTGGTAAATCATAGCTGTCTCGTCATCGGCATTTTTTGCTGGTTCATCAACCTCCGTATGGCCAATTTTCGTTGGATTCATTCCTGTTGAACAAGAGAATTCTTTTGTTCTTACCAATCGCGTCACAAGTTTCACGATTTATCCGAAAATTGACACATTTTTCAACGTCAAACTTTTGTACGTTACATCAATCGTGTATCAATGTACAATCAACGCTGTTGCCGGCAAATTATTTCGAACATCAAAAATAAAGAGAACGTTACTTTGTTTTTATTTATCAGCGAAAAAAATGTGAGCAACTTACAGAAAAAACTGTAAAAAACATCAAGAATTCTTGTTTCAAGTAAACAATAAACATGCTCACCGATAATATGTTGACAAAGCTGTGTGCCGAGCAAATCGTTGTTATCGGCGGTTCTGAACGCGAGAATCGCACCGTACTTGCCGAAAGACACCGGCAGAGGATTTACAGGGGCAGGATGAGTACATCCGGCTAGTTTGATATCCGGCTCCACTCTGACGCAAAGGGCCCTTCTGATTCCAATATTTTCGCCTACGCTGCCGATAGTCAGCGCGGAATGATCGCCGAGAGATTTTCCATCGAGAGCCGGCAAAACTTTCAACGCTTCGGCATCCAAAAGCATTTTACTCACAGGCTCCTGGCCGTCAATTTCCATAGACCTTTTTAACACGGCTGATACAATTATTTCCGCCAGGCCATGAAATTGCTTGTTACGCGCGACGAAATCTGTTTCGCAATTTATTTCTGCAATGGCTGCGTAATTTTTTTCAACCATAACGGCTATTAAACCTTGCATCGTCACTCGCCCTTGGAGCTTCTCGGCTTTCGACCAGCCGAGAGCCTGAGCTTGCTCTTTCAGCCATTTTTCCGCCTGAGAAAAAAATAAAAGAGAAACGATCGATGCAATCGGAATCACCGCTTTGCGGAAAATGACTCGATTCCTTCATTTAGCGAGTAAAAGCGTTACATTTTTTTGGCAAAAAAGAAATACCTTGACGATATCATTGTCGTGGAGTTCCAGGGCCTTCTTGCAATTCGTAAATGTGAATCCCGTCTTTTTTCGTAATTTTGCCAGCAAGGATTTGTTCGACGACTGCCACAGCACGTTGTTCGTGTGAATGAAACGATTAAAACCACGAGAGATCATCTGAATACAGATAGCGTATGAATAGGTATATTTTCGTGGTTAAACGTGCATGAAAAAAAACGTTTTTGAGGTTATGCGGTTATCCGCGACGAGAATCTTTGTTTAAACGTGCTTCGTGTATTGTCGTACTGATTAAAGACTATTATCGAGTATCCTGAACGTGAAAAAAGAGAAAAAGGAAATAAGCGTATGCGATTAATCGATGCAATACGTTGCCCTGGAAACTGCAGATAATATTCGTTCGTTCGACGAAATTGCTTTTGGTATTTCGTACGACGGTTATGACAGACTGTTGAAACAATATTACTTTAAAAGAAGTGAATAAAAGGGAGAATTGTGGAGGGATTGTTGTTCGTCAAGTTATCGAAATTCGAGGCGCGATGTGACGAGGAATAAACGAAAAAAAGTAGAGCTTTGTCACTCACCGTGCCGGGTCTGTTGGCGGAATAACTCGCAGCTGACGCAACGCGAAGGATCCCTCGATGGCAGAAATGTCAGTGGAACTTACCATGAAATAAATATCACACTGAGAAAGAAAACTTACGAGAAAATAATAAATGGACAGCTCTTTTCGCATTGAACGATTTACCTGTTAAATAAATCAATGAAAATGTCGGAAGATAGCGAAATGAATGACGAGCATGCAACCGGAAGTATGAAAAAAACGTCGACGGCACTGACCCCGGCGACGGAACTCAAAATGAAATCTCTCTTTTCACTTTCGGAAATTTTGATGGATTCTTCGATTTGCAAACGTTTCAAACATAAACTCGACACTTCGACTATCAAGAGAAACAGAGATGAGGCATTTTGCAGAAATTCTTTTACCGTAAAGAGGTTGAGAAAAGATAATTTTCGTAGGTATTTAATTGGCCTTGTTGTTAAACCGGAAGTAACGGAAATGGACGTCGACGTGACCAACGATAGGGACGTAGAACGATATTATTATTACATTAGAAACGGAGTTGATACGATTCACGTAACATCGATAGACGATGAAAGTATCAACAAAATTTACTCGTTGATCCCAAAGAATCTTCATCAAAGATTCAGCGCGTGTGCCGAATTTTTAATGAACGAAGTCAAGGAAGACTTTATCTTCGGTATCAAGAAATCAATCGTTGATTTTGTACTTACCGATCCCTCCGAAGAACGGCTTCGTTGCGAAGTTGGTTGTTATTCAATTAATTCGGTTTTTTTCATGTGGAAATTTTACTCACTACTATAATTGATCTTGAACGTAGTATAATTGATGCAGGATGGTGAGAGGCGTGAAAAGTCGAAGAGAAAACTATTATCGGTCGAGGCTATGAGAAATTTTCAACGATCAAGATATATACTTGGCGACAATCTTTATTTGTTGAACCCTTGCATGAGATTGACCTTGGAACATTGGATACGAGATTGGCGGTACGATTGATTATGATTCTCGATGTCTGAAACGTGTAATCGACTTTTGTTTCATTATCAATTCGAATTCTGACAATCGATAACTCTGAAAATATTGAAACATTTTAAATCACAGTTCTTTTCGACTGATTGGACTTGACGAGATAAAAGATAGTGGGGACAGTTGGGACTTGACGACTTTCCAAAATACAATTTATCGTCAGATTCGTTCGAGACGAGATATTCTCAAGAAATCGTGGTTTGGAAATATACAAAATATCTTTCTCACGGTATTTCATCATAATATTACTCTAAAAATGATTGATCTGTAAAAAGCTTTTGGTTAGAATCTTTCTTGTCTTTCCGATCTTTCGTCTATACAGAACAATCGAAAAAAGCTCGTACCCAGTCCGTTGTTAAAAAAACGCTTCAAGAGATTTTTCGATTGCGTTGGCACCATGATGGAGTCTCAGCTTTTGGGAATTTGCCACTACACCCTCAAAGATCTCATGACGTACATATTTGATCGTTACACAAATCGTGGATTCAAATTGAATGTTATCATAAAATCAAAAGATCTTGTTTATGATCCACCTATGAGACTTTTCAGTGACGTTTTGTGCAGCATCATCGATACCACGGTTGAGGCTGTAGCCGAAATCGATAGGCTCGAGACACACTTGTACCTCGATTGGTCCGGACCTCAATCTATTCTCAAAGTAATATATAAATAATAATTAATTCAATAATAAATCCAAAACAAGAGGAAAGTTTCTTCAATGATAATATTATATTATGCGACTTGAAAAATTAATTTTTCAATGGCAGCCAAAAATATCAACGACCATGATCGATGGTTACAAACAAGATATCGCGGATTTACTTAATCTTCAGAAAATCAAACCGGAACAAAAACTTAACGATCTTCGCAAGTACAAATAATTTGGCTGAATTCATTGAGGATAAAATTTATCTAATGTTTATTTAAAAAATCACTTTCATCGGCAGATACGCAAGGTTCTATAATGACGAAGAAAAACATAAAGTGAAAGGTTTTTTGTCGGACGATAAAAAAACGATCGATGAGTATCACGAAATGGTAGAACATTATCGTAATATCAGTCGTACAATTCCAATGGAGATAGAAAAAACCATTTTCTCTGAATTGTTCGAGATTAATGTTGGTGATTTTATTGAAACGATCGTCGAAGCTATTCGCTCTTGTGAAAAATCGTTAATCAACCGTCTAGTCACCGATTACCAAACTGAATCGAAATCGTTAGTAACTTTTCACTAAAATATTTCTTGAATTAGAAACAAGCAAAAAAATCACATAAACACCTTGTTTTTCAATGGTCAAATAATTTTATTGAAAAATTTAAAAGAACCGGCGACGAGTATCAGGCTATTGCCGATCGCGCATTGAGCGAACCATCAAACACCGCAGCCTTAATGGACCTTATAGAATTTATGAAAAATGCGGAGATTTTTACCTTGAAGAATCTCCGAAAAAAGCTCCACGATATTTTGGACAGTATTGGCTATTTATCGGATCATTGGATTCTGACAGACTCCGAGATAAAAACGAACAATATCGCCTTTCAATGGTATCACAGAATGTCAAAAATTCTCGAAAACAATCGGCAGATTATCGAAACGAAAACTCAAGAATTCCAAGAATCGTTGAAAGGTGAACATCTTTTCTGCCTGACACAATAATTGTATAAGGATAGTCATTATTGTCATCATCACGTTCATCCACAGGCCGATATAAAAAGTTCGAGGACGAATTGGAGTCGTACGCTCGCCAGGTAGAAGAGTTTCAGTATTGTGGTGATATCGATGAAGTTTATCGTTATCAGAAGAAGGCTCAGAGTCTCGAGAACAAGTTGATAATGGCAATGGAAAAGATTGACAAATTCAATGAGGAAGAATCCTCTTTCGGTTGGGAAACAACGCAGTATCCTCTTCGCAAGAAAATAGCCGATCGATTGGTGCCATTCAAAAAATTATACGACGGCATCTGCGAGTATGTAATGAAGCACGAAAAATGGACAACATCGATGATCGGCGCTCATAATCCCGAGGAAATCGAAAGTGACGTTAGCGGTATCTACAGGACAATATTTAAACTGGAAAAAGCTTTCGTCGAGCCAAAGTCTAAAGAATTAGCGGCTGCGGTTCGCGAAAAGATCGAAGATTTCAAAAGCCACATGCCAGTTATAATGACACTTGGCAATCAGGGAATGAAGCCACGTCATTGGCTCGAAGTATCAAAAGTCGTTGGTTTCACGATAAAAGTCGATCCCGAAATGACTCTTGGCAAAATATTGGAAATGGGACTGGACGATTACAACGATAAGTTCGAGATTATATCGGAGGGTGCAACCAAGGAGAGTACACTCGAGAAGAATATGGAAAAGATGCAAAAGGACTGGCTGAACATGTTATTTACCGTAAACCCTTACAAGGATAGTGGCACGTTTGTCATTGCCAGTGTCGATGATATTCAACTTATGCTCGACGATCACATTACCAAAGCTGTAACAATGAAAAATTCACCCTACATCAAACCATTCGTAGCAGGAATAACGTAGGCTGATTTAATTTCTTTTCCATTTGATTCGAAACTTGGTTATCACAATAAGTCGAACGTCAACTAGCTCTAAATACATAATATGTACCAGAATTATATACGTTCGACAGAAAGTGGGAAAACAAATTGCGTCTGCTTCAAGATATTTTGGACGAATGGCTGAAGGTTCAAAGTACGTGGATGTATCTCGAGCCGATATTCTCGTCTCCAGATATACAGCAGCAAATGCCGGAAGAAGGTCGAAGGTTCAGCGCGGTTGACAAGACTTGGAGAGACATAATGAAGACGGTAGAGGCTGATCCGAAAGTCATGTCGGTTGTACAAATCGACAAGATGCTGGACAGATTGAAAAAGAGCATGGGGCTGCTGGAATTGATACAGAAGGGTCTGAATGATTATCTGGAAAAGAAGCGACTGTATTTTCCGAGATTCTTCTTCTTGTCGAACGACGAACTGTTGGAGATACTTTCGGAAACAAAAGACCCCACGCGGTTAGTTATGACGCGGAGATAATTTTATCGCTTTCAAGGTCGTTCAACAATAAATCAGAATTAATAAACCGATCATAAATGCTTGTCAGGGTGCAGCCGCATTTGAAGAAATGCTTCGAGGGTATCGCCAAGTTGGAATTTGACAAGGATCTCGAGGTGCGACAGATGAAATCGGCAGAGGGCGAAGAGGTCGATTTGGTTGATGTTATATCGACCGCAGCTGCGCGAGGACAGGTGGAAAAGTGGTTATTGGAGCTCGAGACTGATATGCGAAAGAGCGTTCGTCAAAAAGTTTACGATGCCATTGAGGCCTATCCGATCAAGGAACGAACGACCTGGGTTCTGGAGTGGCCGGGACAAACGATTTTGTGCGTTGGACAACTCTACTGGACTCAGCAAATCGAGGAAGCTATGGTCGCTGGTATTGACGGAATGAGACAATATTTGAGACAATGCGAGACGGAACTTAACGACATTATTCTACTGATTCGTGGAAAATTGTCCAAGCAAAATCGCAGAAGTCTCGGTGCGTTGATAATTCATCATTCGTGCATTACCAGAAAGAGTAAGAATGGAAAACAAAGTCATATCCTCTTAACTATCCAGAAGCCTTGGTCACCCTGGACGTTCATGGAAAAGATGTCCTTACCCAACTGTGCAAGGAGAACGTAATCAATAACACGGACTTCAAATGGCTCTGTCAGCTACGATATTACTGGCGGGTGAGAGAAAATTACTAGTATAGTCCTAACTAAATAACGAGTTCGAGCGAGAACGCCCGTAACCTAAGCCCGGATGAAAATTACAGAACGACAACTTGTGGACTTACATGATCAACTCTTATCTCCGCTATGGCTACGAGTACTTGGGTAACTCATCGAGGCTGGTGATAACGCCACTGACAGACCGTTGTTATCGCACTCTATTCGGCGCGCTTAGCCTCCATCTGGGTGGCGCACCGGAAGGTCCAGCGGGTACCGGAAAAACCGAGACGACCAAAGATCTAGCGAAGGCGGTTGCCAAACAATGCGTTGTTTTCAATTGCTCCGACGGCCTGGATTACATTGCCCTGGGCAAATTTTTCAAGGGACTTGCTTCGTGCGGTGCATGGTCCTGCTTTGACGAGTTCAATCGTATCGATCTTGAAGTTCTGTCGGTCGTCGCCCAGCAGATTCTCACGATACAGCGTGGAATAAATTCGGGGGCGGAAAAATTACTCTTTGAGGGTACGGAGATTTTTCTCGATCCAACTTGCGCCGTTTTCATCACTATGAATCCCGGCTATGCCGGTCGTTCAGAGCTTCCCGATAATCTCAAGGCGCTTTTCCGATCGGTCGCCATGATGGTACCGGATTATGCTCTCATATCTGAAAACACTCTGTATTCATTCGGCTTTTACAACGGCCGACCTCTGGCTGTTAAGATCGTCACAGCTTACAAATTGTGCTCCGAACAACTGAGCAGTCAGTGTCATTACGACTACGGGATGAGGGCGGTGAAGTCCGTTTTAACGGCAGCCGGAAATCTCAAATTAAAGTACCCCAATGAGTCCGAGGACGTTTTGATGCTGAGAAGCATCAAGGATGTTAATCTGCCCAAATTCCTGAGTCACGACCTTCCCCTCTTTCACGGCATAGCGTCCGATCTTTTTCCCGGTGTCATCTTACCCGAGCCCGATTACACGCATCTCAATGCCTGCATCTTAGAAGCCTGCGTCAACGCGAATATCCAGTGCACGCCTTTCTTCCTCGAAAAAGTCCAGCAGATTTACGAGATGATGATAGTCCGTCATGGTTTTATGATCGTTGGTTTTCCATTCGGTGGAAAAACAACGGCTTATCGCATGCTCGCTGATGCTCTTGGTCTTCTGGAGGAACGCGGCCTGTCTGACGAACACGGTGTCGAAATAACCGTTATTAATCCGAAATCCATAACGATGGGACAATTGTACGGCCAATTCGACCCTGCCTCCCATGAATGGAGCGACGGGGTTTTGGCCGTTAACTATCGTGCGTTTGCAACATCCATCAATGACAAGCGCAAATGGCTTGTATTTGATGGTCCTGTTGACGCCTTGTGGATCGAAAACATGAATACCGTGCTGGATGATAATAAAAAATTGTGCCTCATGTCCGGAGAAATAATACAACTAGCCCCCACGACGAATCTCATCTTCGAACCCATGGACCTCGAGGTACTTTATCTTCTAATGTAAAATACCTTCGATTCATTCGAGGTTCGTGGTGTAATTTCACAATTTCCTTTTACCGTAATACGTAAGGTAGCTTCTCCAGCAACGGTATCTCGATGTGGTATGATTTACATGGAACCTGTTGCCTTGGGTTGGACTCCCCTTCTCGACTCTTGGATAAATACCCTTCCGGCTAAACTCAGCGAGCACGTGAAGCATCATTTGAGGGACACGTTCCTTAGATTTTGTCCAGCTTTGCTGCATCTCATTCGTCGTTGTGGCGTTAAGGTTAATAATCAGCGTGCTGCTATTTATTATCATTTTTTATTCAACAATACCGACTCATGCTCACACTGTACAGGAAATGATAAACATGCCCGATTCAAATCTCACGAGATCGGTGATGTATCTGTTCGACTGTTTTATCGATGATTTCAAAGACGAGAAGAACGTCGACCCGATAACGGACTTGGAAATGCGAGCGCAAGTGGAGGTAAGGGTCAAGGATGAGTTCGAAACGATTTCTATCCTTCATTAAATGTCGTCCGTCCTTCTGTTATCAATCTATGCTACAGGGCTGCTTTTTCTTCTCGTGCATCTGGGCAATGGGAGGAACAATAATGGTCGCCTATCGCGAGTGGTTCAGCAGTCTATTCCATGCTCTAACCGAGCCTGAATTTCCCGATGAAATACGCAATCGGTTCGCTCTTCCCGACGTGCCAAATCCTAAAAAACCTTACGTCACGACTCTTCCAAGCTTTGGCCTTGTTTACGATTATAAATACGTCAAAGAAGGCAAAGGGAAGTGGAGACCGTGGGCGGAGGAGCTTAGCAACGTTCCAGCAATTCCCCACGATATGCCGGTCAATCAGATCATCGTGTCGACTGTCGAGACCGTTCGGTACTTCAGTCTCTTTCGATATCTCATCTGTCATCACAAACCACTTCTTCTGGTTGGACCCACCGGCACCGGGAAATCCGTTTACATAATGGAATTTTTGCTCAAACGAAACGACGCCCAGCTCTTTAAACCGCTCTTTGTGACATTCTCCGCTCAGACAACAGCCAATCAGACGCAAGACATGATAATGAGCAAAATGGACAAGAGGAGAAAGGGTGTTTATGGTGCTCCACCGGGTAAGCATTGGGTGATATTCGTCGACGATGTTTCAATGCCGTCAAAGGAAGAATACGGTGCGCAGCCACCGATTGAATTATTGAGACAATGGCTCGATCATTCGACCTGGTATGATCGAAAAGAAGTGGCACCTTTCACCCTCGTTGATATCCAACTTGTCTGCGCAATGGGTCCTCCGTCCAGTGGCAAAGACGTCACCGCCAGATTCAAAAGGCACTTTTTCACACTGGCCATCTCCGAATTCGAGGATGACGTTATGATAGCTATCTTTTCCAAAATTGTATCATGGCACTTTAATTCTCGTGGTTTTTCCAACACTTTCGATATATGCGTCGATTACGTGGTTCTCGCAACCCTTGATATTTACAAGGCGACCCTGAAGAATCTTCTGCCCATTCCGGCAAAGTCTCATTATCTTTTTAATCTCAGAGATTTCTCGCGGGTAGTTCAAGGTGTTCTTCTGTCTTCACCGCAAACGATGCCGAACGTGGTAAATACTCATCTTTCATTCCTCATTTTCTTCGAATCGGGATGTCAATCGTTATTGTTTACCCCAACAGATGAGTATGAAACGCCTTTGGGTTCATGAGATTTTACGAGTGTACGGCGATAGATTGGTCGACGACGCCGATACGGCCTGGCTAATTGAACAGATAAGGGTAACACTCGCTGAACGTATGGCGGAACAAATGGACGAGTTGTTTAGTGACTTTGTCGAGGTTCGTGGCACGCGTGTAACCGATGTCCAATTGCGAAATCTTTTATACTGCGATTTTCAAGATCCTCTGGAGGAAGTGAAACATTACAGGGAAGTCAAGGATCCCGACGCTCTAACCGCGGTCGTTGATGATTATCTGAAGGAGTACAATTCCATCTCGAAGAAACCTATGAATCTAGTTTTATTCAAATTTGCCATAGAGCATCTATCCAAGATCTGTCGAATCATGATGCAGCCACGTGGCCATGCGTTGCTGGTCGGTGTTGGTGGCTCGGGACGACAGTCTTTGACGCGTTTGGCCTCGCACATATCCGATTACGAGATATTTCAAGTGGAGATATCAAAGCAGTATGGCGTCCACGAATGGCACGAGGACCTCAAGGGCATTCTTAAGAAGAGCGTAGCCAGCGATTTGCATACGAGCTTTTTATTCACGGATATGCAGATAAAGGAAGAATCCTTTCTCGAGGACATTAGCAATCTAATGAACGCTGGCGAAGTACCGAATCTTTTTGCCAGCGACGAGAAGTCGGAGTTGTGTGAAAAAATGCGCATGATCGATCGCCAGAGGGACAAATCGCTGCAAACTGACGGCAGTCCGATAGCTCTGTTCAATTATTTCATACAAGTTGTGCGGGAACAGCTTCATATTGTCGTTGCAATGTCGCCAATTGGCGAAAGCTTCAGAACTCGGATAAGAAAATTTCCGGCTCTCGTCAACTGTTGTACCATCGATTGGTTGCAACCTTGGCCCGAGGATGCTTTGCTCGCCGTGGCGACCAAGTTCCTCGGTGAGATACAATTAACGGATAACGAGAGCATCGCTTGTATCGAGATGTGCCAATATTTTCACACTTCCACCCAAGATTTATCGAAAGAATTTTTTCAGCGGGTTGGCAGGTCAGCCGCTTGCAATAATTTTTTTGTTTGCAATGTCAATCTGTATTCAGCCTTCACAGAATCTTCCAAGATCATTATATTGCAAGACCTCATATGATTGTTCCTGTTTTTTCAAGACACAATTACGTGACACCAACATCGTATCTTGAATTGATAAGCACATTTAAGGATCTTCTCGCGAAGAAACGCGCCGAGGTGCTCGAAGGCAAAAGACGATACGAGGCTGGCCTGGGGAAGCTCGATTCGACTCACAAGCAAGTAGCTAAAATGCAACAGATCTTGGTGGGTCTGCAGCCAAAATTGAGAGAAGCTGCGAAAGACGTTGAGAGAATGGTAGCGAGCGTCGAGAGCGAGAGTCTCGAGGTATCCGCGATCGAACAGGTTGTCAAGAAAGATGAAGAAGCCGCTATGGTAATGTGGTCGATTTGTTACACAACAATTTGAACCATTTGTCCAAACAGATTCTGTTATATCCCGCAAAGTTATTTCCTCAATCATGGCAGACAGCTCAAGGTCAATCGACGATAAAATATAAACACATTTAATCGCAGGTGGTAGCAGCGGCAGCTGATGAAATTCGCGCAGAGTGCAACGCCGATTTGGAACTGGTGATGCCAATCCTGAATGCCGCTAATGCAGCCTTGAATACGCTGACACCCTCCGACATCCAGATCGTCAAAACCATGAAGAACCCCCCGGCAGGCGTGAAGTTGGTCATGGAAGCTGTATGCATATTAAAGGTAATTGGAAAATTAAAGAGAAACCAAGACGCGAATTATAAACATCCTGAAAATGCCGTTGAAAACTTGTCTCGATAAATACGTCCATACCTCGATCGACCTTCGAAGGATGTCAAGCCGGAAAAGGTTCAGTCCGACGCTGGTGGGACGGTCGACGACTACTGGAAACCATCGTTACGGGTACTAGGCGACATGAGATTCCTCGAGAATCTCCTCAACTTTGACAAGGACAACATACCCGAAAGAATCATGGCAAAGATACGAACCACGATTCTTACCAATCCAAATTTTGATCCTGACAAAATACGAAATGCATCGACCGCCTGTGAAGGCCTTTGCAAATGGGTCATCGCATTGTCGGAGTACGACACAGTCGCAAAAGTAGTGGCACCTAAAAAGATAGCACTGGCGAAAGCCGAGGGCGAGTACAACGATGCAATGTCAGCATTAGAGGTCAAGAGGCAGCAGCTCCGCGAAGTACAGCTGAAAGTTCAACGACTCGAGGATTTGTTGTCTCAGAGAAAAGCCGATTATCAGGCGATGATCGACGAGGTGGAAGACTGCGAGAATAAACTGAAAAGAGCTGAGGAATTGATCGGGGGATTGGGCGGCGAGTATAACAGATGGTCGGACACCGCCAAGATACTCGGCGAACGTTATTTCAAATTAACCGGTGACATACTGATAGGTGCTGGTTTCGTTGCTTATCTCGGTGTTTTCACGACCCGGTACAGACAGAGACAATTGGAAAAGTGGCTCAACATTTGCAACAGGCTCAATGTCATTTGCACTCGGGATTTTCAGCTCAATCTCATTCTCGGTGATCCGGTGCTCGTTAGATCGTGGAATATCGCTGGATTACCGAGCGATCTTTTCTCCGTTGACAATGCTATTGTCGTTATGGAATCGAGGAGATGGCCACTTATGATTGATCCACAAGGTCAAGCCAACAAGTGGATAAAGAATATGGAGAAGAGCTCGAACATACACGTGGTTAGACTTACGCAGAGCGATTATATGAGGATTCTCGAGAATGCCGTGCAATTTGGCCAGCCGGTGTTGCTGGAGAACGTTGGTGAAGAGCTCGACGCTGTTTTGGAGCCACTTTTGCTTAAGCAAACGTTTAAATCCGGTGGCTCGTGGTGCATCAAACTTGGCGACTCTGTCATCGAATACAACGAAAAATTCAGGTGAATTTCGGGATCATGCAATTAATATTTATTAACCAATAATTATTGATTATTCATGAAATAATGACGAACCTTTCTTTTCACGAGTCTTTTTCTTCGAATACTCCAATTGCTCTTGGTCTCAACGGTTTCAATGCGTATGTAGGTTTTACATAACGACGAAACTTCGAAATCCTCACTATTTACCGGAAGTAGCGGTTAAAGTAACGCTGCTGAATTTCATGATAACGCCAGTGGGGCTCGAGGATCAATTATTGGGTATAGTTGTTGCTAAGGAGAGGCCTGATCTTGAATCGGAAAAAAATCAATTGATCGTCCAAGGAGCGGCGAATAAAAAGTGAACATCGAAAACGATATTGCATCAGATTTATTGATTTAGAAATTAAAATATTCGATGATGGTACGAGGTAATCATGATTGTTTTTCAGGATGTTGAAAGAGATCGAAGACAAGATCCTCGTTGTCCTGTCCGAGTCTGACGAGAATATACTCGAGGATCAAACTGCGATAAGCGTTTTAAGCACTTCAAAAGTTCTTTCAAACGAGATCGAAGCAAAACAAATGATAGCCGAGGTCACGGAAAAATCTATCGATGCTGCTCGGCTTCAGTACACTTCCATTGCCGTTTACAGCACAGTACTGTTCTTTACGATTGGTAAATATATTATCGGAAAATAAATACTACTGAGCATTACATATATTATTATCTCTTGAGCAATTTGGTGTATCAAAAAACGATAGAAACAAGTTTATGTAAGTATGGAGAATCGTATATTAAAAAGATGTCAAATGTCCAGTTTAAGCAGCGAATTATAACGTCAAGAAGCCTAATTTTATGATCTTTATTTCAAATTGCAACTGCATATAGTAATCGATAATAAAAATCCATAATTTTCGTGTGGATCTTCGAGTCTATCAGCAATCTTTTTCCTTCGGAAAATGAGCTTTTTTCAGAGATAAAAATTAATTAAAAATCGAAAAACAAATTTGGATTTTTCGCAGCTGTCCTCGCGAATGTCGATCCGATGTATCAATACTCGCTGATGTGGTTCGTAAATTTGTTTAAAAGTACGATAGACGTTACACCGCCTGTCGAGGATGTGCAGCAGCGTTTGAAAGACCTGACGAGATCTTTCACGTATTCGCTTTACGTAAACATTTGTCGTTCTCTCTTCGAGAAGGACAAACTCGTATTTTCCCTCCTTCTCACGATTAATTTGTTAAACAAACAAGGAAAAATATCAATGGTTCAATGGATGTTTCTACTAACCGGTGGAATTGGCTTAGAAAATCCTCACGCCAACCCAACGGACTGGCTACCGATCAAATCGTGGGATGAATTGTGTCGTCTCGAGGATATTTCCGGTTTTGCGGTGAGTGAAATAAATCGCGTGACGAATATTATTGTGGGAAAAAAAATACATATCACCATTATTATCTTTTCTCTCAATATTGCAATAAAATATGTTGATGCACAAAAAACAAACAAGCGATAAAACTCTTCGATTAAATTTCAAACGATCCAACTTGACGTTTTTTCAATTACGTATTTATATTTTTTCACATGTCAATCAAGGGTATTCGTGAATCATTGAAGCGTGACACGAGCCTTTGGAAATATGTCTTCGACCACAAAGAGCCTCAAACTTTAACGTTTCCATCTCCATTTCATGAAATAAGTATCTTCGAAAAAATACTCGTTCTCCGGTGTCTCAGGCCTGACAAAGTCATTCCGGCTGTTCAGATTTTTGTCGAAGGTACATCATATTAAAATATAGTAACGCGTATTATTATTTTCTTGGTTTCACTGTTATTAACCATTTTGGTACGTATAAACATTATTTATAAGTTTACAATTTTTTAAAGGATTTCTTCTTTTCGTTGCTTTTTCTTTCAATCATCAGTCGAACTTGGAAAACAATACATCGAACCTCCACCCTTTAATCTCGCGTCTTCGTACGCCGATTCCTTCAGCTGTATCCCCTTAATTTTCGTCCTGACGCCCGGTGCTGATCCAACAGCGATACTCTTGAAATTTGCCGACGATCAAGGCTTCGGTACCAACAGATTATTTTCACTCTCATTGGGTCAAGGTCAAGGTCCCATAGCTGCAAATTTAATTGACGAGGGAATGAAAAATGGCACCTGGGTCGTGTTACAAAATTGTCACCTAGCCAAAAGTTGGATGGGAACGCTCGAAAAGGTTTCGATTAATCAATTTCTTCCTATAATTTTATCATCAACCGATAGATCGTTGAATTACTGTTTATTTATTCGGAAAAATCTACTCTGTTTTTCACAAAGATTCTTCTTTTTTTTTTAGATCTGTGAAGCCTTCACACCGGAAACTGTACATCCAGATTTTCGATTGTGGCTAACGAGTTATCCTGCTGACCATTTTCCAGTCAGCGTTCTTCAAAATGGCATCAAAATGACAAATGAACCACCAAAAGGTCTGAGATCCAATATCACGAGATCTTTTTTGCAGGTACAAACAAAAATAAAAAGCATTGTAACTGTTGCTACATGTTATTGCTACATTAAAATTCATCGTTTTCTCTCGAGGATCCAATTTGCGATAGCGACTTTTTCGAAGAATCGAGACAAAAAGAGGCCTTCAAAAAAATGCTCTTTTCGTTATGCTTTTTTCACGCGATCGTTCAAGAGAGACGGAAGTACGGTCCGATCGGTTGGAACAATCCTTATGAATTTAACGAGACTGATCTACGTATAAGTGTACTACAGTTGAAAATGTTTTTGGATCAGTACGAAGACGTGCAATTCGAGGCACTCAAATATCTGACAGGTTTCTTATTACTACTTTTATTAATATTGTTATGAATGGACGTTGGATTAATTAAATCGTATTCAATCATGCATTAATAACTATATAGAAAATGTATAAAGTCGTGAATTACATAACAAGAATAACGAGTTTGAAAATTCGAAATGATTGCGACGGTAATTCGTCACACGCATCAAGGAAATGAAAACATTGTGATTAAACGAATTTTTGTGCTAATTACGGATAATATTGAATTTTTTTTAAATACAAGGTGAGTGCAATTACGGTGGTCGCGTCACCGACGAGTGGGATCGACGAACACTAAACACGATTCTTGGGAAATTTTATTGCACGCAACTGCTCCGGGATTCGAATTATTTCTTCGATTCCACCGGGCTGTATTACGTGCCAAAAGTCAGAGAGCATCAACACTTTCTCGAATACATCAAAAATTTACCCATGGTGACTGCACCGAGCGTTTTTGGAATGAACGATAATGCAGATATAATAAAAGATCAGCAGGAAACGCACTTGCTGCTCTCCACGATTTTATTCACTCAGGTAAATCATTGTAATATTTCAATGAAATTGCAACGAGACACATTTGGCTGGTATTTTATTCGCTCGAAAATCACCAAAGTGAAATTCGTTATATTATTGGAGAATATTTTTAGTTTGCTATTTCTATATAATTAACGATTAATCGTTGAATATGAATACTTTATCTCTACGCTCTCAGGAAGATGTGGTAAGCCTTTCCCAACCATGAATACTATCATTTTCGAGTCCATTCGTCATTCGTGGCCTTTTTTTTTCTATTTCGTGTAACTTCCACCTTCCAATTTTTTGCTTTACTGTTTGAAAAAAAAGGACGCTGGATCGACCGACACTGAGGGAGGAAAGCCTCCGGATGAAATGGTTTACGACGTTTCGGCTGATATACTGTCAAAATTGCCAATCGATTACGATCTCGTCGATGCACTCGAGAAATATCCAACCTCCTATGAGCAAAGTATGAATACAGTGCTCGTGCAAGAAATGGGAAGATTCAACAAACTTTTGCAGACTATACGAAGTACTCTCGTCAATGTTCAACGAGCCATTAAGGGTTTCGTAATAATGGATACAGCTCTCGAAGAAGTTTATACGTCGATAATAACCGGAAGAATTCCATCAACATGGAAAGCAAATTCTTATCCTTCGTTGAAACCTCTCGGAAGTTATATTCAAGATTTTTTACGGAGGCTCAAATTTCTCGAGGTTGGAACTTCATTATTAATTATTTTTTGAAATTTCGTCGTTTTAACAATCATCCCGAGATTCAAACACATACCTATTTCTATATCCAACATACTCGGCGTAAATCAACAGGCGTTTCAATTTCAAGCTACTGTGATACGAATTACGTTAAATTGAAGCTGGAAAGCAGCTTGAATTTAAAAGCAAGCTTAAAAAATATACTTACAGGTTTGGTTCGATCAAGGCCCACCTACGTCATTTTGGCTCTCGGGTTTTTACTTTACGCAGGCATTTTTGACGGGTGCACGTCAGAATTACGCCAGGAAATATTCCATTCCGATAGATCTTTTGATTTACGATTTTTTGCCATTGAGAGAGACGACGTTTTCGGAACCTCCGAACGATGGAATTTACGTTTATGGCCTCTTTCTCGACGGTGCTCGTTTCGACATGACGACCATGAATCTCGACGAATCATTGCCAAAAGTTTTATTCGACACCGTGCCTTGCGTGAGTCATGAAAAATTAATTTGAAAAAAATCCCCACCATTCATCAACCTCGTGATCGATGTTTTTTTTTTACTGTCCATCCAGCTGTGGCTTCTACCAATAACGAAGGATCAGCTGGTTGAAAGAATGGTTTATACTTGTCCGGTGTATAAAACTGCCGAGAGACGCGGTACTTTGTCGACTACTGGACATTCGACGAATTTCGTCATAGCGATGTGGCTGCCAACATCGAAACCCCCGGAACACTGGATTATGCGTGGTGTAGCCATGTTGTGTCAGTTGTCGGAGTAACATCGTGGAGCTCGTATCAAGATTTATCGAAAAAAAAGACAAACATATTCTGTTATATTTAATCAAAAGTGCGACAAAAATGACTGCCGACTTACTTAGACTTACGGATCATTGATTACATTGATTAATTATAATCAATTGAGTAATTCATTGATTGTGGTTTGCTATGAATTTAATCGAATACACAGAAACATTGATACTTAAACTTAATTGAAATCGAAGAATAAAGAAAAAAATCTATGATCAAACTTGGTCGATTGAGGTTGCATTTTCCATAGGCGCAGTTTTCCTTCCTACAAAAAGTCACTCTCCATGTCAGCTTTATAATCGAAGGCCGCCTCTTGTTTCCCTCGCTTTTATCGCGCCTGGAACATTTTTGTTCTGGAACCCTCGTGGAGGATTGATCATCCAAAGCCTCGAATACATCGAAACCATGAGTCAAAGTCTCGTCGTTCCATTATACTGCTAATACACGAAAAAAACCCTGAAGTGAAATAATGAAAATACAGCCACCTGCTGTTCTTTCTCTCCTCCGGCCTTCCGTTGATTCGCAGTGCAAACGACGAACCTCTATTCCCAACAGGACCTCGAAGTTCACCCTTAGATAAACAGATCCTTCGTACTCATGCCCTTACGTCTGTCAGGGGTAAATATAAACGTATGAAATTATGCATGGTGAGGGCATCGCGTCGCAAAGACTCGTCATTTATGCACACACGATGAATTCAACCTCGTATTTATCGAGGGCGAAATGGAATATCGGATTCATCGAAGCTCGAAAAGGGTAGTCGAGGTTTCTTCCAGAGTTTCTCCACAAACGAGACGACCCGAAAGACAGAGAGGAGAGGGGAAGGAGAGGGTGAAAAGCCATCTTGATTGTAAAAGTGTGTTGAGCACACATCGAAAGGCACGTGGGATTTATTTTCGGGGGTGGTTTAGGAGAGAGGAGGAACGCAGGGTTGGCGAAAGCCTCGAGGGGTTACGAAAGATGAAATTTCGCCGGCTCTGGTAGCGACACCCTGTCTACTCGGACCGAGATCGCTGGAGGCTCGTTGCCTAGCGACCTCGTATTGATCTCGCCCCCCAACGTCCTCTCATGCTTTCTCTGTCTATTTTCATCTCCTTCAAGCTCTCGGGGTGTTCTACCCTACTCTGGAGCTTGCACAAAGTTCTGTTTCCCTCTCTCTTTGTCGCCAGAAAGAGAGGTCGTGTGGGGGTTGGACATTTTTCTCCTTCTCTTTTCGGAAAAGTTAATCCCTTCTGCTGCCCCTAAGACCCCTTGCCTCTATTCGATCAGTGAGGAGAAATTTCTCGCTTTTTTGCATATTTTAAATTTGCGCGAGTATACTTCTGCTTAGTGAATTTTTTCTACCGGAAGTGTCAAGGGATACTTCGCCATGCAGTTTTCATAGTTTTTTCTTATGTAGAAGCCCTTTTTTATTACTTTCTATTACAAAGGGTGGAAAAATTTTGAAGTTATTACGTTCGATAGACAGTCGGTTATCCTCATCCATGGACAAATTGAATTATCGCGTATTTTTTTTTATCGGAAAATATCTTTATATCGATGTGATAGATTTCGTCTTTTTCCAACTTGCTTCTTCACTGTAACAGCTTTACGGGACCATGATTGAGCAATAGGAAATGCTATATTACTTCCGTTTACAGGAAGTCTCCGGGATGTTGGGGCGTGGCACGTCACAGTCACGTTTCATATATATATACACACTATTCTCCCCTCTCGACTATGGACCAAAGGAGGTAAGAGTGAGAGAGGGTGCAGCAGAGTACAAGATCTCTTTTTTCGAAATTTGTATCCCCCTATTGATTAAAAGTTTTTGCGTATTTTTTCTTTATACATTTATCCATTTACATTATCGAAAAGCTTGTAGATTCTGAATGGGGTACATGATCGCAAGCTTTATCTCAAAGGCATTGAGGACGAATAATCGGCATAAATTCTCTATTTGCGCTATTGGAGGTTATTAAATTTTATTTTCGTGAAATGCTTAGCATATTTTGCACAATATCAAGTTGCAACATTTTTCGATCCTGATAAATTGTTCGCAGGCTGAAAACCACCCTGACAAAAGGGTGTTTTCTACATCGAGGGTGCAAGAAGATCGAGAGAAAGAAGAATATGGCGAGAAATAGGGAGAGAGAGAGAGAGAGAGAGAGAGAACTAAACAGCCACAGACCGCGGGTCTCGGATGCTGTGTGCACCCTCGCACAAAGGGTGGAGGGTGGTCTGAGGGGTGGGGGTTGCTGGGCAACGAATCTCTACCCTTAAACTTTTGAGCCCCTTTTTCCGCCCACCCCTTCCTCTCTCCTTCTCACTCTTTTTCCTTCACTATTTTCTCTTTTTTACTATTCGTTCATTCACTAGATATATGTATAAGTTTACCGCGATGTTTCGCGATCGATACACGCACAGGTAACGTCGCTGTCTGCCTCTCTCTTCGATTTTTTCGCGCTCGTAAATCCGGGAATTCCCTCCTAATTTCCATTTCAATGTGACATCTTCATGCATATACAGAAGTATATCAAACTTTATGCATTATCCGATGAATCCAAAATTTTTACCAACAATCAAAATTTCATGTAACAAAGAATATGCACGACTATTCAATTCCACAGAATCACTTTTTTCCTGGTACCGAAAAAATTTCTGAAAATAAATTATATAATTACATAAATGGATATACATCCACGTAAAACCAATGATAGATCTCGGATACGAAATTTCTACGATGTATCTAAAAGAATAATAACGTCGCTAAAAAAATAACATAAAAACCTGTTACATCCAATGGAATAATAATATTCTCGATCATGCGGTCGTTAAAGAATTACACATGAATTACTCCGGAAGAATAACACATGAAACTTACAACTGCTGCAAAGTTTCAACAAGTGCAGTACAAAAATAATTCGGCGCACATCAATGATAATGAATAAAATAATACATTAAAAAATAGATATATTACTATAATCGTGCAAGTTTTTTCAAAACATTTGACACAATTACCCAAAACAATTCAAGTATTAATGAGATCATGTATACCTTTCGATAAATTGTCCAAAACATCAATGACGTCGACAAGCAACATTGAACTTTCTCATTTGCTCTTCTATTTTTATTTTATTTGAGTTTCCAGGCTGACTATGGTCCGCTCTTAGCATTCACCGCGTGCCTTATGAATTTTGAAAAGATGGCACATGGAAGCCCGCTGTGAACGCAAGGAGCACAGACTCACGAGTCGATTCTTTTTTCAACTCTCACTAATTTCCATATCCATACATATTTTGATATCCATTATATGTATATAAATATATACGAATAGACACACACACATGTGTATATATATATATATATATATGAATCATCTTTTCGTCCCTCGTTGTAAATAATTTGTCCACAATGTTTTCCTCCTAATATTGGCCACGTTCCATAGAATTCCTCGCCAGAAACGCGCACCGCAACCACAGAAATGCACACAACTTTGAAAAAAAAACTTTTTTATTCACCTCTCGAAGTAAATATTGCCAAACAATTATTGAAAAAATTTCGAAGTAAAAATTGTTCATCCCCTTGAATGATGGGGCACAAAAATGTAAAACGTGACAAAGTATCGAATCTCTGAACTTGGCGCGAGAGACCACAGAGAGTTTTCGTCCCTCGGCCGAGCTCAAATGGAGAATACACTCCCGTTCCACGATCTCCAGAGACGTGGAAGCTGCCCCGTGACGTGATGCTACCCCCTCCCCCCTTCCTCGCCGCACCATCCCACCACCACAACACCGAAAAATATTCCGGTTGGATTTTTAAATCTAATGACTGTCGAAGGGTCGAAAAACATCGCTACGAGGGCTGAAAAAAGAGGAGGGATGGGGAGAGAAATAAGCGAATGGACGTGTAGAGCGATGGAATAACATGGTGAAGATACGTGTTACGATAATAAACGTACGTGAAGATACAGACATGTATGTGTGTGTGTGTGTGGAATATGATGGAAAATGGACGAAAAATTGCAACACTCGTTCGTTGGCTATATGTTGTCCCTTGCGTAAAATACCAATGCAGCCCTGTACACACACCGTAACTTATAGCGCTTATTGCACGTAATAGGGGTGAGTTTTCGACCCTTGGCACAATCCCACTCTGTGTTATGTTCCATCGCATTACCTCAGGAGGGTAACGTGGATATGGGAAGACAAGGGGATGGATGAAATCGAAGTATCTGAGCCTTGGGGTCCCGAGAGAAGCAGCTGACGTAACACGAGGCTCCTTAATAATTACTTGGAGATAATTCCACCGATCGAGAGTCTTATGACAGGCGAGAAAGTCAAGTTTTTATCATTTTACAGGGAAACGTAATAAGTTTTTGATGAAGGGAATAATTAATGCTCGGCACGTAATTGTTGCACCTAGATTCGAGAGAAAGTTGTAAGTTTTTTTTCCTCTAATTACAGTGTTAAAGATTCTGTCAGTGTAAAAGGTCGATTTTACAGCCATTTTAAGAATTTCAATTATTTGCCGTTAACAAGATAAATTTACGTGGGTCAGGGTTGCCGGAATTTCTTTCCGCACGAGGGCCTTTTAAACGCACCCTCCATACCTCGCTACAAACCCCTTCGGAAAGTCCTGGGTTTATTCATCCCTGAATACGAGCAAGAGAGATTTAGTACGAATCGATTTAAATCCCCGTGGCTACATCTGTTCCATCAATGAAACCGTCCTCGTCATAATTTGCAGGGGGAGAAGATACTTGGGGGAAAAGTTTTTTCGAAAAAGTACAATATGAAAATATATGAAAATTATGGAAAGTACGTGAGTAAATCGTGATACAGTGCATAAAATGAGCACGAGCTTTGGAACCTGGCGATGAAAACCGAAGTCGTTTTTTTCATCTCCTGCATTTAAGCCTCAAATTTTTTTTTCTATACAAATCAATTTTTCGATTATGTAAAGTCATATGGAATTGATGATGGAAAAAACGTCTCTCACTGTGGTTTTTCCCCGTAAGAGGGTTGTAATGCGAAGGAATATTTGAACACTTATATAGGAGCAAAAAAATGTATGCTCTTTCTCGCATTTCCCTTTTCCCTTCACGGTCTTCCACTCTTACCCTTGATCATATTATATAATTCTCGTCCTGTGGTCTCGTTGAGGTTAAGGGGAAGTGAATTTTCCCTCCAGTGAGGTAATTACCAAGACCACGTGCACTCCCGTGCAGTGAGCATCGAGGCAAGGGTGCGCACAGTAGTTTGAGCAGACGTCACGTATAGCAACAACGGTTGGGGCAAAACAGGAACACTGTGTACACAGGCGAAAGAAATCGTGAAATTTCGATTATTTTTTGCATTTTTTTTCAACAAACAGTCGAACAATACAAATCACATATTATCGCAAAAACGAAGTTTGATTTTCACTTTTATTATCAAACTTTACTTGAATAAATTGAACGAATTGTAATAAATAACATTTGGGAAGGTTTGCGAATGATTGGAAAAAAAGGACATCGAGTCTGCGGAAATGTTGAAACACTTAAAACAGAAATAGTAAGGAAAATAATGAAACATTATCGAGTGTTTTTAAAAATATACAACAACTTAAAAAAAAGGTTGATGAAAATCATCGTGGCCATTTTATTTTCAAAATTATTACGAATATTGTAATCAGAATAGAAATTCTTTGAGCGAAAAAAATTCGAAAAATTTTCCAAACAGAGCTCTTTGAGCTCTTCCTATTTCTGTGATGTACAACAAATAATATAAATTATTTTTACGTTAATAATTTTATTGTTTTAAAATAGGTACTTTTTCATCGTTCTCACGATCTTTCTTCGTGATACGTACGTTGATCCAACAACGATAGAACTACCAACCCTTGTTCTC
Organism: Heteropelma amictum; assembly: GCA_959613375.1. Lineage (NCBI taxonomy): Eukaryota > Metazoa > Arthropoda > Insecta > Hymenoptera > Ichneumonidae > Heteropelma > Heteropelma amictum. The sequence continues at coordinate 18,316,004 of OY390721.1, forward strand.
TTTTTTCTACTGTCGTTTTACCTTTTATCTCGAACAGGCAGATGATTCCTGTACAACAAACGTTTCTCTTCCACTATTTTGCTTTCAAAATAACAATTTTAAATATGAAAAAAAAAAATAATTCGCGCGTCCCGAGGGATGAAATTTTACTCTTTTCCATTAATAGTCCGACTACTAGTAATTTCTCCCTTGCAATTCGTGTACCGCGTACTCTATCTCCCTTTCGTCAGCTGATTACATATTGACGTAACGATAAGCACGATTCTCGAAGCCAAGAACTCTTGCGATCACGTTTCTCTGTGCTCAGTGGATTATTCATGAAAATAATATTTCCGGAATTGGCGTCAATCGCGGGCATAAGAGATATTTTCCAATATCTTTTTATCTTTTTTTTTATTTTCAGAAAAACATTAATGGAAATAATTTGTGCATTATGGAAAAGTTTTGGCCAACATCGTAAAGTTTTATTCTCGCAAATACTTCTCGTAGTCATGGCGATACTGTGCTACTGATAAAACAACACGGTGGGGAATTGACCTACGTGAAAATTGGCGAGTATCAAGGGATAGAGAGACAGAAAGACGAAGAATAGCGAACAAAATTCTCATTGAAAAATAATGAATGAAAATAATGCATAAGTTTTCGAAAATGTTGCGTCACTCGCGGCATATAGAAAATGAACATTTGTAGCTTCGAGGGTTGACATTGAAAGAAAGAAACACTTCAAGAAATATAAAAACAAGGACGGTAAGTTTTGGATTAATGTAAAAAATCTCCCTATACCAGACAATTGAATTTTTAATCAAATTTATTGCGAATAATTTCAACGGAAGAAATGATGATCGGTAAGTGCAGATTTTTTTAAAACGCCAATAAAATGTCATCGCAACACATTATTTCATAGTTTTATCGATCTGGATCTATTTATTTAATGCCCATCTCGATCAATCCCGACAAAAATTTGTTCTTTTGATATTATTCTCATGCTGGCCGCGAAATAACATATGGTGATTTCGATTTGCCATCTGTTAATATATTTTCGATATGAAGTATAATTATATCGTTTAAAAAGGATCGTGAAATTCTTTTTTTGCACGCTCTAATTTTTACGCCCTCTCTCAGGCTTGACAGTTACGATCAGCTGGCCAAGTCGCGTGCAACTCCCGAAAAATAAGACAATAAAATCATGAGCTTTGATAAGACTCACGTGGGTACTCTGGGTACCTTGCCGATTCGTCGTTATCTATTTCTTTTTTTTTTACGTATACTCAATTTCTCTTTTCCTGTATAATTTATCCTCATTCGTGATTTAAGCAGTCTCGGCGAAACACGAGATAGTTCATAAGCTCGGAATTGTTCTACCCGGGTGGTACGACCTTTTGGCAATCACGAAAACGCCCTTTCAAAAAAATGCACGGGGAAAAATGGCAAATTTGAAACAAATGATTGATTAAACGAAAATAAGATAATTGAAAACACAATGAAAATCATGATTTGTAATGTATAATTAGTATAAGGACATTTTCTGACAATTGCTTACATAACAAGCTCCAAATAGTCGAATTGTGTATCCGAACCTGTTTGCGGTATTTGAAGGCGCCGATATTCACCGACCGGTTGCGATTAGGGGAGAAATTGTAACACCAAAAGTGGTCAAAAGAAGTGACGAAAAACGTAATGAACAAGACAAATCGAAGATGATATATCTTTTTATTGATTACTTTACCTGAAACGATCATTGCCAAGTCACAGGTTGTTGGTTCATTCCACCGAGACCCATCAACATCGGCGAGATCGTAAAACAAAGAATTTAACTGATGCACGATACGGACTTGGCGAAAAAGATGTTAGGGATGTAGACTGGATGCTGTTGTGATGGACCGTGACAACTTCCGGTGTTTTTCTTCCCATCATCTCGAAATTGCATCACAAGAAATGTCATGATAATTAGCCTCAAATGAAAAAAAAAATACAAACGTGAAAACCCATATAAAATAATATTCCTCATAAACAAATGGTTTTTAATAGCGAGATCCGCACAGATTTAGAAAAAAAAAGTTAATTCCGGCTGCTCCGGAAGACAGATTGTAATTAGAAACAAACTTTCAAGATAGAAAATAACATTTTCCTCACTGGAAGAATATTTCCTCCAAAATAATCGCACGCTAATAGAAACAACATGACGATTTAAAAATCGTTGAAGGGCAACACAGAACGGCTCGTGTACACAAATATTTTTTCTTGTTTCTCAATCGTCCACGAGTTATTTAATCGACAGTCGAATTATCAGGGATCTATCAAAAGTCCGTTATCGTTTCTCAAGTTACTTTTACGACTGTTAACTTCTTCCGGATGTCTTTTAAAGGGGGCTTTTACGTGGAGAAGTCTACGACGACGACTACGAAGCCGGCTCGTGGTGAAAGGCGACGGTACCGACGTCGACGAACCTCGAGAGAATGGAGAACAGAGAAAGAGAGAGAGAAAGAAATTTCGACAGAATGAGAAAGGTGAAGAGATCAAAGGAGAGAGCAACAGAGAGATAAAGAGGGGGTTGATAAAAGCTCGGGGCGTCGGCGTCGACATTGCCGGCGTTGTTTAAGCTGCTCATGCGCGTTGCGTGAAATATGTACATATATATGTATAGATAGATATATATATATATATATACACATATGTGTTGTCAATTTTCACACACCAGCCTCGTTTACTAAAACCTCGAAAATCGTAGTCGTCGCCGTGTACGGAGCTCTCGCTAGGGATGTTGTTGGTTTGATGGTCGCGGGGCCACTGCGCCCTCTCCGCCGTCGCCCGCCTTGCCCTACTCCTGGCGGGGCATATTCGTACAGCTACAAGCTCCCCACCCTCCTCGGTAGAGCCGTATGCGGCCTCGCTCTCTCTCCCTGTAGCGCCGCTAGCGCCAGCCGTCGCTTGCACTCTGGACGTTCGAGGATTTCGTGCAGAGAGCCTCCCCTCCGCCCCGTTGCGATTACAAGGGGGTAGGGGCACGAGAGAGAAAGAGAAAAGCTCCGAGCGCCACGGGGAATATTCTCCATCTCACCAATATCCTTCGAGATCTTCATCGCTATCTCTATTTATTTTATCTTTTTTTTTGTAGTTTTCATCGCTCGCCATCCCTCGTTTTCCTCACTCTGTCTCGCTCTATTTCCCCTGCACCTTCCATGCAATTTTCATTCTTGTTGTTTCAATTCCGTTCATATTCCGTTATCCCTTTTCATTTCGCTCTTTTCGTATCACAGTTTTCGTGCAAAAATGTACATAATATTTGTCAATATTTGTTGTTTAACTTTTGTTATTTTCCACTTGTTTACGATGGCACGATCGCACACGAATTTCACGAGGCTCGAAGACAAAATGCTTCGAACGTTACGCTTTTCCAATCTCATCGCGAGCTTTCCGATTCTTTCTCACCGATATAAAATCGAGAAGATAATTCCGGGCCAGAAGAAAACGTGTTTGTTTGGAGAATCGTAGGAACTTGTATAATTTAAATGAGTGCCGAAACGAAATGAATATTCTGCCACGTGACATCGTCGAGAATATCTTTTTCATGAGAGCTTCCATCCGTTTTCTCAAAAAATGTTAACGCACATCTTTAAATTTTGATTTACACACTCTGATGAGTAAAGACACGAGCACGGTACGTTAGGAGCAGAGTGTGACAGAGGGAAGAAGCCTCGAGGCCCTCGCTCGTTAAACTCATCGTGAAGAGCAGAATCCACGCGTCGGGGTTGCACATACAGCCTTCACCTCTTGCTCCTGCCTGATGTACCAAGCAAACGTGGCTTTTGAAAGAGAGAGAGAGAGAGAGAGAGAACTCTAGTCGTGCATACACGACACATATATGTATATACATGTAAATTAATAACTGAGAGTCAAATGGGCTTGGTTCGAGTAACTTGATACACTGTAATGTCTCAGTTATGCCCGTGTATTTTACAGCTGTCGATATATGGCTACGTGTTAAGGGAAGGGAGGATTTTGTGCCTTCGTACGAGCGTCGAGTAGACTTCCCATGATTCTCCATCTCTCTCTTTCTCTTCTCACCAGATGAAAGGGGTTGCAGCTGGGGAGAGTTGCGCGCGTTGGTCATGATCCCCTCGAATCCAAGCTCTTACGCTGATATCGCTGGGAATAAATTGCCATATATACACCGATACTTGAAACTCGATAAACGCCAAATTCGATTTGAACCAAAAAGAGAAAAGATCGTACATTCCTAAAAACGAAACACGAGTGTTTCCTCTCTGTCAACAATAACAATTAAGATAGATGAAAATTCGTTGATCTCTTTAAAAGTTGTATTATTAATCGACGAAAAGATATGAATATTCTCACCTTTGATAAATATTCAACGCATTTATTTTCATACAAAAAAAAATATCGATTTGTTCACTATCGATATAAAGAACTTTGTTAGGAAAAATAAGAAGTTGCAGATTCCGTTCGGGAGAGACATACGTGCATCTGTAGGTTTTTTAATTTTCTATGAACAGCCCGTTTAATTTTTTTTTTTTATCTATAACGAATGATTATTATTTTTCATTCGAATCTAAATTTGCTATTAACTGCATATGATATTGGATTGAATCATTGTTTCAATGTCTCTTCTCCTTCCACCTGGCTATCGGCAGCCACCCCTGCGATAGGAGTGGTTGCCGATGAGAACTCTCTCCTCTATTGCCACACTCTCTCTCTGCCCCGTGAAGAGCGCGTGCGCGTTGTTCCGCGAAAAGCGCACGAGCTTCGAGGAAGCTGCGAGGGGTCCAGGGATTTCCTGTATCTCTCCTGCATGTAGATAAATAATTCTTATATACATTCACCATCCGCTGACTCTTCAGTCTTTTCCACATTCCCTTTTTCTTTGTGGGTACCAACCCCATAGTGTCTGACATATACCTTCCATTTCCGGTTCTCTGCCACCTACATATATTTAACCGAGTGCAAGCCTCGTATGCACCTCGCTCAAGGGCGTCCTTGCTCGTCAACGACACCTATTAGTTTTTTCATTTATTCCGCGGAATTGTAAAATAAAAATGTGTTCTCGTTCTTTGAGTATTTGTAAAACGGAGTAACGAGAAAAATTAAGTATTAGAGGGGTTTCGAAAAATCAAAGTTTAGGGGATTTGATTGCTTGATTGTAACGAATGTCATTTTATTTTTCCATTTTTTACAGAATTTTCACACTTATTTCCTTCAATGATACATGACTATTTTTCAATCACACACAAATCGTATTTTTTTCCCAAGTTCAAATCAAACGCTCAGGCGTCTTCGTCGTGTTTGACAATTTCAGTTTTTGTTTCACTTGAAACTTTGTAGAGCGAATCGCATGGAGAGTTTGCGAATCACGACGTAAAACGCTCATCCACTTTCTCTCAACGTCAGAGTATAACAACACGTACGTTTTACCACAAAATTTCACAAGGGAGAGGAGAGAGAGAGAGAAAGAAAGTCTCGCCAGTCAACCAACTCGAGAATGTACAGTCAGCCGTTGAGCTCGGGGTGAAAACCACTAGGGTGGTTTGCCCCCAGGAATGTTTTTGGCAGTCGTCCATATAGGAGAGTATGTATACAAAGATTGCTCACAGGGATATATTCCCGCTTGGCTTTCCTCTACATTGCATTCTCCACTGAGCTTGAAGGAAAGGTACGATGCACTTTAAAATAACGTTCAAGGTCTCGATCTCACGTTTTTTCCTCATCTATCTCGAGTGTTGAACCATGAAAGTAGGAAAGTAAAAATAATAAAGCAAAACGCATTTTGGTAAAAAAAAGATATCTTCCAAGATAAAAGATGAAACGAAAATTGAATACGGTCGAAATTTATCGACTAATTTGACTTTCATCGTATTTCGAATCATAGTCCGATCGTAAGTTTTCACTGAAAATGTCATTCTCTTATTTTAATTACTCATTGTATTTAATTGAACGCTTGAAAAAATATTTTGTATTGAATTAAATATTCTCCTCTCAATAATGTGGGTTCAAGAATTTATTTCCTCCTATTGGACCAGTCTTTGAAATCTCGGATGATCAGTACGAGCTTTTCGTTTAATATCAACTCCCCCTGAGAAATAGCTCACCTGGGATGCTCCCGTCTTTTACACTCTGTACTCTCTTAAATTTTTTCGTTTCAATGCTTCTCGATGAGCACTTCAGTGTCTCGTGAGTGATTTTCACTGAACGTTTGTACGATTTTTCATTCCTTTGGCAATCTCATTAATGAGTCTCGACAGACTCGCCTTCTCTTCGTCATACTATTTTCACCTGCAGGAAAAGCGCAATTTTACATACACATCGATCTCAACAATTTCTCTGCACAGTTTTATTGATTGACGACCGTTTATAAAATGTAATCAAATTATTTAATTGATCGAAGCAGTATAAACTTGATTATTTAGAAGCCTTATCAATTTTATGCCACAAGTAACACCTTAATTCCCAACCAAAGTAAGTTTTTGGATATTAATTTCTCGTACAGTTCACCCCTTTTTATATCTACAAAATGTATTTCTTGGTATTCGATAAAAATGCATTCCTTATAACGTTCATTTTATTTCAATGAACAATTTTTATTATTTCTCCATCATTCTTCTCTGCATGGTTTCTATATGACGTATCCTTCGTTTACTCACTGTCGAGCGTTTTTCCCCCAATAATCTTCCACTTACGTCTCGTTTTTCTTGTTTGTTTTCCCTCTGCACTCTTCTCTCCCTACCGATTTTACAGTTTGCGTCTTTTTCTTTCCGTGTATGAAATACGTGAGTAATGCGAACGAAGAGTCTAGGGTGGATATAAGCAAAACGAGCAGGGAGAGAATGGAAACACATAGAGGAAAAAGCAATGAAAAAGTAAAATAAAGAGAAAAAGAAGATCGTACACATTAGGTTCTGAACCCTTGCTGAACGCACAAACCCTCGAGAATTTCCAACCCCCTCGTGCGTCACTTTCCATCGTTACCTCCCCGTTTTACCTCAAATTTTCTCATCTCTCTTTAATTCACTCTTCTCTCATTCACCAGCTTTGTTTCATCACTTATAAAATATTTTTCTTTTTTTACCCTCTCGCCCTCTCAGTGTCTCTAATTCTCTCCGGTTCTTTTCACTTATTCTTCTAATTATACAAGTATATACACGGATCTCGAATTCTCTGCACTACAGCCAATGACGCTGGTATTCAGGAACTTGCAAATTGCATTTGCACTCTTAGTGAGGAAAAGAGCAGGAAGAGATGAGGAAAACTATGCGCGATGCTGGTCCAATAAGAGTTGTGAGATTTCTATAGTTACTTCCTCTCTCACTTGTCCCTTCTTCTTCTCTCCCCAATGAAGTATTTTAGTTGTAAATTCACTACCCTTATTTTCAGCATTTTACCTTATCGTCGTTTTGGACCATTTTTCCATTTTTGTTGAAAACTCTTTAAACAATTATAAACTATTTAACCCGTCGAGGGGCACTGGGACATATGCTGTCGCACCTGTTTTGTCTCAGTTTTTTTCCCTATTCTGATATATTTTTGCACTTTTTTTTTTGGACAAAAACACTTTTTAGACTCTTAGGGACCTAAGTTAAAAGATTTTAATGATAAAGTGCGGGATATTGTTTATTTATTATTAGTTATAAACAACTAAAGTATTAAAAAAAAGTATTTTTCAGGATAATTTCGTTTGTGGGTAAACAAAAAGTCCTAGAGCTTCAAAAATGTTTCCACATGTATTCTGTACATTATACCGTAACATATATTTTTTTCAGAATTTTCCGATTAGAGAAAACAACTGTAAACAAGTTGCTTCATGGTTGGTTTTCGGAAAATTTTTTGGTAATGTTTTACAAAATTTACAAGAAATGACTCTTCGATCAGACGATCTCAGAGAACCATTTGAAGATGACTCTTCGATCGGACGATCTCGCGAAAAGCGTTTTCCTTCAAAGTAGTGGCAAATGAAAAGAACGATCGACAACTCTATGAAAATTTAACCACGCGCAGAGGAAGCGTCTCTGAGCAAGTTGCTTCATTGCCGGTTTCCGGAAATTTTGTTTCAGATTTTTTAGCACAGCTTCCGGTCCAGCTATCGAACGGCGGACGAGAGGAACGATCGACAATTCCATGAAAATTTAACCCCGCGCAGAGGAGGCGACCCTGAGCAAGTTGCTTCATTTCCGGTTTTCGGAAATTTTGTTTCAGATTTTTCAGCACAGCTTCCGGTCCAGCGTTCGAACGGCGGACGAGAGGAACGATCGACAACTCCATGAAAATTTAACCCCGCGCAGAGGAGGCGACCCTGAGCAAGTTGCTTCATTTCCGGTTTTCGGAAATTTTGTTTCAGATTTTTCAGCACAGCTTCCGGTCCAGCGTTCGAACGGCGGACGAGAGGAACGATCGACAACTCCATGAAAATTTAACCACGCGCAAAGGAAGCGACTCTGAGCAAGTTGCTTCATTTCCGGTTTTCGGAAATTTTTTTTCAGATTTTTTAGTACAGCTTCCGGTCCAGCGTTCGAATGGCGGACGAGAGGAACGATCGACAACTCCATGAAAATTTAACCACGCGCAGAGGAAGCGACTCTGAGCAAGTTGCTTCATGTCCGGTTTTCGGAAATTTTGTTTCAGATTTTTTAGCACAGCTTCCGGTCCAGCGTTCGAACGGCGGACGAGAGGAACGATCGACAACTCCATGAAAATTTAACCACGCGCAGAGGAAGCGACTCTGAGCAAGTTGCTTCATTTCCGGTTTTCGGAAATTTTGTTTCAGATTTTTTAGCACAGCTTCCGGTCCAGCTATCGAACGGTGGACGAGAGGAACGATCGACAATTCCATGAAGTTGCTTCATTTCCGGTTTTCGGAAATTTTGTTTCAGATTTTTTAGCACAGCTTCCGGTCCAGCGTTCGAACGGCGGACGAGAGGAACGATCGACAACTCCATGAAAATTTAACCAATCGCAGAGGAAGCGACCCCGAGCAAGTTGCTTCATTTCCGGTCTTCGGAAATTTTGTTTCAGATTTTTCAGCACAGCTTCCGGTCCAGCGTTCGAACGGCGGACGAGAGGAACGATCGACAACTCCATGAAAATTTAACCACGCGCAAAGGAAGCGACTCTGAGCAAGTTGCTTCATTTCCGGTTTTCGGAAATTTTGTTTCAGATTTTTTAGTACAGCTTCCGGTCCAGCGTTCGAATGGCGGACGAGAGGAACGATCGACAACTCCATGAAAATTTAACCACGCGCAGAGGAAGCGACTCTGAGCAAGTTGCTTCATTTCCGTTTTTCGGAAATTTTGTTTCAGATTTTTTAGCACAGCTTCCGGTCCAGCGTTCGAACGGCGGACGAGAGGAACGATCGACAACTCCATGAAAATTTAACCCCGCGCAGAGGAAGCGACCCTGAGCAAGTTGCTTCATTTCCGGTTTTCGGAAATTTTGTTTCAGATTTTTCAGCACAGCTTCCGGTCCAGCGTTCGAACGGCGGACGAGAGGAACGATCGACAACTCCATGAAAATTTAACCACGCGCAGAGGAAGCGACTCTGAGCAAGTTGCTTCATTTCCGGTTTTCGGAAATTTTGTTCCAGATTTTTTACCACAGCTTCCGGTCCAGCGTTCGAACGGCGGACGAGAGGAACGATCGACAACTCCATGAAAATTTAACCAAGCGCAGAGGAAGCGACTCTGCGCAAGTTGCTTCATTTCCGATTTTCGGAAATTTCGTTTCAGATTTTTTAGCACAGCTTTCGGTCCAGCTATCGAACGGCGGACGAGAGGAACGATCGACAACTCCATGAAAATTTAACCCCGCGCAGAGGAAGCGACCCTGAGCAAGTTGCTTCATTTCCGGTTTTCGGAAATTTTGTTTCAGATTTTTCAGCACAGCTTCCGGTCCAGCGTTCGAACGGCGGACGAGAGGAACGATCGACAACTCCATGAAAATTTAACCACGCGCAAAGGAAGCGACTCTGAGCAAGTTGCTTCATTTCCGGTTTTCGGAAATTTTGTTTGAGATTTTTTAGCACAGCTTCCGGTCCAGCGTTCGAACGGCGGACGAGAGGAACGATCGACAACTCCATGAAAATTTAACCACGCGCAGAGGAAGCGACTCTGAGCAAGTTGCTTCATTTCCGGTTTTCGGAAATTTTGTTCCAGATTTTTTACCACAGCTTCCGGTCCAGCGTTCGAACGGCGGACGAGAGGAACGATCGACAACTCCATGAAAATTTAACGACGCGCAGAGGAAGCGACTCTGAGCAAGTTGCTTCATTTCCGGCCTTCGGAAATTTTGTTTCAGATTTTTTAGCACAGCTTCCGGTCCAGCGTTCGAACGGCGGACGAGAGGAACGATCGATAACTCCATGAAAATTTAATGTGAAAATTCCGAAAGACGAATATCAAACACCTTAGCGTTCCAAAACGATTATATAAGTCCATCAGCGATAAAGTAAATCCAAATTTATGTATTCGAACGTGAAAGTTTATTTCGTCTGGATCGATCGCCCTAACGCGTTAAATAAGAGACGAGGGTTCCTGATTTTCATCCCCCCAGTTGCCCGCAGACCATCCCATACGCAAGCTTTTGCAAACTCAACGTTTTCACTAGATGCGATGATCCCCATATGGATCTTGCACTCTCCAAAGATTATCGTTACACTCCCTATGCCTCTCCCCATTTTTCATCGCATACATTCGTGCAGAACGAATATCCCGTACTTTTAGTGCATGCAGAACCCTCGTGGCATAGTAGATCTGACATATTTAGACCCCACAGCTTCAACTAGACCGAATTCTACTCGTTCGTATCCAAGTTTGTCCTTATTAAAACCAAAAATTCGCCCGTGTTCCGCATACGAATTTTGATTTTATTTATTATACGATTAAATAAAAGTATTGCAATTTAAATTTGCATAGCATCAACATTTAGAGCCTGATTAAGGAGGTCCTAATGGTATTCAAAATATCCATCGTTGTTGCTCGAAATTTTACACTGCTACCGTAAAATACATGATACAACTACTCTGAGAATTACTTATACAGACACCGCCGTTTATTAGTAAAAAGAATTGCATTAAAGTTTAATTTCGGAAACTTTAATTCATTTCTGAAATTTTAATTCACATGACTTTATGACACAAACTATAGTGGAGTATTTTTTAACCACTTTTCTAACCTTGAATGATGAAAAACGTATACATATACGAAACATACACGCGTAAACTACAACGAAGTGTTTATGAAGTCTTTCTACCGTCAGAAATAACTCCAGAATATAATGGAAATAAAATATTTTGGGTTAACCAATAATGACATTTGTACAAAAAGAAAATGTTTGTTTTTTCCGATTGTACTGCGGACGTATTCTAAATTATTTTTATTTATGTATTTTTTCTTTTTTCGTGTATTCTCCTCGGATCCCCGCTTCCCCCGTCCTTATTTTGTGCCTACAGCCGTCTCACCTCCCACTGCTGTACCACATCTGCACAAGGGCACAGGGGAACTGCAAAAAATATATCGACACAGTCAGCCCTTTAGGCAGACCTTGGTGGTTGTCGTGGGAATCACCAGGCTCCGGAAAAATGGACCTCCGGACCTCCAATTGAGCGATCCAGGGTGCGTCAGACGGCGCATGTCTAAGCGGTCACCCATCCCAGTACTGCCCGTGAACAATACAGCTCGATTGGTGTGACCGCCTGAGCCATACGCCGATCGTGCACCCATCGTCATCTTTAAATTATTTATTATCTTATATTCTCGATAATCATCAAATAATCTAAACACTGACACGATTCACATCATTTCAGATATAAAAGTAATTAATTCCGAATTTATTTCCAACTGTGCAGAAGAGCAAAAATAAGTTGCTCCAGTAAGTAACAACTTGCACGTGAACCTCATTAAAATCCCGGTATTTGAAGCGAACAATGTGTAAATTAACAGAAAAGAATTAGGAAGTTCCGCTCTGTATGATTTTGGTTTATGTTTTTCATCTTTACGTTATCAATTATTGAGAGCAAAACGAGTTGTCGCCACTACTGGGGTATACTGCTGTCACAGCAATAGGTCAAAAAATACCCGCTGCGCGACTCAGTAGGATCAACCAGTCAATCCGGAATCTCGCCTAAACTCTTGGACTGATTCGATACAGAAAAGACATGAGAGAGTGTTGACGAGCTTGATTGGATCCGATTCCGGGAGCATTTTCGGGCCATTGATCACGTAAATAGATAACAGACCTTTCATATTGAAGGGTGAGTGACAGGAATAGTAATATCACAGCTATTGAGTTATTCAAACAAAAGTATCGAAGCTAATATTGTTTTCTTGAGAACGTTAAACGACAATTCGTTTATTCTTTTTTTTCAGAAATAATGCTCAATATAACATAAATAGACTTTGCAATTGTAATTTTTTTCCAATATTCTTTCGACACACGATATGAGTATTCTTTTCTGCGTAACGACAAAACCACGCCTATGTGTGTGGAAAAAAAAATTCGCATCACCTAAGGGACTGCAAAATTAATGTATAAAAAGAAATACATATATAGAGCACCAGTTGGTTCCACGGAAACTTACGTTCCCGCAGTTTTTTAGTAATCATTCGAGGAAGAACATACACAAGGCACAGCCCTACGCTCGGATGTATTGGTGAAAGAGTAAGCAGAATGAAAATGAGTTTAAAAAGGCACTTGACATGCGAAGAATAAAAAAGGAAAGCACGAGAAATATTAGTGTTTTTTCAAATACAATAAGGTTAGGAGAATGAGAGAAAAAGTAATACGTGACGGGAAAGAGGAACAAGAGACAAAGAGAGAAGGATAGAGAGACCGCGAGCGATTCTCACCAGGTCGCTAGGCAACACTCTGCCCTCCCTGGAATCCCCCGTTTGTAGGACCAACACAGAGCAAAAGGACCAAGGGCCAACATATATATATATTTATATATATATATATATATACATGGCAAACGAGGAGATGTTGGCGAATGGAGGGATGCTGGAGAGATAGATGCACCCTCTCCAGTTCCAGCCAGGACTATCAGCCGGTCCCGGCCAACTAGTGTTATTGCATTTCGATTTTCGGGGCTTTGATCTACCGCTCTCACTCTTTTCCATCTCACGCTTCGTACGTTGCCTCTTTCACCGTGTACCATGTACGTATATGTGAAGTACATGTATAGTATATATGTGAATCACATGGGGCAAATATGAACAGTCTGGACCCGATCAATCGACGATTTTTCGCGAGCTTTTGTCGAGAGTAACGGAGAAAAAGAGGGAAGATACACACGAGTGATGGACAAAGTGAAATAATGTGATTGATCTCTTTCTTTCCTCACTCGCTGATGGATAACGCACGAAATTTGATCGCCATCTTTCGAGAACTCGCGATAAATTTCCGATCGAGAGTAACATTGGCAAAGACGAAAGATCCGTCTGTATGATTTACTAAAATATATTTCTGTAATATTGTATATTGAGTGACGATTTTGAAGAAAACTAGCAATGTATACAATTACGAATTTACGAGAGATTTACTCACTGGAGGTTCCGCGAGGGGCGTGCGCAACGCACGGCGGGTTCGCTGGCCACAAATACGACATCCCAGACAGCTCGACGCCTCAAATCCTCGTCTAGATATGGTCATAAATTCGCCCTATATATATTATATAACCTCCATTATATTCGAGAATTGTAGGTGAATTGATGCAAATTTGACGGACAATGTCTAATGATTTGGATATATATATATAATAATAATGTAGTTTTATTTGCACAACCTTTTCGTTTTTTACAAATTTTGATTTGGATATATTTTTGTGCAGACCGATTAGTAACGGGAATCAATCATTGAAAAATAATCAAACACAATTATTGATTGATTAAAAGTTTCATTAATTATCCATATTTCGAATAATTCTTGATTACATTATAATGATTATAAGGGTTGTATTTTTGTTACTCCATAACTTTTGTCCGTTCCCGACGTGCTAGATTGCAAAAATCGGGATGAATGATTTTTGTTCGTTGATAAAGCAGGTTTAAAGGGAACCTGAAGATGACGTGTCGGAAAACAAAAGGGTCATGAGAAGCGATAAAGTTGGAAGATTAAGGGAGAAGAGCGGTACACTTTCAATGCTGGGAAGTTTCACAATTAGGGTGAATTCGTGTGAACATGAGGAAATATGGTACACGATTATTGAGGTAAACATCTCACGCCTAGCGAGTGAAAGCAACAAAAATGGAGTGGAAAAATGAGGCGAAGAAAGAGGAGAAGAGAAGTACAGGCGAATATCTGTACCCTTTATTGTCAAGAAGTTCGTCAAGAGCCTCCATGAGAGGCAAAGTTTACTATTATTTTCCCGGCTTTTTCAGTACTAGTTTGATATCAAATAATTTGAGAAATAATAGAAATTTCGGATAGTTTAGTCATTCATAAATTCCACTTTAACGAGGAAACGTTATGTGGTGTCCCCTCTGATGACCTTTGGGTATGTGTAATCCTCGATAAAATAGACACGTATTTTTTTAATCGGCCCATAAGCCGTTTCAAGTGGTGGAATTAAACGTCAAAATTAAGGGTTTCAGACGGTGTTTCGCTGATTCTCCTAGAAACAATACACCGATCGACACGAAACCAATTGCAAAATATACCTCACGTTAAATCTTGAAATTTCCATATTTGAAGTTCCCCATTTTTTTAATACGCTATCCATTGAATTGTCGATCGAATTCAAGCAAAATATTATGGTATTAAAGGGCATAAAAACAGTTGACGTGATTTGCTTTTCTCGAAAAAATAAATAAAAAACATTCAGGCGTGAACCACCCCTTCGTAAAAACTTCTCCATTCCCGACGTGTAAATGATTTTTTTCCAATTTGAAATTTTACAAATGATCTAAAAATCAGTGATAAAATGAAATCATTTTGTCCCACTTCTCATTCACCCCTGCCGCGTTAGAGTGAATCACTCTGTCATGAGAAATTTTTTATTTTTGACGTGCACTTTTTTCGTTTTGAAAAGTTTGATTCAATCACAAAGGGAGTGAAAAAATTGGTCTGTCTGCCTTCTTAAACCCGTCTGTCTCGACGGTGAACAAGCCCTTAATACGTTCAATTATACACTTTCTCGGATATATGACGTAATGAATCGCGTGTCGAGTCATATCGTTTAACCTATAAGCTTCTAGGTGAAACACCTTAAGAATCCCCGGAAACTCTCAGCTCGATGATTGATTTCACCTCTTCGAACGGTTTAAGGGCCGATAAAAAAATACGTGTGTCTTATTATATCGAGGACCACAACATACTGAAAGGTCATCAAAATCGGAAGAGGAA
Source organism: Heteropelma amictum (assembly GCA_959613375.1). Classification (NCBI taxonomy): domain Eukaryota; kingdom Metazoa; phylum Arthropoda; class Insecta; order Hymenoptera; family Ichneumonidae; genus Heteropelma; species Heteropelma amictum. The sequence continues at coordinate 18,331,346 of OY390721.1, forward strand.
ATCTCGCAAGGTCTCCATGAAAGCCGTCAAATCTCCTCGGATCCTCCGACTGGAATTGTCCCTGTTCAAAATTTCAAACTTATAGAGTAAACATTTTTTGTACACTCTAGCGAATTCTCGAAGATGTTTCGAATCCAATTCATAAACACCATCTATACCTTCATCCCCAGAGTTGGTTTCGCCGTATAATCACTCCAAGACCCTCAAGTGTTTATGTACGAAATTCCTTTTTTTTTCTCATCAAATGTTGAAAAAGAATTTAAAACGAAAAGACGATATTAATTAAAAAGTACCAGTGG